>JAUCMU010000033.1:4624223-4647763 GCA_032275025.1 Enteromius treurensis | reverse complement strand
AAATATATGAGTGTCACAGCAAAGGGTCTGAATACTTTAGGACCATGTGATATTTCAGTTTTTCTTTTTTAATAAATCTGCAAAGATGTCAACAATTCTGTGTTTTTCTGTCAATATGTGGTGCTGTGTGTACATTAATGAGGGAAAAAAATGAACAAATGATTTTAGCAAATGGCTGCATTGTAACAGAGTGAAAAATGTAAGTTCAATACTTTCTGTACCCACTGTATTACAATACTACTGAAGCCATATAATAACTTTTTCTGTAACAAATAGATCAAAATGAGGCACAACTAAATAGGGCTCCTATTCAGTCTATATGAAAAATGCAGTGCCTCTGAATTGCATTTGTAGGACTCATTTCTCTCCCTTACGTGAACACCAGATGGCATTATATGCTGCACTCGTGATTTCAGATTCACACAATACTAAGAAATTCCCAAAAGATGCATATGTAACAAGCTGGATTTTAGTTATTCACCTGATTCAAGCAGATATCTACTTTTTAAGAATAAGTGTAGGTTGTTTTGTCATGCTGATTAGACAGAGGTGAGCGTCTTTTTAGACTCAAAAGCAATTAGATGTCGTTGGAATGCAGGAAATGAATAAAAAAACGGTAGAACAAAGGAAAGAATAGTCCAGATTAGAGAGCCAGTGTTGCTTGGCCCCATCCTGTGCCAAGAGAGAGGGAGCTGCTTTTATCACAGGCCTGCAGGTGGCCATTCAGCATTGGAGCTCCTGTTTAATTACCTATCCATAGTGCAACCAGAGATAAGAACACACTAGACGCCCGACATTGAGATACACCCCTTGTGTTAGAAGAGTTTTGAATAGTCTCACTTTGCAAATAATACTCAACGCGTGGCAGTCTTTGCATTCTAATGCGGTGCATTACCGCACAGATGTCCTCACTTGCCAGGTGCCGTCAGTCAATTAACTGCAAAGATGTACATTATTAACAGAATGTGTGTGTTGTAATTAGTTGAAACAAGTCAGTCTGGCGGGGAACTAAAAACAGTCGCAGACCCGTTCACACCGAGAACTATAAAGATAAGAGTTTTAAAAATAATAACGATAATAATGATAAAAACATTGACAGCCAATCAGAGAGCTTTAAAGAGCTTGAGCAGTTAAAGCAGCAGATGACACAACTGCAGTGAGTGCTTATACAGTATTAAATAAACCGTTATTAAGACTAGGTAATATTATTATCATTATAGTTATCATTCTTGGTACGAACAAGTATTAACTCTTGTATTGGAATTTCACGAATTTCATTAAATATCTTTAATATATTGCAAGTAATCGGTAAGTGTGACATTTATTGACACATTTTTCTAATCTATCAATCAAAATAAAAATTTACCATATTACCATATATATAAAGGAGTGTTATATATTACTTTCATTCATCACTGCTTTCCCCACAGTAATATTACTTATCATTATGTGGTTTTTTTGTATTGAATTATTTCTGTACGGAGAGGAATTTATTTATTATTTTCCATTAGAAAGGAAAGCATGGATTTTATATGATTCTATTATGTTCCAATTGAACATTTCACTGAATACCGTTCACCTTGAAACTTTCAGAGAGTTTATTTCTATTTTCTGTAGAAGTCATCTATGTTGAACCCTCTTGTGGAATTCCTCAATCAATACTCTGCTGCTTTTGAACCAAAGTCTGTGGGTACCGTCCATGATTATGTGATTAAATGACTTTACCAGTCGAAAAAACTCCACAAAAGCGATCAGACAAACATCTGTGACCTACAGGCCCTGGTAAAAAGGCTTCTTTGACCTCGCTTTAACCTTTGATGTCTGATTTGACCCCCCAGCTTGCTGTGTTGTTTGTCTACTCTCCCTAAATGCAACTTACTTTACGCATGCGTCAACATCTTGCAGTAAAAAAAACTTAACCCATTTTCAGCCAATTTTCCTCTCTCTTTGACATACATCCAGACTGCACGCCTGTTACATGTTTAAGACTAACAATGACAGATATATTTGTCTTTGGGTCACATGACAGAGGAAGCAGTTGTCTGTTAAACTGTCCCTCTCGATTGTGTCTGTTTTATAGTTTGTGCATCTGGTTGTAGTGTGTGAAAATTAGAATTGCTTTGTTCTTTCGTCTCTGGGAATTTTGTCTTTTTAGTTTACACACTCAAATCAATTTCATTTTTTTTTTTTTTTTTTGTTGGTTACCATTTTTTGACTAGCTGAATTTTTGGGTTCAAAATTACTGGTGAAATTTTAACTAGATGTGAATATCAAATCACAATTATCATGAATTTGATAACGTGTTTTGATTTTTGGTCTTCTTTTTTAGATTTGGAACTAATTCAGTGAAAATTCAATGTGCTTAGAGTCAAAAATCATTTCCAAATCACAAGAATCACATCAAGAACAAAACTGCAATGCCTCAAATGCAATTAGATTTTTTTTTAAAAGGCACATGATGGTCAATGAAAAGGTTCCAGATCTTGATACACTTCTTGTTTTTTTCAAATTTTGAGAGTTGATCTTGATTAACAATTGATGTTTTAAGAATGTTTCCAAACTGCATGGCGAAGAAGTTGCAGTTTAGGGTTTGTCAGATTGTCAGTGTTAGAGTTTTGTTCTTTTTCGTAGATGGGCATGTATATGCTCATTGTTTGTATATCCCCATCCCTTCCTTACAGCCAAAAACGTTAATGCTGCCCGACCGCTTCGTACTGCCTATACATGGACATGGCAACTGACTTACACAATCACCCCCATCATTATCATCTCCTATGTAGTATGTTCATAGGTCCAATTCCCTTGTCACAACCCCTCCCCCTTCCTCCCCCCCTCTAGCTATGGTAAAATATGTACAGTCATCCATTCACTCAAACCTAAAGATTAAAACCAATCTAAGCAAAAAGTTTAATTACTAGAATGTAGATATTTATTTAACAAAAAAAAAAAATGCTATATAAATCATAGGCTCAAATATGTACAGTTTTTTGTAAGAAAACTGGATTATATATCAAAGTAACAACAAAAGAGAATAATGGTGAAGTTTATTTTTCATGTTATGTGGTGTGGATGTATGTGTTGTTGCCTCCCTGTACTCTCTCATGTGGGAAACAAAAATATATATCTAACCAGAAACACGATGACAGTCGTTTTGTTTTCACAAAGAAAAAACCTGTCAAAGAACATTCTTACACAACTTTCTTTTGTACGTTTTTTTTTCTTCATGCCAAAATCATGCGGGCAATTTGTTGATGTAAGTTGACAAAAAATTATGATATGCTTATGTGTTTATGTTTATACTATATATGCCGTTTATGCTTGTTTAAATTATAAATATAATGAGATCAAGAAGTTCTGATCTTGATTTGCTAAATTCTACTGTTGATGTTTATATTGCCTGTTTGTCAGTACTGTATTGTGTGCTTTGACTAGTTATTGAGAACTTATGGTATTGGCTTTGGTTTATTTTTTGGTGTTATTAAAGTCTGCCTCTTTCAGTTCTTTTGATTTTGAATTTTATTTTTATGCAAGTCTTACTACAAACCTGATGGCACTTTTATCTTTCATTTGCAATGACAGTCTGAATACCTAGAAGGTGGAAAGCAGAAACAAACCTATGTACATGAAATTGAACTTTTTTTATTATTATTATTATTATTGCATGGCAGATACACCAACATGTTTTTCTTCTAGTATTAGAATCACTCCTTTCTTTCTGAATAGGTATACATTAGTAGGGACCATCTTACTGCGACTGTACTGCAGCATTTTAACATACAGAAAGCGGCATTCGTTGTATTTCCTATTACTTAGATTTAGTTATTACCTAGTACGTATTAGATGTAGCTTATTACTTAGATTAAAGCCTTGCCCTTTGGAAACCATATTTAATAGATAATTGCAGAAATCATTCAACTGTCATTGTATTATGGAGACAGTAGCTGCCATTAGGAAGTCATTCAAAAGGCAAGAGTCAGTGCACTGCTGGGGAGCCACATCTTCCTGTTGACTTTGTTTCACTTCTTATACCGTCATAAGGTGAGACTTCACCTCGTAGCTTATATAATGATTTTCTTATATGTACTGTATGTTATTTCTTCTGGCATTTATTTTTAGGTCAAGAGACTGCATGAGCTTATCCTAAAACTAATGTTTTAGTAAAAAATGATTATTAGTGTTGATTATTAGAAATTGATATTAGTATTGTTAGCTAGGGCTGTGATAATAAATCAATGCATCACAATTTGTGGATTAATTCGGAGATTTTTTCCGAATGCATTGCGTTTCTTTCTGAAATCAATTCTGAGCTTATTTTTTCGCTTTTAACCACACGCTCAAATACTCATAAAGAAGAGCACTTATGCGCTTTATGACGCAAGATTAATGTAAACACAGCCCACAACGAAAACTCTTGTAATTCGTTTGACTTGTTTTAACTTTATGAATGATTATTTTAGGTTAAAGTGCGTGTAAGAAATTGGAAACAGGTAGAGTGTTTCGAAAGCATGCAGTGCCATCTGCTGTTAAAAAGTAAGCTCAGAATTGATTTGAAAGAGAATCGCGATGCAGAATCATTTCTCAATTCGCCAATCATCGATCTATATTCCCAGCCCTATTGTTAACCCAAGTTAATTATTAGCAACGCGCAACTTCAAATAGCTTGCAAGCCAGCTCCCCCCAAAAAGACCTGTCAAGTCCTTTTGATGCAAACTTCTAGTCTTTTACGTTCAATATTGTTTTGGTTTTGTATTTTATTTTAGTTTATTTTTGTTTGTTTTTTTGCCTTGTATCCGTTAGTGTTTCTTTAACCAGTTTTCGAGACTAACTTGCCTCGTGTCTGTGTTCAATTGTAGGAGGCGAATTAGTTTTCCCAGTACTTGTAAAGGATCCCTTAGAGCTCCCCTCTGTAGCCACTCGTACACCCTCCATCCCCTTTCCCCCAACCCTCCGCCCCCACCTCACCATTATTGAGACCACCAAAGAGTCCCTGTCCATGGCCACTGAGGCGGGGGTACCTTGCTTGTCGGACCGAGGCAGCGATGATTGTGATGATGATGATGATGGCTTGATGATATCTGGGTATGGCTCTGGGGAAGCATACGACTCTAACCTGCCCCCTACTGATGATGAAGATTTTTACACCACCTTCTCCTTGGTAACAGATAAGACCTTGTCTTCGTCGACCTTTGAAGGTGGCTACAAAGCTCACGGGCCTAAGTGGGGATCCAAGGACTTTAGACCTAACAAAGTCTCCAATTCTGGTAGGACTACTACCACGTCTTTTTCCCCCAAGCTGAGCCGCTCCACAACCACGTCCACGCCACCCAAACTGCCCGCGGGCAAAATGAATCACAGGGAGCTAAAGCCCCAGCCCGACATAGTCTTGCTTCCATTGCCCACTTCCTATGAGGTAGACAACACAAAGCTGAAGAGCCCATTAATAACCTCCCCCATGTTCCGTAATGTACCCACAGCAATCCCCACGGAGCCGGGCATCAGGCGGGTTCCGGGGGCCTCCGAGGTGGTCCGTGAATCTAGCAGCACCACCGGAATGGTCGTCGGGATAGTTGCCGCTGCCGCTTTGTGCATCCTAATTCTGCTGTACGCCATGTATAAGTACAGAAACAGGGACGAGGGATCCTACCAAGTGGACGAGACCAGGAATTACATAACCAACTCGGCGCAGAGCAATGGAGCAGTCATGAAGGACAAGCAGCAGAGTGCAAAAAGCGGCAACAAGAAACAGAAAAACAAGGACAAGGAGTACTACGTGTGAGAACGTCGCCCATCACTTTGACCGAACTTTGAGCTTTTGGGCGCTGCGCCGAGAGAGGGCGACAGTAGCCGAACCCCGGCGCTGCGCCGAGAAGGCGAACTGTACCATAAAGCACACTTACAACCGTAAGCATACCGCAAAGGTAAAATAGCAAACATTAGTGACCTTATTCCTCTATCTGGTCGGAGACGTTATCAGTGTAGAATATTCCACAGCTACATAATAATCCTAAGTGACTTTTAGAGGTATGTGAACCTTGGCGTAAATCTCGTTTTTCTTTTCTTTTGTAACTCTGTAAAAAAAAAAATGGAAAAAAAAAAGAGGAGAACGTTTCAAGCATGTAAGAGACACATAGTGCTGACGTCCGTAACGAAAGTGGGACCCAAAAAATGTTGTTCACGTGAAAAAAAGAACTCCTGCCAACAAAATAAACAAATGAATAAATATATATATAAATATATATATAAATTCTATATATGAGAAATTTGTATTGTTTATATACATTACATGTGGTGTCTTATCATTTTTTGCTCTCTGCAAAAAGAAGAAAAACACAATGTAATGAACGAAGACCGGTCACCGAGGCTCTGACAGCACAGCACTGTTATGATTTCCAGCCGAAACTGATCATTCTAAGTGTACAACCAAGTGTAATATTGCAAATGTGTGAGTTTCCAGAAAGACAGTGACGTTTCCTTGTCTCAGTAAAGCGACTGATTGTAGTGCATGCCATGCCATCCTTCGCTTCGATCACGTCTGCCCACCGGGCCGATCCGATCATCAGATAGACCTCTCGTCCCTCAAAGTGATTCGACAAGGGAACGGGCCGCAGAGTGGAACTTTTTCAACCGTATGTATGTTGGTCCATTTGCTCTCGTCTCTTTTTTATACAGCTGTCTGGTGCAGACTGGCGCAGTGCTATGATACTGTTAAAGGATGTCTATACGAAAATAAATCTAATGTGAAAAGTGTGGAAAAAAAAAATCCTATCTGTTGTCACAGTCGACTGTGTCGAACGAGAAATTTGTTTACATATTTTATTACATGATAGCGGTTGTACTTTGTAGGTAGATGATGTACATACGAACCTAAGTTGTATTTTTTTTAGTAATTCTATTGTACAGAGAGATCATTTGGTTGATTTATTCAGTGTGCTTCATGCTGAAAAATCCAACCCTGTCAACTCATGTGAAGGAAAAAAAAATATATATATATATATACAGTACACACACGTTTTTGTAAGGACAAGCAGAGAATATTGTTAGATTAGAGGTCTAATCTTTCTCGCAGATGTTTCTAAGTCTAAGCATGGATATTTGACTACTTGAAGCTGTCGATGAAGTACAAGACACACTTCTTAATTGTACCAAGGTTTCCTTGTTATCAGTTGTTTTATTTATAGAAGAATCAAAGAAATATGTAATAAAGACAGACTAATATGGACATATATGGAAATGCAGCTCAGATAATTTACGCCGTGTGTTTCTTACCTTAATGTCTTAATACAAGTGGCCTGGACTGCAAGGAAGCCCTGTCGCATTGACGCATACTTTTTTTGTTCTTATTCATATAGTTTTGCCATTTTTTATATGTTTGTTAATCATTGTACCATAAATATGATGTCAAGATGTGCCCATGTTATTTTTTAATCTTTATTTTCTGTTCAACCTTACATTTGCTTTTATTATTATTATTATTATTATTATTTATAACATCATAGTCATGAAGCCTCACTTTAGACAATATTGAGCGATGATCTATAATAAAACATTCCATGGAGGTTGATCATACATGGGTTGTCTTAATGTGCTCATATCTAAATATGTGTGTAAAGACATATTTTTCTGTCATTCTGTGCGCTGAACATCACCCTTTAATTTCCTGTTCTGTTGGGACCTTGTTAATGTGTGCAAGAGGTTTGAAATATGCCTTTCCTAGCATGCTTTTAATGGATTAATTGCCTCACTTTGTTTTTATCGCAATAAATGTGAGGTCGTCGTTTGTTATACAGAAGAAAGACGACTGCATTTCAGTAGCCAATCAGAAAGCAACTATTAAAAAGACGCAGACGCAGATTTATATAAAACCCTGTACCCACAATGACCTGTTCACAGCAAAGAGCAGAGATCTTGTGCACGAAATGTTTCTCTTTTAGTTACCAAGGCAACGCATACAGTAGGTACAAATCAGAAGCTGTGACTTCTGCTGGGGTTTAATTGTTTCATTAAGTAATTAAAGTATGCCTGACGATAACAAGGACATCCAGAACGCTATTGTTTGAGAACGAATACAATGTTTGAAATCCTGACCGGGAACAAAAGCATCAACTTCTGTTTGCAATCAACATAAAAACAGACAGATATGACGTCATGCATGTCTTCAAATGGTGAGAAGGTGAGAAATTGTGACTTGTTTTTAGAGGATGTAGACTAATCATTGAAACAAATGTGAATGTTTAATTGTTAATGTTTTGTTGGATCTCTTAACATTGACAGCTATTAGGAGCAACAAAGTGATCAGAAGTCATTCATTTTCAGTGGCAATTTCCAGCTTCATGGGTTACAGTGGCTGTTTTAAAGAGATTTGAGTGTGTAGATGCAAAAACACTTGATAAAGTTTTATGCAAATGAGCAGCAACAACCCCAGTGGTCATTTTTAACTGATTCATTGTCAAAGCAAATATTTTTTTACACTCAGTACATCTCACTTGTTTTTGTTTTTAGCGTATATACAGGTCATCACTGAAATCGACCAGCACTATAAACACCTACTGTAATCTCCAAAATATGAAGTCACTATGAACAAGCATTTCTTTTCTTCTCAGGTGCTGACCGTAAGTCCATATGTATAAAAAGAGCTGTTAAGCCACATCCACCCATTCTTAAGATTTGCAGGTGGTGGAAGGAGCCGTGAAAGAGATTTGCAGGATGTTGCAAGAACTGGCAACAAACCAATTTTTCTTCTTCTTTTTAACAGCCGATGAATTTACTAAGTGCCACTTTTGTGTGTACTGTGGTATTCTAGCTTTTTTTTTTTTTTTTCACAAACCACCCACAATCCAATCTAACCAGGTGCAAAATGTGCTGAAATAGTGCTGTGTTAAATTTTGATTGTCATTCATTTTGGAAATTAGGCTCACACAATACTCTAGCACAATTAATGCATGCTTTTGTGGCCATGTTTGTATCGTTACTGAATTTGAATAATTTAGTGTAATTTTCCTAGTGAATTCCTCCCTGAGGTTTTGCTTTCATTTACTTTTTTGAACAAACTGCCCTACGAGATGACTAATTCCTCCAAAGAGGCTGTAAAATGTTGTACTTGAAATTCACTTACTGTGTGTCCAAAAACGAGTATATATAAGGAGGAAATATATATTATTTTTAGATTTTTTTTTTTATTTGTCACATGTCAACACATGCATTTATTTAATCAATCAATTATTGACCAGTTATAGGTAATTGTTATTTTAAAAACAGACTCCAAATGTCTTGCAAGAAGGCCAATACTTTTGACCAGTCCAAAAACTTTGACCAATTTTTGAAACAATTTTATTACCTTTGCCCAGGTATATCTAATATTCTTTTTAAACATGAAGAGCACAGAAGTTGCTCTAAATAAAAGAAGAGCGTGAAATGCACAATTTCGTAATGAACATCTTATTACATGGGTGGCTGGATTATTGAACCACACTGACTGAGGAAAACCGTTTTCTGGGTAAAGAGAAAGTTAATTAAAATTCTACAAAGGCTTAAAATTCAATAATCCCTCCTCAACTTCCAGATAAGTTATGTTGATTGGGACCATTCATCAAAACAGACCTTTTCTGTGGTCGAAATTAGTCCTTCCTTTTCTGTAGGAAAGACTTTTGATTGGGAATCTAATCTAACTGCTTTCGCATTTTGCCCTTTAATTCTGTTGTCAGTATATATAAAGCTATTGTAATGAATTTGCATGCTATATGAGTGGCTCCGCCATAAAATCTAATGATGACACCAGATTTAATCAGATTTTGATCGACTGCATCAATGGAAACCGGAAGAGCAGGACTACACCATGATTGCACTGCATCATGCAGTAAATATGTGAGCATATTAACATCCTTATGAACAGATTGACAGGTCAGGATTGATTGATGCTGGTGTTTCCTTGACAATGGGTTTCGTTCACTAATAATAAGTGTGCTCTTTTTTACTTCACTGGAGTTTTTCTTGAGTGGTCTGTTAAATGATTACAGTGTTTATGTTGTGCAATTGTTATGCTAATTAGTATACTGCTCTGAAATGTGTATATTTTTACAAATCCAAAATCATGCCACCAAACAAGAACATATAAACCATGCAAAATACAGCAAAATTGTTTTTGCATGCAATATGTATTATAAATGATTGATTATGAGGGCCTTTAAAAGTAAAATGAACTTTATTGTGATTGATCATTTATCTGCTGCCTTTGAAGGCTTTTGAAACGTTTGTTCTTGTGATGCTAGCAACCCAAGCCAATCATGCTGTTGGTCCAGAGTGATTAGTGACATGAAAATTTACAGCGCCAGCAGAATTCAGCGCACCTCTGGGGAGTCATGCACCGGCTGAACAACTATCATTGAGAAGAGCGGGAATGCTAACAGATATATTTTTACGAGTATTATAGACCTCCCTGATGATATCCATAAAATATAGCATATGCTTCCTTTTCGAGGTGACATCCTGCACATGTCATCAGTGCAGGAAAAAGAGCATTGACATTGACAACAAATGCATCACTGTAATGGTAGATGGAGATGTACATGTGACACACATCCTCCATAACTCATGATATTGCCATTTATAACATCTTATAATAGGCTAACGGTAAGTCCATTTATTCTATAAAAATGGTTCAATCCAATAGCGAATTTATAGATGGGCTATTTTCACTGTCTAGAAATCTTCCTATTGTCCCTCAAATAAATAGGGGATCATCAAAACCATGCCATTCTAAAACTGTAGCAGGAACCTGATCCACAGAGACTGAGAAAGAGAGAGAGAGAGCGAGACTGGTAAAAGCCTTGATTCATTATTAATCTAAGCTGCAGAGCACTGGAGATCAGCCACTGCTTTACAGGAATACTAACACACCAGACTGGGACATTGCTGCGTCGGACTGAGGAGGATATACAGTATGCTTGTGCAAAATATGCATCATTGCCATCAGAGGATTAGCTTTTCTAAACTACTTCTATATAAGCTGCATATTTCAGCACACACAGCAAATCATAAGAATGTGATTTTCTCTCTTTTCTCAGTTTTTTTTCCCTTCTTTTTTTGTTATTGCTGTTTAATGTTCACTAAATCCAGAAAAACCGTGGCAACGTGTCCAAGATGAAGAAACAAAAACCTACCTGGAAAGCTACAATGCTGTTCAAAGTTTTAGACACTTTTGTAAAAATGCTGTAAAATGAGGAGGATGCTTTCAAAAATAATGTCATAAATAGATTTAATTTATCAAATAACTTCTATTAACTAAATCAAATAAATATTTGGTATTAGCTTTTGGTAAAACAGCTTCTGTTCCGAGGTACACTTTTTTCAGGTAGCTTTCAAGGTAGGTTTTTTTGAAGCATCACTGGCTGTTGTCAGACTCCTTGTGCAGACAATAATCTCACTGCATTGTTAGAAACAAAATAATGACAAAAATAATGTTTGGAAATGTAAACTGATATTTTCAACTGACACGCCCCCGCAAAAGATAGAAATATCTCAGTTAAAACCAATTTTGACTTTTGCACAGTACTGTATATATATTCAGATTAAGGCGTCATTCCCCATTTAGTTTAAATAAAATAACTAAGACAGAAATACAACTTGAAATAGATAATTAAATTATTACTGACAAAACACACATATGCATTTAAATACGCATTTTAAATAATGCTGTAGAACAGAATCAGTAACAGAGGGACAAACCAAAAGCCAGCCTGGTGTGATATTTTTAAACTTTTCACTTAAATGGTGCTAATATCATAGTAAAATTTATTTTTAAAAAAAAAATTATAAAAATGGAAAATTGAACAATTTCTAGTGCTTGTTTAGTCTTAAGTATCCATATCGCAAAATATCAAATTATACAGAGTTTGGCTCAGTAATTAGCACAAAGCATAGCCATGCAAAATACAAGTTGAAATAGTGCTTCCACTGTTCTCTGTTACTGAATGCACAGCGCCCTCTAGAGACACGTGATGTGTGTGCAGGTGTGTGTATTTGTGTGGGCATGTGCATGTGTGCGATCACTGGAGTTCTACAGGGGGGTGATTCTGAACTAGAGCCTGCGGTCAGATCCCCTGCCTGTTCAGGCCAGCGTGACACAGACAGCATGATGTACCAATGCTGCATTGTCTGAAGACAATGCCACAGTTCTCCCAAACATTCCCTTTCACCAAGTAAGTGGAGCAAAATGTCGGTCACAGAACAGTATGGTTCTTGTAAAGACTTCCTCCCTTTTGTTTGCGAAAGAAAAAAGAAAGGAGAAAAAGACTTTGTAGAGTTAGTTAGAAAATTACCTTCTTGTGACCAAGTCTTCATTATAGCCTTTAGTTGTATTCAAAAATATTTGTATCTTGTTATATATATATATATATATATATATATATGTACCTAAATGAATGCTTGATCACTGCTTGCTGAAAACTGTTGGGAAGGTATGAGATTCACTCTTAAAAATGTTTTTAAAAAGTTTTATGTATGTCTGCATGTACTGTTTGTGTCCATTCATTCATATTTTGATTTTATTTATTTTATTTTATGCAATAGATATGCAAACTTGCTATTGCATAAAATAAAATAAAATAACACAAAAATAATAAATGAAATGAAATAAAATTTAAAGTATGGGGGAAAATGTAGAGACTGTATTTCTAAATCTAAAATAATGTTTAAAAAAAAAAAAAAAAGGAAATGATGATAGAAGTTGAATATTTGGGTGAGCTATCTCTTTAAAAACATTACAGTAACTGATGACATGGACCACAAATCAGCATCCCAGCATCACCATAATGATCGATAACATGTTTATTTCCCTTACTTTGCCTCCAACTTAATAAGAGGAATAAAAATCAATATAAAGATGATGACAGATAGTAAACACAACAACACAATACAACAGGGTTATGGATCAGGATCAGACATAGATCAGAACAGAATGAGTTTAGTATTGACATAAACCAGTTGCTGAGCACTCAGCGCTGCATCATTTAAGGAAAGCGTACAAAGAAAAAACTCTGGGAAAACAGGAAATAAACTCTTAACAGATTTAACATTTAACAGAATTTGCAGAGCATGAAGGTGCATACCAGGTTTAATGGTCCTCGCCTGAAAACCTGAAGATTTTCATAAAAGTGCTAATGTAAGTCAATGAGCGGGAAAAACAGGGAACTGCGTAAAAGAATGTGTGAAATAATCTGTATAGAACTTAAAACACTACTCGTTTTAAAACTCAAAGGAGGCTTTTGGAATTTAGTCAGAAAATAGAGTGTTAAGAGTGAGTTTTCATTGTATTGATGTTCTTAGAATACCTTTTTTATTTTCTACAAAAGTAAGAGGGTCATGCAGGTTTGGAATGACGCGAGGGTAAGTAAAGATGCTTTAGCATGAGAAACGAATGAAGGAGCATTTTGTAAATCAGTAATGGACTATGGAGGCAAAATGAGAGTGATGAGAGAAAAGGCGTGGAGGAGAGGAATCCGGTCAGAAAAATAAGCACGTTTAAATTGGTTTGACAAGTGCATCGGGCCAACATAAATATTAGGTTTCCGTAACAGAGCTTTTACTGCGAATGAGGAGGCGTTCGTCCTCTGTTACTATGGAGGTGCAAAACAAAATAACATTTGCAAATGTGTGAATAACTGTTTTCCCTCCTCTTATCATGAAAAACAAGAGATGCTTTCGAGGAGACATACTGCGAACAAGCGACTGGAAATACAGACTCCATCCCGGGGCGGCTGTCAGAACATTGAAATGTTTTGTCAGAGTAATGAGCCGTGTTGGTTTCACTCCTGCAATAAACTCAGCTTAACCAAAAGACTTTGAGAAGAACCCACCTGAGATCCTTCATGCTGGAAAAGCTACTGCACTCTGCAGTAAATCTTAGAGAAACGCCATTGTAATTAGGTGACCCAGTCACTGTAGATGTTCCCTATACAAGATATAGCAGTATTTCATTGCATATTATAAATCTGCATAACCAGCAGGGCATTTCTCCCTCTGGCATAAGATCATGAGTTAAAAAGAACTCTCTATTTTATTAAATAAAGCCTTGAAGGGAAACTGAATTTAAGTAATCTACTCAAACTGATATTTTCCGAGGAATGTTTTGGTTTCATCTGAATGATTTACTGGGTTTAATATATTTCCAGTTAACACCTGTTTCTGACAGCCTACCTGTTCTTGTAAACACTGGATATTCTTTCATTCAAGTGGATTGAATAGAAGTGGACCACAACTTGCCCTATGTCCTGCCACAAAACCCTAATGCAAATTAAAGCCAAATCTGTCAGGCTTCCTGAAAGATCAGCCATCTTGCACCTCAGAAACCGTCCTTACTAAATATGTTTTAGCCGAAACTCAGCTTCTCAGATGGATTGGCTGTCAAGTTTGGGCACGAATCTGGATTATTTAACGAGTCTATAAATTAAATTTAATAGCAACCCAACCAAGTCATCAAAGAGCTTCTGGAAACTGGCCTCACAAGATTTACATCTTTATGGTCTATTAAATTTATTCACATAAAATTCTGCATCTGTGAGCCTAGCTTTTATCAGATGAGGAGGATATATTCTTATGATTTATGACTATTTCAACCTGATTCTTAATAAAATGATGAAGAAAAAATACATTTAGACATCTGTGAGGCATCTTAATTCAAGGACAAAAAAAGAAGTGCATGCGAAGGATGGAGAAAGAATTTTTCCAACACAACTTGTCCGATTTGCTGCGTCTTTAATCAGCCAAATGGCACAATAAAACAAACTTGGCATTAAACATAGTAGGAAACAAGGCACATGTAACAAGCTGCCAATCAACGTTCTTAATGGTTCCTCTCAAAATATATGATAAATACATTCAATATTAATTCAGATGCAAAGTTTCTTTTCAGTTGTTAGGCTTTCACAGCATCAGGAAGAAATGAAATGTATGAAGACATGAAAGCAAACCCATAAAACGTATTAACCTTTATTTTAACAGTATGCCTATTATTATCCTCTTTAAATGAAAAATTGTGGGAAAAACTGATGTTACATTGAAAATGTGTTTTAAAACAATATATATGTAAATTTTAATAATAATAACATTATTATCATTATTATTGCATTAAATTAATCAAACAGTTTGTACCTTACAGGTTAAAAATGGTTTCAAGCATGAAAGTTAAATGGAATTTCTTTATGATGAAATATTTTGCTTATAAACAGATGAAATGGTTTTGAGCATAGCTCTTAGAGATAGACTGATATTTTATCTATTACCAGTAATGTTAGAAACCAGAATGTGTTGATTAACATGAGTTAAGCTAGATATGACCATATATCAGACCTTAAAACAATCAGCTGTAAATATAATGTTATATGAATTCCAGGCTGAATTACATGTGTTTTGAGCGCAGGTTGGTCATCAAGCATTAAAGATATTTGGAGCATGTTCAGTTTGAACTCTATTCAAAGTGCAAATACTTGGCTCTAGAAGCTAACCTTTATAAGACTCAGATAAAAGCATAATTTTGCCTTATCCATGTGCTGTATCAGTGACTAAGTGCATCTCCAAAAGCTGCTAAGATTCTTACCAGAGTCAAGGAGAGGACATATGAAAATAAGATATAAGATTATGTGGATAATAACATAAGAACTGTTAGGGTGGATTACTGTGACATGTATAGACATGTGCGTAGATGAATCAGAGAAATGAACTCACATTAACAATGCAAGACGTTGTTTGATTGAACAGTTTGATTTGTGATTTGTATGTAATACAGTCAAATCCTTACTGCTTAATATCATACGATTCTCAGAGAAGGTTCTTAAAGGGATAGTTAAGCCAGTAATGAAAATTGTGTCATCATTTATTCATCATTCAAAAACTTTTGACTTTTTTTTGCTTCCGTAGATATTTTGAAGAATATAGGCAGGGTACCTTATCTTCATTAGCTACTGCAACTCATTTTTTGGGTGAGCTATCCCTTTAAGAACTAATTATCTTTAGGAATTTTCCTTTTTCCCCCTCATCAGATTTATCCATGCAGGAAAAAAAGTGCATTAAATATGAATAAAATGTTTGGCATCCCTCGGGTTGGACTCTGAGCTGATTTACTGAATATATTGATATTAGGCCTAAGATCGTTTTTTCGAGAGAGCGGCCAGATCACATCCAAACCAAATAGTCCACCGTCGAAGTATGAACATAAATGGCTTATCTTTGAACTGCAGACACATACATTTAAAGGCTTGCATCAACATTTCGTTTGAATTTATACTGGCCGATTTGGCAAACGTCCGCTTTTCTAAGGAGTCACGTTTTGACCTTATCTGAATAAATGGGACCAGGTCCCCCCTCCACCCCCCACTTTGGTCCCGCGTTCTTGTTATGCCCTATAAATGAGAACACTTCTTCGCACGCTGCTTAGAATTCTGTTCAGTACCTGTTTACCAGATGCATTCCTTAGAAGGCACACCATGGGACCCTTTCCTGGAGTGGGGCTTGTGTTTGTTGCTGTTGTGTGGCTCTCTTTTCCGATGCCTCTATCTTTAACGTTGGCAACCTCCATACTCCATCGTGCAGCACGGTGCCTTTCAAGACTGAGACAGTCTGTGAATAACGTCTCAGCGGTCCAAATGGACTAGTTCCGCTCGGATAAGCGATGCCCGGCCACAACAAGGGGTTCTGTTTCATGGTGCTTCCCAGGGACATGTTCTCTCCGAGCCTTTGCTATTTAGTTATTGGCAGCCTTGAAGACGCAGAAGTTCAGCCAGAGACCTCTGCGTCACACGGTTTGATTGTGTTGCACATGTTCAGACCCATCACTGTGCATTTCTGCAGACACATATTTAATGTGTGTGTGGGGGGGAGCACATGTACTCCTCAACCCCTTACGGCTGGTGCATTTCCTTTTTTTTATTTGTCATCATGCTTCTCCATCTGGAGTTTTCCGCTGAACTTTTTCCCTCCCTTTTTGAATCCAATCACCCCTCATTGAAATTTCCCAGAATCAAACACAAAAAAAAATGGAGGGGTAGGGGGTGGAGTCATAGTCAGCAGCAGTTCAACTTTATTTTGTCTGGCCTTTTTCTTTTTAAAAGGAAGAGGACGGTTGTAGTACATGAGAACAGTTCTGTGAAACAAAGCTCAAAGCGCTCAGAGTGATTGTTTCAGCATGTTAGCAGTCGTCCTCATTTGGATCAGGACAGAGAGGTGTGGTCTCTCATCCAACCACAGACAGGACAGAGGACCATTTCGTCTGTGATTTTCATGTGCACACCAGCACCGTATTGACCCAAATGAGTGACTACCAATCTGTCAACGACATTCGAAAACTTTTCTCTTACATTCAGGAGTAACGAAACTTTTCATCAGCTTTCCTGTACACTGCTGTGAAGCCATGTCTGGTGACTTTGTTGATTGTTAAGTACAATACGGGCCGAAATAGTTAGTAGTTTTCCTAACGGGATGCCGGGAATGCTTTTATTACCGGTGCAAATGAACTGAACAGTGTATCAGGGATGTAAAAGCTGATGGTACATAGAATATGAACGATTGTCAAGGGGAAAGCATTACAAGTGCATAAACAGGCCACATATTAAAAATAAACATTGAATGTCAATAAAAATAAATTATTCTCTTTTCATATAAAAGCTGGGTACTTATGCTTTCTCTTCTGTTCAGCAATTTGGTTTTCTTTTGTAAGCAATATGTTAAGTCGCACAAAAATATTGCACACTTTAACTCTACGTTAATCGCAAAGAAACAAGTTAATAATAGTGCATCTAAAAATTGTTTTGCTGGCAACAATGTAATCTCAAAGTTGAAGTGCAAACCACACGGTCAGTATTTAGAGTATATATTCATTTCATTCTTTTTGAAAAGTGGTTAGGAATGTAGGACACCTGCTGATCGTTTTAGACAATTCAAGAAAATGACTTGGAGCCCAGCCTAAGTTTTTCCACCGGAGCCACTGTTAAACAGTTTGAAAAGCATCTTACCCTTGATTTTTCTCCATTATACAAAAATAAAATCTTCTAGCATTCACAGAAAAGGCTATTTGACCTTTTTCCAAGAAATTATCGCTGCCCGTAGCACTTCTCGAGCCATTGCCGAACATCTTTAAGGTTATAGAAAAATGGACCCTTACCCCCAAGGTAAGCAATTTTATTCTTCTGCACAATGCAAACCCGCTCATAGGCCACACCGTAGGCTACGTTGGCATTGTTGTCCATGCAATCTGCCACCAATTGGCACTGAGAAGGTAAAGAAAAATGCTCCAGAAGTGTCCGGGCGGCAAACATCCTCTCCTCCAGATTACGGTGTTTCCTCACTTCAAATGAAAAGTTCTCCATGGGAGGAGCCGCCCAGCCATCTGAGGGGTGAGCCTCATCGATGTAGACAAGCAGGAAATCTGCCACGTCCGAAAATTCCTCAACCATCCGCCGGAAAACCGGCAGCTGGCTTATAAAGGGGGGTCAAGTGGCCGAGCCGAAGTTGACCACCAACGGGCGGTCGGGAGACTCAAAGTCCAGAAGATGGCACTCGTTGTGGGTCTTACCGCTGATTCTGCAGCATCTGTTGATGCCAGGAACCTTCACCACCTTGGAGTTTGGAGCAGCTTGGCCCAGCTTCACCTGAACAAAACAATTCCACATTTACACGTTACTATTTCTGAGGACATGAGCAATGCGCAATAATGCCTAGTTGGCCAGCTGAAAGATTATGAATACACTGAAAATTACTTCACATTGAATTAGTGGGTTTATTGGCCTCTGTTGTTATGGAGACTCAAGTGATGTCACCAGGCTTGAGATCTCACATTCACAGTTGTTTACATTAAAAAAAAAAAAAAAACAAAAATTCTTTGGAGGTTTGTCACTGCTCTAAACCGATGTTGTGGGCTTGCACCTTTGAACACTGGCTGTTAGAATTTTTAAGCATCTTGTAGAAAAAGTACAGTTTCTCTGATCTTTAATCAGATGTCTATAAGAATGCCATTTTTGGGATTCTGTGAGTGCATATAAATTCTGGCACTGTGTTAACACCTGGAAACACACATGAAACCCAAACTGTGCCAAAAAAAAAAAGAAAAAAGTCTGAGTCATTGGCGTTATTTGAAATCATTAAATGATTTCCTCAGCAAGACTTTGTAACCAAACAATGATATAGTTAATGGTTGAGGACAATGAATGCACATTAAGCTAGTTTATCTTACCCCACAGGGTGATCTGATTGATTTTTGGTTAAAAAGTAACAGGAATGTGAATCCAGACATTTAATGAATTAAGAGCATTGACCCAAGAGGTCACTGACTGTCTGGATGGCAAAGTTCACACACCTTTATAAGGATTAGAACTGCACCAAATGTCACGTTTTGAAGACAGAGCAAATACATATTTAAAATTTGTTGGAGGACGTACACCTACATTGTAATTTGCTGTCATACTGTATGTATGTATATATATATATATATATATATATATATATATATATTTGAAGCAGCAATTTGAATAAAATCATGAATAATAATTATGTAACATTATGCCACATTTACCATGCTGCATGCAAACTAAAAACTTATTTAAAAACGAATTAACTAATTGCAAAGTGGTCATAAGAGAAAATGAACATTGCCCTTCATTGCCCATCATTTTCATCAGCATCTGTTGTTTTTAAATGTGCTTTAAAGCCAATTTGACGTCACTACGTGTGTTTATTGATATTACGTAGTTCTTAGAGAAAATATACTGTAACTTGTACACTAAAGTTTGACCAAACATTGCTTAACATTAAAACATTACATATTGAACATATTGAACTTGTTTTAGTGTTGTGCTGTCAGCTTACCTGTTTGTAAGCATCCAGCAGAAAGCTGTTCCATATGGAGCGCACGCCGGCTGTGGTTAACATGCGCTGCCACTCACCCGTGGAGCCCGAGCAGCTCAGGAGTGACACCACACGCTTTACCAGCACTATCGAATCATACAGCACGAAAAACAGGCAGTTGGAGAAGAAACCAGGCAAGATCTGCAAAGTTACCAGGAGGTCCACACTAAGCATGCCCATTTCGCGCTGATTTTTTAACAGGTGGTTGACGCGCACTTTTGCTTATTTAAGTTCACCTTTCCCTGGTCAGATATCATCTCCTCTTCCTTCCCCTTCCTAAGAAACTTTCATTCACCTAAAGAAAGCAGAGCCGACTTAAGAATGTGGGCGTTTGCGCGCGGGGAGCCCGAATCTGCGTCTCTCCGAGCATCGGGCGGCTTTACGCACAGAGGAGCGCCGGTGCCAAACGTCCCCCCTCCTTTCCGCTTTACAATTAACTAAAGGCTACCCGTTGGGCAGGTTCCTCAGTCGCTCTGCGTCTTTTTATACCGTAAATCATTCCGGGCTGTGAAATAAATCCCGCGGGGCTGGTGGGAGCGTGACGTCATAACGAGGGCTTTCTCTCCGGACAGGACATGCAAGAAACGAAGAAAACAAATTCATCGCTTTTTAACGTCGGTTGCTGATTACAAAAGGAGATTGCGTGTCCCTGCATGAATTTGCATAATATAAATATTTTGCTTAATACGTGTTTTGTAATGATATAGCGAGGTCTAGGAGTAATTGAATAGTGCCAGTTGATATTCAAAACAACAGATTGACAGACAGCCAGACAGCCAGACAGATAGATAGATAGATAGATAGATAGATAGATAGATAGATAGATAGACATATGGTTATAGATAGATAGATAGATAGATAGATATAGACTAATACATAGACAGATGTGGAAGAATGTTGCCTAACATATCCAATTAAAGGCCAAGCCTGTCAGGACAAGGTTAAATATGTTTGTTTGTTAAGATTAGATCACTGTAGAAGATGCAGATAAGTGGATGCTTATCATTGTTGCGGTTGGAGGAGCATAATTCTGAGCTCTGACGCACGACACTTAACGCAATAATCGCTTACCCATTGAAAGTGAGTCGAGGGCTGTGGCCTCTCCCCCAAATATTTCTCCATTGTGATTGACAGCATGAAGCCATCCGCAACAGTGTTTGCTCTTGTTTATCCCTAAGGTTCCCGATTCGTTGCCAAACTGGTTTAACCGTTGAAGTCAGACGAATTATTTACGTCTAATGACCAAGTTCATCTGGAGGCAGCGATCAAAGCACTTGAATCTCAGGGTGATGACCCCCAGCGTGAATTCAGATATGTGACGAAGCGACTACGGCAGCACTGTCTCGTATCCCATTGACCCAGAAATTTCATCCAAGCCAATTAAGGTCAGCAACACAAGGATTCCATTGTCCAGTGGTCATTTGCATCTCAAACACACATATCAATCTCTGCTTGTGTACACAGTGTTTACATGAGAGGCTGCATATAGTCCTTTTTACCTTAGATCTTTGTCCAAAAGAAATCATGGAGGATAGCAGGGGATGGGGAAATTATGAAAATATGTTTATCTTATACATCAGCGATTCCCAGATGAATAGTGCTGTAACAATAGCAGGATTGATGAATATTGCTTTTCCCTTTCATAACCAGCTCTTGGCGGGCTCCTCAGACTTGACATTCAACTTAAAGACTTGCAATGGGTCGGTAGGTTCGTCTTCTTGTAGACCAAGCTTGCTCATGTTTGGGTGTCGGGTTTGCTAATATAGCTGAACATCTTTCTAACTAACTCCAGGACAGAGCCAGAAAAGAGTCGCAATTATCCTTTTCAGCTCGGTCTAATTCATGTGGTATGATGGATTGTTGTTTTTGGAAATGAAGTCCTCAAAGAACTTCAGGCAACAGGACATTACAAAAATATGCAGAGCCATAAAGTCTATAATATGCTATGCAGTTTATGTTTACAGGGACATAAATATGTATATTGGCAAAAGTTGCCAGGAGATCCTTGCCAGAGAAGAAGAATAATTCACTTTTTGAAGATTATTTTGAGACGGCACTTTATATTTATTCTGCAAATTAATTATTTCCTGCTTTCCTTGGTGGTTGTGGAGAATTGTTAAGACGTATGGAAAATCCGGATGGAAAATTTAACTTTTCACACCATAAACAATGTGTTTTCACACTCTCTCATATTTGACATTTGGGTCACTTATAGCAATGCACAATATTCACATAAAGCTGCATCGCTGAACCCATAACCTCCAACTTCTATAACAAGAAGTGCTGTAAATGAAAAGAAAAACCGCATACATTTATGAATATGCTACATCTGAAATTCTGATTACACCAGTGCCAGATAAAACTTGATCCAAATGAGTTTATAATTGCTAGATAAGGCTAATTTACCATTAGATGAATGATGACATATGTAATGCTAAACCTGACCATTACTTCACTGAAGGTGGGGCTGCATACTTTTCAATTGCCAAAAACTCCAGAATATTCCAAAACAAAACTCGGTCGCATAAAGCAGACCCCGGGAATGTCAGAATAGTAATTAGCATTCAAAACTAGTGTTAAATGTTAAATTAATAGCAGAGTAGGGCTGGAAACATTATACAAACTATTAAAGTCTCTTTTACTTAGTGGCAGCAGTAAAACGAACACATGCTATGATCTCAGCAGCACACCAGTTGGCTATATCCTCATCCGTTTTAGTCATTCAGTGAGTCAAGGTGGATTGTATGTTTGTGTAATTGCTGTAACTTGGAATTGTAAACTGCCTCCACTGATTCATATGTTCCCCACAAATATTTACTCCCATCTGTGCACTGTGTACAAGCAGGAATTAAGCCAACAGACAATGAGCTTTAGAATGCAAACTTGGCTTGCCACGTCTTTATCCACAACAATGTATAACAGGATTGTAGCCAAAAATTCAATTACTCCCTCTGCATCGAGTGTAAACGGAGAGACGGTGACCCATTCAAAATGCACTCTCTGTGCACCACGTCAACCTGTCGTTCCTGGACTTACTGTATAAGAGGTTTAAGCCGTCTCATAAAGTGCATCCAGACTGTGTGCTACTTGGTTCGGAGTGCTGTAAATGTAAGGATAGTTTACTGTGGGCATTTCAGCAAACTTTCCAATCATTTTAAAATTGTTTTGTTGCTTTCTCGCCCTTGGCAACCACTCAATTCAACTTAATCAACGCTTCAGTCTAGTGACACACATACAAGAGTGTATAAACGTCTGGGAGCGCTAATGAAAATGCCTCTGTTTTGCACTTTTCCCATTTTTTCTTCACAGATTCTATCAGCATCATTTTGAAAAGAAAAATAGGTGAAATGAAAAGTTAACATGCATTTCAAACAGTCAAATAAATCATGTTAAATAACAATTAGTGCTGTCAAATGATTAATCATATCTAAAAAGGGGGGGTTGTTTCCTTAATATATGTGTATGTACTTAACTTATTATGTATATATAAAGACTCACAAATACAGCATATATATAGAAAATATTTATGTTTATATTTTTATATTCACATAGAATATAAAAGAATATAAAAGTCTTTGTCATGTTCCATGTCTGTCTGGTCTTGTTCTCCCCCCTGTCTGTGTGTTCTTTGGTTTAGTCCGTCTTCTGTCTTT
>JAUCMU010000033.1:4602772-4615963 GCA_032275025.1 Enteromius treurensis | reverse complement strand
GCAGATCTTTTTGCTATACCATTTTTACACTGGACTGCAGGAATATGAGAAAATCATAAGGCAAATTAAATTGACACTCTTTAGAGAACATGACTCTCCTTTCTCCAAACCAGTTTGAACCCTATCACCTCAAGGATCAGAAATGCAGGATTTTTGGACATGTTTTTCAGGGGATATTTATTTGTCCAAGTAAATATTGGATATGAGTCCAAAAACTGTGTACAATTATGTTTCTATAAACACGTAGAATAAATTACTTTCTGATTTATGTTAGTGGGTATAGAACTGTTACTCAGCGACACAATGTTTTTATTCTGTGGTCTTTGAGTCATACCTTAAATAAAAACAAATAGTGTGCCCACGCACTACTGATTTTTAGCCTCTCTCCAATGCCCTGACAGATTCCAAAAATGAGGTTAGTCCAAAATAAATACATAATTTCAATTAATTTTTCTAAATCCATCCATAACTTTTTATATCAAAAGTTGATAATGGTAATAATCAAAGCTATATGGAATAGCATTTACTGTAATTCGGTACTGTCAGTGTTTAAACTCTCTGACAGCACCCATGCACTGCAGAGTAAAATTTCTCCAAACCTGTTCTGATGAAGAAGCAAACTCATCTACATCTGAGATGGCCTGAAGGCAAGTAAATTTCCATCAAAGTTTATTTTGGGGTAAACAATTTCTTTCATTCAACCATTTTTAGCTTTGATAATACAGACTTTACCATATTTTAACAGTTTCAGGTTATTCAAGCAGTAAATAACCTCCAATAAATTGCCTAAGCCAGTGCAATGGCTTTGTCAGTGCTGCTTTACAAAAATTTATTATTTATATATTTATTCTAATATTTAGAAATTCTCATCTTATTTTTGGGTTATTTACAGTATGTTGCTATGCGATTCCTTGATGTTCTGGGTACTTTCTAGGGCGTTGTCTGCGTGAATGTAAGTCTACGTGTTTTTTCACCTCTTATCAGCTGTCATGAGAATTTTGTCTTATATCTTAGAAAAGTACCAGCACACTACTTTTTGACAAGCTGTGTGATATGAGGCGTCATTCAGGACCGTAGCACGAATGGTGCAGGATGAGTTATGCAGTGAAGTTTAATACCTCGAATATAAGCAACATTAATAGTCAAGTCAAGTCACTTTTATTTCTATAGCGCTTTTAACACTACAGATTGTAGCAAAGCACTGAACATTATCAAGAAGAAGAACAGAGTGATGATAATGTATAATGACGAGAATTAAACTATTTATTTATCAAATGCAGAGACGGTCTTTGTAGTCAAGACGACGATAATCACTTGAAATCTGGTGTCCCCAACTAAGCAAGCCAGAGGCGATAGAGATGCTTGCCCTGTAAATCTCACCACTATGATGTTAGTGCACATATTGTGAACAGATTCCACGCTGCTGCTCCTTGACCCCGCACCTAATTCAGATCAAAGTGTCTTTCTAGATTTGTTATCAAGCCTTTAACGCATCAAAATAATCTGGGCTTTCCACGTACCGCGATTTCACAGGAATTCAACTGTTTCTGTGAAAAGATTTCAGTTTAACAGTGTTCACTGCACGCTGTGTACTGAGCAAACATAATGTCTCACCACACCAACACAGACTCGGTTACACTCGCTTTTGCAGCGGGACACTTAGTGACAGTCCATACAAAATATTTTGAATGAAGGGACAAAACACTCCATGGCGTGCATGGAGCACAAATCTGCTTTGACTGGGAGGAGCTGACATTGTTTGCCAGTCAAATTTGTGTTATCAGGAGTCCATAGAATTGCTGTGTCAAGCCATGTTTAGGAAGACATGTAATCCACATCAAAAGCTCCGGGGTTTTTTTCGCTATAATAAAAACAAGAAAAAAAATGCACATTCAATTTCAAATAAGCGGATGAAATATGATGCAATTCTGTGGATAAAAACAGCACATGTTTTTAAAGAGCATCACATAAATCACAGCATTTGTTATGTAACAGCATCATGAACCCCAATTGTGAACAATAAAACACGCTTTATTGATTTTGTACCTACTCCAAACAGTTAAACGGAGGACATATGGTGCTTGCAAGTGTAAAGTCTTAGTGTTTCAACATGAATATAAGAGAAGGCATGTGTGCAAGCAATGTTAGCTACTATACCAATTTTAACAGGATATGATTAACTGTTACGGTCCTTACATAACTTTGCATAACTTACAAAACCGCTTTGGCAGGGGGAAAAGTGCACCGTACCAAAACAAAGACCGTAACCTTACATAATAATAAGAAACAGCTCAAGAAAATGACTGCCACTGAAGAAATATGATCCGAGCACTTATGAAACGTTTGACTTTTCCCTTCATTTTTTAGCAGCATGCATGCGACAGAGGTCTACCCTCTCCACCCCCAAAGATTTCCAAGAAATCATTGATCGGTTAATCTCTCAGTAATCAAGATGATCCTCCACCTCTCATACAACCCATGAACCCATGAACTAGCATGCTATATTAATGAGCTGGCACCTGAACCAGAACAATGTCTCCCCTTTGCCTCCAGCCAGACATCAGATCCTCCCCTGCGATCCAGACAGTCCGCACTCACGCCAGGTTTATGGATTATCCATCCATAGGAATATAACCCTCTTGTCTCATTACCATTGACTCGCTGACGGGTAAAGCGTACACAGAACCCGTGATTTTAGAGTCTTTTCTTCTCTATAAAGGCCTTCATTAACACCAAAATACATCGATTGTGTTGAAAGGGCTTTGTCCGTGTGGACAGAGCCTGTGTTACAATGAACAGAACGTCCTGTCCTGGTTGAGCTGCTATAGAAAAACAAGTCGCCTGAAAGTTTGGAAGGTAGTGAATTGCCCCCCTCCCAATCTCGTGTCCTTTTTCCCCATTTAATCCACACTGAAAAGAAATTAACATGAAGTTCTGGTAAATGAAGCAGTGAGGGCTATGTTGTTCCTGTTTGGCCAAGGGAAATTAATAAACGGAAAAGAAAAGAACAAAAATGAATGCAACTTGTAAATAAATGTAGTCATTCCCAAATTAACCACGAGACCAACATGATCAAGTGACATTATTTCAATACTGATCCAATCAGAGGAAATATTCATGCTAAAATAAAAATTTACCGAACAAGTACTCACCATCAGGCTAGCAAAGATTCGTCATAAGAACAGATTTGAAGAAATGTAACATTTCATCAATTGCTCACCAATGGGTCCTCTGCAGTGAATGGGTTCCCGCCAGAACAAGAGTCCAAACAGCTGATAAAAACATCACTATAGTCCACAAGTCATCCACACACCCGGATCAAAATGGAGCAAAAAAAACACACACATTTGTAAGAATCCAGCGTCAAGAAATGTTTACTTCTAACTCACGCTTTTGCCCAAAATACCACAACTGATAATTACTTCCTCCAGTGAAAAAAGTATCTGTTGTCCTCTCACATCAGACTTATCTACAAACATAAATACTCAGACTTCTCTACCATAAAAGAAAATTAGCATTGTGAATAAACTAGTTAATAACTAAGAATTTGAGGTTCATATATTAAAATGTTAAAAACCATTCCGTAACATCTCGGTTACAGTTGCATGCTGGGCTAAAGGAAGCAACACAATCAAGATTCTCCACAAGTGCAGGTCATTGAGGGCACGGAGTGTATCCTCCAGACGTGGCATGACTTTCAAAGGGTGAGTAGGTTCGGATCTACGTACTGTAACACATATGGCTCAAATAAGTTCCATGAAGGCTTTTTTTTTTGCACCATACCATACTTCAACCCTTGCGTTGGACTATTCAGAGTTAATTTAGCTTTAGATCTCACCCGAGCCACCTCAGAAAATACCCTTTTTATAGTACAGTAACAGGAAAAGGAATTTACTTTAATAAAAAGCATTGTTTTTCTCAAAACAGTGAGACACAAACACAGTCCAGCCATTTTTTTTTCCAAATTCGGAATCAAAATCAAGTAATCGCCTGTTATGAAAATCTAATGTAAATTTACATTTAACAAGATACAGTACAATTATAAATGCTAGCTTTTTGTTAACTTGTTCGCTAACCGCCTGCTAGCTAGCAATGACATCTGGAAGCATATACATTAATTTACATTATTTTAAATCAACCAAAGTACAACAAAAAGAACTCCTGGTGATGACATCTTTCTGCAGTAAAAGATTAATTCCTATACAAACTGAAATTCCTATTGCAGTCAGTGCATAACAGTTGCTGCATTAAGCATGTTGACCTCTCTAATGTTTATCAAATCTCGTATGGAACAAGGCCTTTCAGAATAATACTTGAACTTGAAAAAGAACAGATTTTAAGAGAGAGAAAGGGGGTGTGTGAAGACCTTGTTTGTCAATTATTGTAGGTTGTTGTGGTAGACACTTGGGCATCAAATGGGAATTCAACTAACGAACTGGCAGAAAGCCGCTCTTTACTTCACAGACTGGCATGCCTGACACCTGGAGGTCGCAGGTTCACTTTTTCTGGAACGAAGCAAACGAAAAGGAGAAGATCAGAGACTGTCAATCACGGCATGAAGCCCTTGTTTATGTCTCAACAAAACTGACAGTAGAACATCATCCCAAACCTTAACCTGGGTCAACCCACCTATAAATAGCAGTCTGTGATAAGCCAGCCAGAATGTCTGTCCAGATTTGATATTAACTTGTTTAATGTTTCTTCTCTAAAGGGAGGGGGTAAAACCCTGTGGGTCAGTTGCAAAATATGTTTTATCCCAAATGACACAAATAATAAAAAAGAAAAAGTGCTTAGGTTTACCATTTTAAAATTCTAATTTATGCAACACAGTTCCTATTTAACGGCAGAATACAGATTATATTCAAGATTCAACAGCCCTGTTGTTACTTCATTAACTGTTCAGTGTGTGAAACTCATCGTGTTCTCTCCTGCTCTTCTGCTGCTCTGGGGTTCTGTTTTTCTCATCATGAGAACTGGCCTGCTCCGTTGTAAAGAGGAAACAATTGATGCACTGAGGGAGCAAACGTGGCGAGTTCAACAACAGGTCTTGATAATGTCATGAGGGTCTTTAATACATGTAATAAATGCTATGTTTAACCTTAGTTAAACCTGATGCAGTGAAACATGTCCATCCATACAAACACACACATATTGTATATTATATATATACAAGGCTCCAGTATCCCCAAGAACCCACATATATTTTCATCCATCCATTTTTTCAAGCTGCTTGTTCCCGTGGGACTGACATCTATTCATTTTCCAAGCCTCATGGAGATACAGGTGTATATATTTGAAAAATTGCCATCTCATTCTAAGATGACATGCTTCTATAATCACTTCTGCTTGGCCTGCTATTACATGTCTCTCTAGTTTATACAATAACATGTTGTTATTACTGGTATTGCATGAATGCTAATACCTGACTCCTGTATTGTAAAGCATTAAAAAGGTTTTCATAAAGTGCAATGCAAACCGCAGGCATTATAAATGCATTGCTTTGCATGTTACTGCATGCAATATTGAACGAATCTACGCTGCTTTTGAAGTGATTTTTATTGGGGGGAAAAAATTGATTAATGCATTACAAAATACTCATTTAAAATGGAAAATAAATTTGCTTTAAGAACTTTGCAATAACAATGGGTGTGTAGGTTAGAATACCTATTGGATTGAGACTTTCTCAAGATAAAGTGTGAGAAAATTATGGGTTGTAGAGACTCATAACTTAGCTATTCTTTGCTTAAGTCATGCCTGTGCCGAAATAAATCTTCTTACCAAATGAACTACGTAAAGGGGAATTCCACCCAGCTTCAATGTTTTTAATAGTGAGTCCTTTATCCTACAGCTGTTCATGGGACGTAGGCAAATATGCTCTGCTCTGCCAAAAGCAGAAATCAAGAGATCCATCCATAACACCTTTTGGCTGTAATGCTAAAGCCTCCCAGCTTGAGAGAAATGGCTAGTTAGGAGTGTTGGTCTGAGGCCAAACATATCTCTGGACAAGACAGTTGTATCAGGCTGAAACTTGGGCTTTCAGAGTCAGTAAATGTGTATTTTTACCCTGAAAATTAAGAGTTAATTGTCTCTGTAAGGTGGTGATGTGCTGCCATGTATTCTTAACTTTAGGTCAATGATACACTTTAAAAAATAAAGGTTCCCGGGTGAGTCTTTGCAGTCTGGAGTTGCTATATAGCTCTTTGGAGATTAGAAAAGTTATAGGTCTTAAAAGGACCAGTAGTGCTTTCGCTGACGTTTTTCTTACAAACTAGAGAATACCCTAAAATAATTTTTGTGGGGGGGAAAAAGTTGTAAAAAACACATAATTGTCACTGGAAACTTATTTTTTAAAGGAAGCACCAATTAAAATTTGCTGACTACTCACCAATTTGGAGAAATGCTCACATATGGATCCCCTGCAGTGAATGGGTGACAATTCATCTGAACTTTTTTAGCTTTAAAGTGCCCTTTTTATGGGTAAAGAAAGAATAATATTTTGGTTTTGAGAGTCCCCGACAACAGGTTGCAATGCAAGCAACGTAAAAAAAAAAAATTTACTTGTAATATTGTCTTGTAATATTCATTTATTTACCTTGTTTGCTCCCATAGAATTCATTTAACCCCTCCTTTGTGTGAAAAATCATTCGGTGAACAATACCTTTAATAGCTGATGGTTGATATTTTCGATTTTCGATTTTCTATGCAAGCCATTATTGTCAATGGGAATTTTATTTTGTGTGAGTTTTTACTCATGCTCTATGTGACTGACATGTTGGCTTTTTATTGGACAATCCAAATCCATAATACAGCTATTTTTCTGTTTAGATATAATCATTTGCCACAGTATTGAAGGGATTACCTATTTTCACCTTTGAACAGCATTGTGTTCTCAACCAAAACTCACCTATAAAGGCAGAGGGTCTTTTTTATCCAAGACTGGATTACGTTGTGAGTGACATTAACAGTTAAGGGATTAAATGCGGCTCCAGTTTGCCCTTTGGTTCTTGGCATCCCAGTTTTCCTCCTGTAGAATAACACTGAGGGCTTGTAACAAAGTCAAATGGTTTGGTCTGGAAGTTAGTATTATGTCATACGAAGCGCCTTTTGTTCTCTTCCAATTCCTGTAAAACCAAAACAACATAAAAATTAATACAGAACAGTTGTACAGGATTGTAAAAGGTTTCAGTGCCACTGATAGGTCTCTATTAATTATTTCACCAGATGTGTCCGATATTTTTGAAAGAGAACAAGAGGAAGACAGTTAGAGAGTAAGAGAGTTGGTAATGTTGCATAATAGAGGTAAGGCTTAAAAAACTTTTCCGTCCAAACAGTCAGGCTGATGTTGACTTTGACCCCTCCTAGACAGACACAAGCTATAAAAAGTCAATATCAGCAGTGCTGACACTGAAACATTTGAAATACAAGCAACACCAAAGCTGCTGAAAAAAACTAAGTGTACCAAGGGACTTAATGTTCCCTTTATGTGCATTTGCAAACATGTTTATTCATCAGTAAGTTCACGTGTGATGCGAACTGAATGAAGTTATATCTAGTTACATTCAATTTTAATAAATCTTAAATAATGCTCCTAACCACAATGTTTCATTAAATTACATCAGTATTACATCAAGTATGGTATTACAAGAGCTCCAGTAGTTCGCAACCTTTGTAACTTCAAGGCCCCCCCGTTACCAAAGTAAACACTCAAAAGTCCCCCTTAAAAGAAACTAGAACTGTAAATACATTCAAACTGAATAGCAATGCACGTGCACTAAAAGTTTATTTTTAAAAACAAGTACATGTTTTATTGATGCTGTAAGCTTATGTAACTTGTAGCTTTTTAGGCGTTGTAGTTGTAGCATTTTAAGACATTTTCTTTTAATTAATTATCATCTTTAAAGTGGTTTAAAAACCAGTGGTCTAAACATAGTTCCCATGAGCTGAGCTTCCAGAAAACTTTGAGCACTTTTCAAGAGTGAAAATTAAATATTCCACGTTCATGACCCCCGATTGATATATCGTGTCTTTGTTTATCAATTATAAGCCATAAACAGGCCACTGTCATAAAAAAAAAATCTGTGTCAGGACAATATTTGACACAAATTGTGAGAGAAAGGAGGAAATGATTAGAAAAGCTGAAAGAGAAAGATTCAATTAAAGAGGTTACAACAATTAATGTCTCACACTTGAATGGCACGACAGCCGCAGAGTGAGTGGACAGGAATTGTGGGTGATTATATCATGCTGCAATACAATAGAGACACTGTTTTGTGTCTCTATTGAACTGCAAATTGCAAGCACTCACAGGGGCAGTACTTGCTTTCTGATTGGACTACTGTAATCTGAATTGTTGATGCACTTCATTTAACATTCTGAACAAATCAAAGAGTTCCATCCTCCTGGAGGTTATTGCAAAAAATCGCTCATACTCAGTAACACAAGGCTGCCTGGCTTACCAAAACTCCTTTAAGTTTCACGTCTCAGAGCTGTTGGGAATCCTATGATTATAATACAATTCACTGTCAGTGCAAAAGAAACACTGTTTGTAGATTATAGGTTACAGAGCAGCTTTGCAAATATTCAATCAATACTACACTCAAAATGAGTGCTTGTAAGATAGCGACTGAATGAGACGAAATATGAATGCAGAAATAAAGAATGTAAAATGAGTTATTGAACAGAATATAGAAATTATGGGTGAAACTTCAGTATGGACATTTAGTTTCTATTATTACACAGCGATCTAAGTTTATCTCTCGCAATTCTGACATGGTCCAAATTATCTGATAAAAAGTTATGATTACTTTTTTTCTTCCTTTTTCTTAATTTTGTGGTAAAAAAAAAAAAGTACAAAAAAACGTGCAAGATACAAACTCTTCTCCAAATATTGAGTTTATATCTTGGAATTGGGTTTGGGTTTTTTTTTCTTTTTCTTTTTTTACAGTTACCTCGCATCTGGCTTAATATTATTTCGAAAACCAAATTAGAAGTAAACTAGAATGTGTAATGAGAAGACATAAAGCTCCACACAAACAAGGTGTAAAAGACATTAAAGAAAGGTCAGAACAGAGGAACAGAAGGGCTGGGATGTCACAGGTACTTACCTAAAAATCAACATCATGATTAACCTGTAAGAGAAAGAGAAGGAGGAGGACTGGGATGAAAAAAGCAAGTGGACCATAAGTCAAGAGGGACAGCGGAGGAGACTAAATGAGAGGAGGGAGCCAAGAGCCATGGGGACTGAAAGGAAGTTGTACATCCAAGGAATGGAAACATATTGGACACTAAAATGGCCATAAACTCCCTAAGAGAGGTCAGGGTTACAGAAAACGGCTGGGGAGATTCAAAGAGGCAAGAAGGCTGTCAGCGCAGCAGTGGGGAACCAAGGTGCAACAGGTTCAGCAGAACTCAGAGAGAAGGGTGAGTCTGCTAAAGAGATGTGGTTTATTATGTGCGCACATGGAGCCCCAGAGGAGGAGAATATGGATATAGAATGAATACATTTAGCTCTGCTTTTTCATAAAGCTAGCATTTTATGTAACACTGCCACGTTACATGATTCTGGCACCATCCAGCTTATATAGAAGAATCAGAGACTTGGACTGGACATTTTTCTACTTCAACGCCAGTCAATTTGTTTACCCCGTCTTAGAAATAGAATGTAACTATCTATGTTTATTCAGAATTCAGAACATGTTTAGATGAGAGCGTCCAAGAACAAAACTCATCAGTGCCTCTTAGCAGCAAAATAGATCTTCCGCTAAAGTAGATAAACCCTGACCTCTTCAGAGAGGTTCTGAAGCCTCCTAGATTACCTAGCTCGCCACTAAAACTCAATCAAAGAAGCTTTTGTCAGGCTGTGGTGCCTGGCGAGAGCGAGCGTGCGCCACAGTGACCTTTCTACAATAGCCACTGTTCTACAACGTGAACTATGGAGCTTAACAGCAGCGAATAAGGCCGGTCCATTCTGAGGTGACAATTGCATTCTCTAGGAAAGCAAGAGCCTACTCTGCGGCCAACCATCAAATACATGAGCTTTTCTGGATTAAAGAAGTCTATCCAGCCATTGTGGGGTCATCAGCTTTAGGGAGACGGAGCAGCGAAGACAAACAGCAGAGCCATTGTAAAATTCTTATGGCATCAGAGCTATCACAACAAGCACAGAGCCGCACAGACATAGGGCCAAAATCAACAGGCTCTCGATTCCTCTGGAACCATCCAACGTGATATTTACATTGGAGGAACACGAAGAAATGCACTTTGTGCACATGATCCCAGAGATGAGTAAAGGTTTCAGATTTAGGTTGATGTGTCGCTTTTTCTGAGACGTTCGCCATGCGGTTGCATACAATGGACGATGTGTTTGACGGATCGTTTTGGCCCGTCTGTCCAGGCCACACACCCGAGAGAAATAAACCACTACGGAGCTGGCCTGAATAAATGATGTGTGAATGTCTAACTTAGTCAGCATACGTACAGTACAGACCTCCCTGGAGTCCCAGAATGGGGAGTAACCGTGGGTGCGGTGGGAGGGCGTACAAACGCATTAAAGTGGCGAGGGGGTGTGGGTCACAGCACAGATTAAAAGACCTATAAGAAAACTGATATCTGATTGATATTCTGCTTTTCTTCTGATTCAGGAGGGCAAACTGCTTCCTTGTGTTGTCGAGATCTGTCATGGTATTAACATGCCTTCAGGGGCTCCTTCAGATTAACTCCCTGTGAAAATCATTTATGTGGGTTTAAAGAATATTTTACTCAAAAAAAGAGAATTCGATCATTATTTCATCTTCCTGTCATCGCAATGCATATGACCCATATCCGAAATGGCACAAAAAAGACCAATTAAAGTGGTCTAGGACGTTAAAAAGATCTCTGAAAGAGAATCAGTATTCACTTTGATACATGACTGAATCTTTCATTTGTGTCAAATCCAACACAGTCACATGACCAATTTGTAGATATTTTACGAGGTTGCTAATTCATATGAATTTGATTTATGTAAACCCCGTTGACGGGTAAAAACCAACTAAATGTCTTCTGGTGAAGCAAACACAGACCTGTTAATCATACTGTACCTTATGCTAAGCCTAAAGTAAAACAGTGTATCATAAAAAGCATTCCTATCTCTTCCTAAGACTTGGATTAAACCAATCAGTTCATTTGGGTTTGTTTTACAGTGGCTTTGTGACCTTTTTGAATCTTCTAAGCTTTGGTTACCTGGACTTTTAAAAGGGAGGACAGAAAAAATATCTTCATTTGTGTTTATCTGAGTTCGGAACGACATGAGGCAGAATTTTCATATTTCATATTCATCAGGATTGTATGCAGAATAGGCACCAGTACATTAAAATTAAATAAATCAACATTTTCATGCTCAGATGGCTTTGGAACAACATAAGAGTGAATCAATTTTTCACATTAAATAAACGGAGGTATGCTGGACATCGTGCGAAGACCGTGATGCAACCAGGAACACAGTAATCTTTGATCTGTGATCTGAGTTTTAGCTCTCGCACTTTATTGGTCAACAAGGTCGTTTTGGAGCTTTGGCAGTCTTCCCTGACCTTCTTCTGTTCCCAGACAGACAGCAAATTGACAAATAAAAAGACTGGTAAACAAACATGCAGACGGATTGATAGGACATCTGAACACGCTAAGATCCGCTACAGTGCCCTCGGCTTTGCAGGCCAGACGGTCGTGCCAACCCTCTTGGCAGCGCACACTGTATGCCACCCACACCGGCAGAACCCTAACCCACACCGAAGAAATCAATAGTGTGGATTCATCACATGCATTGCACACTGTGTAAATGTGGCGTAAACTGACAAATGTGAACATTTTCCATAAAGAACACAGAGCAGAGTTCAGTTTTCTTATTGAGCATGTGGTAAGATTACATCCCGATGACATACTGCAGCATGAATACAAACCTCTTCTAAAATGTAGGCCAAGAAAAGCATCTCTGTCAGTGTGTGGAGGACTAGGGTGAAGCAGCTGTTGTTGACTCATCTCACTTCATTTTTAAATAAAGTTTGTTTTTGGCGCCCTCTGCTGGGCAAGATTTCTTCACACAATAAACGCGAACTGATACTGTCGTTTATGATTGTAACCAGTCATATTGTACGGTGTAACACTTGCACCTCTATCTATCTACATTTTCCCCATACATATTCTATTACAGAAATATCAATGTACAGTTTCAGATAGGTGCGATATAAATTTAAAATAATATTGACTGAAAAATACATATTTCATTTGGAAAAATCCTAATATAGGCTACCTATAAAACAGTCCTTGTGAGGTTTGGAGGTATTGAATTCAAATGACTTTATAGTTCAACTGCATCTCCTGGAGAAGTCTCACCCTATCACATTTATGCATGTGCAGACAGGGGATGAATTATTAAGAATTTGAGAATCCTCACAGGCGCTGTCCCTGCTGGAGAGAAACCTCTGCTAGATCAATATCTGCTTCACCTGGTGTCACTCGACAAGCGCTGGGAAATTGCTGCTCTACAGAATAAAAAAGTCCTAATTTATCTCTAGGTCAAAGCTATTACTTTTCCAAAATATCACGGGCTCAGAACGCTCGAGCCTATCCAGGATTTTCTCTGTATCGCCAGTGTGAGAAAATACAATAAAGTTGCAGGTCTAGTCCCGAGTGGACCTTTCCTTCACAGTCGCCGCATTTCAATTTTCGAGATGGTAACTATGGAAACTCGTGAAATGTTTGAGATACGATTATTTGAGGGGCTAATACTCTCTTCACAATTTATAGGCAGGTTATAGACTGGAAAAGTATAGGTTCGTGATATTTCACACTAACCTAACTGACATTTTCTGTAAATTACAGCAACAGCGAAGAAGGTACAAAAAGATCCATGCAGGATAAAAGTTGAATAATGGGAAAAAAGGCATATGACAGCAAAATGTATGATATACATGCGTATGTGTGCGTGTATATATATATATATATACGCACACACACATATACACACATACATATATACATATACATATATATATATATACATATACATATATACATATACATATATATACATACACATATACATATATATACATACACATATACATATATATACATACACATATACATACATATATATATATGCATACATATATACACATATATACACATATACATATATATATATACACATATACA
>JAUCMU010000033.1:4580760-4600760 GCA_032275025.1 Enteromius treurensis | reverse complement strand
AGAAGTATCCAATTATTGCATAACAACATTGTTCATAATATTTTGTTTAACAGTGTGAGATCATGGTCAGGTCAGTTAAAGTTCTATTAAATGTTTTCCTCTGCATTACAGGACAAAACACCAATCTTAAATCATAATCATTTTTAATTATGATTAAAAAAATTCATTTTCATTTACAAATTCATTCTTGATTAGTACTAGGTCTATGCACCGAACAATCAAAGCAACTGCAACTCCCAAAACAACAAAAGACAGGGGAAAAAAATGCAACAAACATAATGGACAAATATTATTTGGGAAATGTGATCTTAAATATTATTTTTAAACACTTATCACTTATCAGCTAAAGTTCAACAACAATTAGTTAAATCAACAGAACATAAACCTGAAGAAATGTGAAGATTACAGCAGTACTTGCTAGTTAGGCAAAGTTTAAGCCCTCTTTAGTAATTATGACACTACTTTTGAACCTACTTAATTGTTAAACTCAGTATCTCAGCAGGATATGCAAAGTACAGGGTATTTTACAATCACAATCATTTCCCTCGCTGTAGTACTACGCTTTAAGACATGAACACATATGCAGCTACTCAGATTTGAATCTGTGTGTATGGCAAAAAAAACGTGACCAAATTATTTGAATATTTTCATTTGGAATTTTTGTTACTCTAATAAATATTCATAAAAACAAATTACTGGTACCTTTAGCATGTATTTTTAATAAGAATTAAGTGAGGTTCACTGGTTTGTCTTCTAATCAAAAAAGCTCTGAAATGTGTTAGTTAACGAGTCCCTCGTTATCCTCTGTACAAAGTTAAATAGGAAGAAAACTCACTTGGTAACACTACACAAATGACTCTTTATAGGCCAAAATATACAGAACAATTTATACAACATTTCTGTGATATCTGCAGCTAAAACGAACTACAACAGCTGCATCGTTTTAGGCGAATAAGATGAGATGATTGCGAGTCGCTCGCCTTGTGGACAAATCCAAATGTCCATGTCCATAAGAAACGATTAATAATAGTGCTTTCAATAGATTCATCACAATTAATCACATCCAGAATAAAAGTTTTTGTTCACATAATATGTTTGGGTAACACTTTTTTTTGATGGTCCCTTTTGAACAATCTGTGGACAATAAGTAGCGTTGCACCTACATGTCAACTAACTCTCATGAGAATATTAGTACACTCTCTAATTAATATCTGCTAACTCTTTATTATGATGGTCTCTCAGAAGACCCTCTACTACTTTGCAAGTACTTATCAACTTATTCTAGCCCTAACCCTACCAGTCTACTAATACTCTGCTATTGAAAGTTAGTAGATATGTAGGTGCAAAGTTACTTACTTGAAATATTTGGACATGCAATGCTCATGGAGATCTGGATATATATTGTAGTGTTGCAAGGGATCCCTTTCTGCATTTCAATCTTACTGAATTTGGGGGGAGGGGGGTGTCCAAATGAGCAAGAAATGTAAACGAAAACTACCCCAATTCAGGGTTGAACTTTCTTTCGTTCAACAAGTGCAAGCCGTAAACCTCCCTCTCTTTCTGGTTCCTCACTGTTGAGCACACTGGCCTGGTTGCTCCTTCTGAGGACTGTCCAAAGCGCGCTCATTCTTCTGCTCCACTGCCACCTACAGGAAAACAGAAGCAGGTGCAAGTAAGTAGTCGAGTAGTAGCAAACATCAGCCAGAGGGAGGCAGTCACTCATAACGAAAGGAAATCGGGGCTAATAATCTTGTTTAACAGAACAAACTCATCTCAAGCTTCACATGCTCATCCCAATTCAATCTGCCCATGACTGACCACACCGGGGTTCAGACACCTGCTGCCACTGTCCTGCCCCACAGCCATGCTGCATTTATCATATACAGCAAGATGCTTCATCAGCAGGTTTCTCTGTCATTCCTATACTGAGGTTATAGGCAGAGTTTTACATCTTGTTTCTGCCGTCCTGCTGTTTGTTGTTGCGCACCTCTGCTCAATGATGAATCACTCCCTGTGGCTGCTGAACAGTAATGGGAACAGATGTTTGTGGAAAACAGCTCCAGCCACCTTAATGACATGTTTGGAATGCAGTAGGGAAAACAAGCTCTGGCAGCTGACACAGCAGGTTGCTTGAGGGTGACAACTTGTCTTTCAGTGACTTTGTCACAGGGTACATGACATTTAGCTCAGACCTGCCCGAAGGGTTTGAAAATCCCCGCTAAATAGCCAAATTAAATAACTGGTTGTCTAAAGTGTAATACTTAGGGTGAGGACAGGTGTATAACAAAACATGGTATAAACAGCTTGAATCACTACCACACTAACACAGATGTAGAGGACAGTGGGAGGTGTGTCATGAAGTGACAACTAATTAAATTAAACTGAATACTATACATGGTCAAATGAAAACATTTATGTACACTTGACTAGATTTAAGGAATCTAGGAAAGTATGCATAATTTTTTCAAAATTTTTAGGCAGCCATTATATATTTATTACGAAATGATGAGAGAGAGTAAGATTACAATATATGCAGTATTGCAAAATTATTTTTGTATCATTGAGATACTTTTACAGTTGTATTAATACATTTATGCAATAAAATATTTAGATTTTTAGTTTTTAATTAAAATCTTAGGTAATACTCTAATAATTTTGTTTTTGTCATTGTAAAAGCTTTTTATTTACAGTTGTGTTCAAAATAATAGCAGTGATTTTAAAACGTGAGTAAAGCTCAGATTTCGTATATTTTTTATTTCCATTTATTGCGAACACTGCGCATTATATTTGACATCAAAACATGAATAAAAACAAAAAATGAATTTTTTTTTCCATGTACTCATATGATTTATACCAAAAACAGTGATTGATCTGTGTAGACATTTTTGACTGCTATTATTTTGAACACAAATAAAATAAAATAAAATAAAATAAAATAAAATAAAAATTTAAATTAAATAAAATTAAAATTAAACTGAAACACTGTAGTCTGTCAGTTGTACCTTATTCGTCCTTGCCTGGAGGACAACTTAAGTAAAAGGTGTCATAACTACTTCACCCTTCCCTTCTCTCACACACACAAAGAGTACCTGATAGAAGTAATGTGATTTGTAGATAATCCATTTCTTCAAGTCAGTTCTGTCCCCCACTGACAGAGAGCGAACAGTGGCTTTGGACGCAGAAGCAGAGGGCATGTCAAACTCAACCTCCACCTGGCACTCAAACTTAGGAGGCACCTCCCAATCTGATCCCAGCTCCAAATGACAGTAGAACGTATGAGGATGTCCCAGCGCTACAAAAAATAACACCCACAACCATATTAATGTAATATATGCAATATTAAGGCAAATAATTAATTCATGCAAATTACTAGAGGACCTTTTAGATGAATAAACCACTGAATCTGTGCATCTCAGATTTGTATAATTTAACATTAGCAAAGAACTGGCCTCGATTCTGCTAAAATGAACTGAAGATGTGTTCTTCAGATGAATGATGCCAAACAGCATTGGTTTGTGTTTGTCTTGATGGCAAAACTTTGAATATGCAAAAAAGAAAAAAATGCTAATTTTAACTTGAACCTAAACATCATGTAAATATCTTGTGAAGCTGCAAAAAAAAAAACCTCACAAGTCAACTACTTCTAAAATATAAAGTGTCTTTTTGTTCTTTTAAGAATTTTACATTCTCCCTCTGTGTTCTACGGAAGAAGTCATCATACGGGTAAGTAAATGATTAACTAAATTATTATTCTATATATTTGATGCATACGTTTGTGGAAAAGCTGAATTGCAAAGCTCAGGGATGTCAGACAGTGATCCTGTGAATTAACAGATGATAACAGCATGAGTTTTGTCTATCCAATCAGACTCATGCAGGAGGAGGGGATCCCTGCTGATATTCTATTGAAAATCCTAAAGCACCGGCCGTTGACAGAAAAAAAAAACAGCACTGGCCACAATGCAAATGCTATGACAACAGAAAATCTACAAACAGGATAAAAGATTTCTACAGCACTGCACTTGTTTTGGGAGTCAATACAGCATTAAGAGGCATGACTTTTACCACAGCATTGTGATTTAGAGGTTGTGATTATTTATTCAGCAGCACCAAAATATAAAAATCTTTAGGTGTTTTCTATACTGACATTATTATTTTGACTATAGTAAAACAAAACAAAATAAGAGTATAATTCATAAATATTGGCATTATTTCAAAATCTATTACACATGGCACCAGCAAAATCATTATAGTGTAAGAAAAAGTTGCAATTGTTTGTTAATTTTTACTGAGTAGAGCTATTTGACATCCATGTGATGAAACTGCTAGATAAATAAAACAGCTCTTAAACAACTATTTGCACAGACTATTGCATAAGAGTAACAGAGTAGAACAAGATCAATCTGAACTGAATGTAGAGACTACCATGGCTATGCTACACTAAGGTTATATCTAAATATTTCAATTTGTAGGTCACTAAACTGGCAAAAACATTTAACATTAGATATGTGCACAAGTACTCAAAAAACAGCAATTATTGGTTAAAAATTGTGTCATTAATTACTCACACTCATATCATTCCAAACCGCTAAAATTAAATGTTAAAATAATCTATGTGACATCAGTAGTTCTACAGTCATTTTACGAAGCCACAAGAATATTTTTGTGTGCAAAGAAAACTAAAGTAATTTCTATTGTCAACAATTCATCTCCTATGTGTTACCCTATAGCGGCATTTGGTGAGTATCATATATGTACTCGGATACATCATTTACATTCAGGTCTTACGGGTTTGGACCAACATGAAGGTAAGCAATTAATGACAGAATTGTAATTTTTGGGTGAACTATGTCTTTAAGTTAACTCCTGTTGTTACACAAATTAAAAGCCACGTCTAAGTTCCTACCTGAGTTCTTGTCTGGCAGGCGACTGATCCTCCACACCACAGACCTGAAGGCCTGTTCGTATTTTGCTGTGCCAAGCGTGACCCTCATGGCCGGTTCAGTCCCTGACATGCTGGTCGAACCAAAACTGGCTCCTTTATTAAAGCGAGCCTTCAAGGACTTCTCTCCCGTCACACTCTCCCGCTTAAAGTTCTTTGCCCAAATTTCCGGTATGGGGTAACGGATAGCAACATTCTCACATGGTGTTAATGCCAAAGGATCCCGATTGGATGAAAACCCCGTTGACATCACCAGCCAGGATTGCACCTCCACTTCCGCACCCTTGACACAAGCGACTGTTCTCACAGTGAAGGGAAGGGTTTTTTCGGCAAATGCCGTACGGAAACGCAGCAGTTCAAAGCGACGGCCAACCGGTGGGCTAAACGTAATGGCTCGGGACTCTGCAAACTCTAACTGGTCTGCACACTCATGCAGTCGACAATCCCGCAGCTGGATCCAACGTGACGTTGTGTTGGGAATTATGTCATGCCGAGAAACCACCTCTTTCCCTTTGACCTGGACGTCATTGAGGCCGATACTGCAAGGTGGAGATCCGTTAAAAAAGGCTAGCATGTTCACTTGGGTCAAAACTAGCTGCTCTAAGATACGGCTGTCCCCTTTGGAGACAATCCCGTAGAAGTTATCCTTCACCTCCACGTGGATCTCCTCCTCAGAGTAAGTCGTGGGCCAGTTAAGACCTTCTTGATCCACTGAGAGGCCCACAAGCCTCTCCTGCAGAGCATGTTGAAAGCTCAAGAAGTCGTCGTAGTTTGTTGTGCCAAGCTTCACTGCTTGCTCTCTCACAGGCATATGAACCACTGTAACCTTAGGCTGGATCTTCCTCTTCTCTTTGTAAACCACATGGTCTACACTTATGGTATGAACACGGCCATTCTCATCATAGTTCTGGAGCTTGGGTTCAGATATTTCATGCTGGGAGTTTAGCTGGATCTCTTTGAAGGGCTTTTCCAGGCCTTTCTCATAGAAAAGTTGCAGCTGGCCGCTGTTCGTCAACCTGACAAATATTGGTCCCCAGTGACGTGAGGACATGATGTTCTTCTTCTCAGGGATGCGCAGGAGCATGGGCCAGCCATCCCGAGGAGTCATTTGGTCTGGTTCGTAGGTGGAATCATCAGAGTCAACTTCCTCCACTGAACCATCTGGTAGAGTAGGACTACCGTCACGGTCAGGGTCAGAAATGTGAATATTCCTGAGCTGATCCAGACCATCTATAGGAAAGCCTGATGGGATACTATCTTTTCTAACTACAGAGTCTTTCTTAGATGAAAAAAGCATAATGGGTTCCCTTTTGATATCAGCATCTTGATACTCAAAGAACGGTGAGCTGAAGGTGGACAAATCCGGTACCTCCTGACACAAGCCAGTGCCTTGGGATGTTTTCAGGTCTGTTTTGTCAAAATAGGCACTGAAAGGGTTAATAGGAGAAGGTTGCAGGCTTGAGAGCTCATCGTCCAGGAAAGGGTTCTTCTTGTTGTAAGGGACGCTGTTGTTCGATAGTGTGTTATTAAACTCAAAGACAGAATTGGTGGCGTCAGGGGGCAAGTCCAGAATGTGCCTCTCTGTCTTCTGGCCACAAAAGGAAGAGGAAATCAGGTTGCTGTTGGCATCCTGCAGAGGAGAATTGTTGAGGTTATCTAGTTTTATATTAGACTGTCTCCCTGGAGGTTGGAAAACTGAGTCCACATCATCATCAAAGGTAACCCAGCTGGCAAAGCGGTTGGAGGTGACATAAGATTGGCCATAAGTGTGTTGGTTGTTTGCTGTCCAGTTGAATGAATCCATGTTCATTCCTTCATCCTCTTGGCACACAGAAGAATCTAGAAATAAAAAAAAGAATACAGAGCTGTTTTTAACACTTTCAGATGAAATTTGAGCAGGACAAAAAAAGCATATGTCATGTATAAGAGGCAGACATAATCGTATAAACAAGATGACTAATAAGAGTCACAATGGTTGGATTATTTCGGTCCAAATCAAGAAATGACTGAAAGATATTTCCACTAATAGGAAAGAGGCAGATTCCAATCAACAACAATTCATAAGCATGTATTCGCATACATTCACTCTCTTTCCACATGCTATGCATTGATTTTAATATAGATAGCTTAATATTTTATAAGAAGAGGTGTGGTTGACTAAACAATAATGAAGCTTTCAGTCGATAAGTTCGATAAGCTCACAGAAGACATCTTGAAGACCATCTCGCAAGAGCTTGAATTAATTTGTGCAATACCCCTTTTTAACAGCTAAAATTTGGACTATTTACCACATTTGGATTACAGACCCTGACCCAGTTAGTATGTTTACGTGCACTTAAAGAAAATTATGTCCCACTAAAAGAGTAAAACAGCTGTAAGATGTAATGTAAACACTCTTCTTTCGAAACTGGGGCGGTCAGTGCTTCTGAATGAGCCTGCAAAAAAGAATAAGTAAGAGTGATAACAAAAAAAAAACCTTCATCAATGAATCCTTCTGCTCTCTCGAACCAAGCTGAAACTCTTGTCTGTTCTAGTTCTCCCATGCCAAATTAGAGAGACAGTCTTTACCTGTTGCTAGGCACCAGCATTCCCCACCTCAGACCTACTTTCTCTGCCAACGCAACAAAGCACTGAATGGCCTGTCTCACATGCTGAAAACTGGCATGACTGCACTATATACATATGCACATTCAGACTTTAATACACTCACAAATAACAATTTTAAGAAACTAAAATCCAATAAACAACTAACAAAGCTATTGGCCTTATTTATACTTGACTTTGTTCAGGTCTACTTCTTTCCAGTCTCTTAAAACATTGCCTATTAAATGTGAGAGAGTGTTGGCACTATGGTTTGTGGCTTTGTTAATCTACTCAAATTAGTTCAACAGGGTACAAAACACTACAAATCAACTGACACCATTCCTATAGCAGAAAATAATAAAAGACTACAATAAAAGACATGTGCACACACAGAAGCGCCTCAGATTTCAAGGCTCATATCTTATCAGCCCTGAAGGGAGAAGGTTAAAAGATTATCCCAGCTCAGAAAAAAATGCAATGTCCCAAACACGAATACTTATGAACAGCGTCTGCACACCTACAAAGCAAGTTTGTTCATGTTCTTACAAGGGATACATCAAATCAGCCAGAGGGTTAAATGCAAATTGCAACCATTAGAACAAATGTTCAAGGTTCAATTAAGTTGAATTCACAAAAATACTAATTAAAATATATTTTGGATTTTTTAATTCAACAAAGACATTTTACTTGCACAACATTAGCAAAACAATTATTAATCCGTATATAATTAAATAACTAAACATCCTTAAAGCAAAAAGGAGTTACTTATACCACAAACATTGTTTTCCGAGAATACATTTTTAATTATTTTTTCAACAAAATGCAAATTTTTTCAAGCATACATTTTATGTTTATGACAAAAACATTTTACACAACTTTGCTTCTTAAGTAAACGTATATTACATCAAGGATCACATGCACAAAAAAAAACTATTAAGAAAATATCTTTTGCAATCTAGAGAGTCTGTTCTACAGAGTAAATCATGAAAGCAAAATCTTGTTGCTAAGCATCAACTTACTGGTATTTCGTCAAACTTCCAGCTCCAAGTAAAACTCAGCATGGATAGAGCGCTGATCCTGGAGCTATACGTATAAGCAGTGCCAAGTGAGACTCCAACAAATGCTCTCAAAACCGCTTCTTTTTAAAAACAGACTATTCAGTTTTAAAATACAGAATTGAAAGACGAATATATGCTTAATCAGCATTAAAAGATCACGTTATATATTTCTTAAGAGGAAGGAAGAGCGACTAAACGAAACTCTGCAACATCCACAAGCCAAAAACCTGTGCAAAGTCTGTCACAAAGCAACAGTGCAAAGAAAGACTCACCAGTAGAGCAGATTCAAGAGTCCAGGTGCTAAAGAGAGGAAACAGATGGGACACCAATTGTGAGGCTCCACTACTGCACCATGCACTAAAAAGCAGGTCACATGACCTCCTTTTTGTCCGTGAAGTGCCCGCACAGACATGTAGATGCCTGTTGGTCTGCCTGCCAGCCTGCCTCCTTCACAGGAGGAGTTTTTGACAGGTAGCTGTCTTTACAGAAACCACACCTCAACACTCGCACAGAAAGGCATACTTTGAAATGTGATTGGTGGAAAAGAAGGTCAGAGATTCACCTGCACTTTGTGTGCTCTCTCACGTTTGACTTTACCTTGTAGAGAAGTGATTCCGTCCTTTAAATATACCAATTGTTTGCCATATAAAACAGAAGACAAGGAAATGTGATACAGACAATAACATGATGGTGTGCAACAAACAACTATTTTTTACAGCTACAAAATGTGCAAGTCAACTGCCATCTGACAGCAAACCTAAGAGCTGAGACAAATGGTTGACAGGTTGTGTTTGCGCTGTAGTCTTGATCTGCTTTGAGATCTCTCAATCCTTTTCTACAGCACTAAGCTACTGACCTTTATTTTGCTGGTTCCAGGTCAGTCGTTCTAAACCAGAGCATTAACTCAGGAGTTAGGCTTACTGTGTACTCATTCGTTTTCATTAACGTTCTCATCAAAAAGAGACTGGCACTCCTACAGCAATATTACTGTTAAAAATCATATTTCACATTACCCTAAACCTTAAAGTCCACCAAATGATGCATATTAATTATCTAAAATTGTATTTTAATATTTATAGAATCTGCTACTTGCTATTCAAACGTGAGTTTTTTGAGTAGTGTAGAGTAGTACAGTACATTTGTCCAGTCACATTTGCAGACATGGGGTTATTTTTACATGGCGCTGCAACAAATGCCTTGGTTGTAATGTGTTGTGTTTGTAAAATGTTGGCTGTAAGACATCTATATGTAAAAGCAGACTATTTATTTAAAACAGGCAAAAAAAAAAATGCTGCTTTCCATGATGTGTCCTGTTTGAAACTCGCCAAACCATGCTGGTGAGAAGACACAGCAGAAGTGTCATCTCTGACAGGCAGAGCTTTCCCATAATGTGAAGCGGAGTGATAGCTGCAGGTGTGAGTCACTGGAGGCGGGTGTTTTCACAAGGACATTTGCAGGGGTCAAAGGTCACAGACGGTGAGGAAGCGTGTAAGGATCCCAGCAGGACGTGCTCTTAAACAAGCTGTTGCACTACTCTATAACCTCTGCTGATCTGAGATTACAGTTACTTCTGCTGTTCTCTGCAGAGATTTGCTAACTGATGCCTTTGGATATGATAAAACCACATTCACACACGCTTTCTCTTCCTCTCCCGACTGCACAAAAAGCACGCACACACCCATTGCATCTCTATGGACAACAGCATTCTTATGCATCCCCGGAAAAGGAATGAGAAGGAAATGAAAATGCGCATTGTATATCAAATGCGCTGCACGTCCTGATAAAAAAAATCATTAGCCATCTGTGCCTGTAAATTAGCCTGACACATAGCTTTTGTAAAGACCTGGCTTGCGCCATACAGCTGCATAAACACTCGTACTCACTCGTAACCAACAGTCCTGGCTTACAATGACACATTCATAACTATTATGTTTCATTCATGGCTATTGGCTGTAAATCACATAAAAGACAAGATTTGACAAACAGTGCTTAAAGCGGACACGAGTCAACGTGTGTAGTTAGACGCAGGCCATGTGCAATGTGTACAAACAGTGAATGCAACTCAAAAAAAAGTCAGCAGAGAAGAACTACTTACACAAATAATTAGCAATTACACACAAATTTACAGTCAGTTCAGCTGTAAATAAACAATCATGGAACAACAACCAAGGGTCACATTCTGAAAGGAAAACAAACAGAACAACACCCTGCTGCCAGGTTTTAGCAGAGTACATATCAACACAGCGAGAGCTGGAGCAAAGGCCAGTGGGTAGGGCAAAAGTGGGTAGGGCAAAAGTGGGTAGCGTAAGCAGATATTCAAACAATTTGACGTCTAACGGTATATTGCACAGACAGGCCATAGGGAAAATGCTAAAAAAAAATATCAAATGCTTCTACAGAAGTGTATTGCTCATACATACTCCTAAATATTAAACACATACACTTAACTGGACCTTGTGTATTACAAGCATGAATAAGGTCTCCAGATTTGATGAAGACAAGGGCGCTATTACTTATTAATTTATTAGAAGTAGCCAAATAGTATTAACCAACATCCCTGCAACCACACAGCAATGACCTAGCATCTAGCATCATAGAAATAATGTAAACGTTTTTTACAAATGATTATTTTAAGTTTTCAAAAATGATTATTTATTAATTCCCTTATGCTGCTGTTTAAATGTGTGCTCAACAAGACTGTACTGATTCCATCAAAAAAAAAAGTAATATTGCACACTATTATTCCAACTTAAATAACTATTCCCTATCATAGTATAATTTCTCTTTTATAATATTAATACTTTCCTCCAGCCTTTGGGTTACATGATCCTATGGAAATCATTCTAATATGCTGATCTGATGCTTATTTTTAATTTTTATTATCAATGCTGTTGAAAGTAGCAGTTGTGCTGCTTACTATTTATATTTTCTTTTCCTAATTAAAAAAAACTAAATAAATAAATAAAAACATTCTTTGGAATTATTTCTGTACAGGAATACAATTGTCTTTTTTCTTACAGACTCAAACGACGACCAAACTCCAGCGTAGCTTGGCATAATTACACACTTGACTATTTACTGTACTGTTTGCTTTAACTAACACTCAATATGCGCTTCTATTCACTCCTGCCTCAAGTGAAAATTCTGTTGCAGTGACTCCATCTTCCCACAGCCTGAGAAATAAAGCATGCTGCATTTTAATAAATAAAACCGTCTTAAGCACCTCACCCTCGCCTGTCTCCATAGAAACCCTGGTCTGAGTGAGCTATTGCTGGAGGGCTGAGGCGAGAGGCCCGAGATGGATCGCGCAAGAACGCTAACCGCTCCGCCACAAATTACCTGCTAGAGAGAGAGCGTCCTGCCTCAAATCAGCACAACGTTCCTTCAGAGCCACCATCACTCACACGAGAGAAGCATCTGAGGAGCAGCTGTCACAGACCGTGTGAATTTATTTGTCCCGATTCCTCCATCATTTACTCCTAAACTTGCCGTCTTTTCATTTCGCCTGCATTCCTGGATGCGACCCTGGAGGCTGTGCTGAGCAACGGAAGGGATTTATTGATGGATAATTCAGCGTGTAAAGCATTTCCTGTGCAATTCTCACTTCCTTCTGTCTTCTCACGAGGGGACAGACTTTAATTACTGTTTGAGGCACTGGGTGGATATAAAACCGCCACTTACAGATGTTCAACTGATGAGAGTTACCCATTTATTAACTTAGTAGGTAGGACTCTGTGTGTGTGGTACTTACTAGGAGAGTGAGCACAGGAGGGTGTTTGACTGTGTGGCTCTTCGGTGTTAAGTGAGGGCAGGTCACAAGACGACGCCCCCATGCTCACAGAACTCTGCTCCTCGGATTGGGTGGTCCAGCTGCTCTCTGATGGGGCAACGGCACTCCAAAAACTGGCTGAAGAGCAAATGCTGTGCCTGGTACCTGAAATAAAACAAATCTCATTAGAGTAGTACTGTCAAATGATCAATTGCCATTAATCACATCCATTATATTTCTATATTTATATTCTTATATTTTACATTATTTACATTATATTCTTATATTTTACATAATATATATATATATATATATATATATATATATATATACATATACATATAATATATTATTTTATATTATATAGAAATATATTTAATATATAATCATAATATATTATTCTTAATTATATATGTGTGTATAGATGTATATAGCATTTCCCACATGCAAGTCTATACTGTACATACATATATACACACATACACACACACACATAATCCATGTATAAAACACAAATTTTCATATAAAAGAAATATAAAATTAACTTATTTAATTTTTTTTCTTTTTTTTTTTTACACAGGCTGCATTTATTAAATTGTAATATTGTATGTTTTGTTTAATTACTTTGACACTTTAAAATAACTGTTGTATATTTTATTGGATTTTTAAAAAAGTAACGATTAAAAGCTGAATTTTTAGCAGCCATTACTCCAGTCTTTAGTGTCACGTGACTTCAAAAATCATTCTAATGTGCTTATTTGGTGCTCAGAAGTATTTATTATTAGTAGTATTATCATCATCATCATCATCAATTCTGAGAAAAGCTGAGCTGCTTAATATTTTTGTGGAAACCATGACAAAGAACACCATTTTTTAAAATATAAATCTTTTGTAACCATTAAAGTCTTTGTGACTTCTGATCAATTTAATGCAGACCTGCTGAATGAATTAATCTCCTATTATATGCAATTAATGTTTTTTTAAATAAAAATAATTAAATCTTACTGCCCCCGAACATTTGAAATATTTCCATTAATTTATTTGCATCTCATTCCATTTAAATTTTCTTTAAGAGAAACCTAAAATTGAAATTACAATTCTACCTATTTTCTGCTGTAAATCAAGAATTAAGTTGGAATCCGAAGCCATTGTCATTTTTGATTCTGAATGGTGCATATTTACTCTCTTATGTGTGTGTGAATAGCATAAATGTGTGTCACTAATGAACAGGTGTTATCATTGAATTAGGAACGAGAGACTATTAAATATTCACAGTGGGGAAAAGTGCTTTAGTAAAAGGATTAAACATCAAGGGTGAGGTGAGATAACGCAGCATACTGGTGTGTATCGGCCTCGTCAAACAATCGAATCAATCTACTCAATGATTTTAATTAGTACTGCTGTAATTACTATCAGAGGACACATTACTTATGTTATGAAATACGCTTCGAAAACAAAGATAAGAGAGATAATACAGTATGACGTTTTAGATTCAGGTTAGAGTAAATATGTAAAGTCAGATGACATACTTCCAGTTCTTTAAATACATGTAGGCACTGCTGATGCTTAATTAAACAATTGGGATTCAAAAACATCCAAAACACAGGATGTGTTCACTGCCTAGCAACAAATCCATCCGCACACTTTTCTGGAGCTCAATTAAAAAAGTTCACAAAAGCAGTCATTTAAAACTTCATGACCTACTTCAAAAAAAAAAGTACAGAAGAACTTGAAAATGTTTCTAGTAAAATATAAACATTTTGAAGTTTCAGGTTGAAATGGATGCAGTGGTTATTAATGATTAATCATGATTAATCACAAGTCATTACAACAGAGAAGTGGCTGGGTTGGATGTAATTAATTTAGATCACCTGACTGACTAAAAAAAATAGGATGATGATGACGATGTCTAAGCATGACACTACTGCATCATCAAGTTTTAAAAATCAAAACACAGTCACCTAATTCTAAGAGGAATAATGCACATACATGATACAAAATGATTACTTTACAAGTGATTAAAAGTCTTCCCTCAAATTAATAAAATTAAATTGAACTAATTCCAGCTACCCAAATTTCTGTATATTCATATTGCCGTCTTGCCACTGATCATCAGTCATTTTAAATGAATAGTTTTGAACTATTTTAACAATATTCTCAGTCTATGAGAAAAGAAAACAAGTGTGCATGTGGGATTACTCCACCTAACACTCCTTTTCCTGAGGGTTCCCAAACCTCTGATTTCACCACAAACAACTTTAGATGGATCCATATGTGCTCTGGTGTTTTTGTTTTTTTTAGTTTATTGAAAAATTTAACATTATGCTTACAATAGACCTATTTAATATAACAACAGCAACATTATGTTTATGCTGCATTGGCATTAAAAATCATTGCATTCACTACTCATCTTTGTTGTATCATCTTCCCACTTAAAAGAAAAATTGTTCAGTCGATCCGAAGTGATATGAATCTCAGGATATAATTAATGTAAGACATTGTGGTTGGATAAACCCTACATCTGACATTGGCTTTTTGGCTGCTAAAGCTTCCTCTAGACCACACATGGAAATTAAGGCATCAAACCTGAAATCATCTGTTGAACAGCCCCTGTAATCTGACTAAATAAGCAGTACTTTAACAAACCCAGGCTTGATTTCTTAGTGATCACATTATGAAGGAATGATAGTTTGGCTGCACCCTTGAATTCATCTTAAGGCAGATTTCATGCAAGAGCAACAGCTGAGATGAAAACTCTGCTTATGGCTTCAATTAGGGTTTGAAGGGTTTGGCCATTTGTGTGTTGCTGCACTCGGCCTCTCACAGGAGATTTCCTGGGAAAGAGTTGTTGGCAAAGCTGCTGGGTTTCGACAAGAGTGGGGGTGGGTGAGTCAATGTGTGCAAAAAAGAGACAGACAGAGATAAACACAGAGACAGGCAAGACTAGACCAAGCATCAAGCCTAAAGGAAGTGACACAGTCCTTTTTTCTTTTTTTCTTTTTAGCCCAACCCAAGTGAGTCAACTCATGGTAGAAATCAGTAAAGTAATGTTCTGAAAGACTGGAAACATTGGGAAAATCTCACTGATATGGGTGTAGCATAATGGTTAAACGCTCAAGGCTGAAACACAAAGGTGGTCATTGTGCCCTCAAGCAAGTATAATCCCTAGTTGCGCCAGGACAATTGTTAATATAAGTCACATGACTATTTATTCATTGGTTGAGGAAGCATCTGTCACCTACTACTTTTGAGTTTATTTTGAGTATCATTATGAAATTATGCAACTATTATTATTTCTGCATTGTTATGCCCCAAAACACAATCAGATCATAATCAGTCCTGAAATGGCAATAAGAACCTAACAAAACTTTCTCCAAAGTCTTTGGACTCCACAAATCCACAGTCAGACAGAATCAAGTTCATGAGTCCACCATTAGGAGATGTACCTTAATGACGCTTTTCCACTGTGTGGTACGACTCGGCTCGGCACGGCTCGTTACAGCACGGTTTGCGTTTCCAATGCAGTTTAGTACCGCTTTAGAGTGGGCGGGATTATTCACGTGTCGTTATAGTTGCGCCGCCTCTACTGCCGTGACATCATCGTAAACGCGCCACAAACAAACACACAACAATGGAGCATTTTTAATTTCGCGTCGCCCCATCAAGCTTTTGCTGGATCCGCTCCTCGGCTATTAATGAGGGGAACGTCTGTACTTCCTCAATAGACCCCGAAACAGTCATTTTTGGTTGATACAAAAAGGTGCGTTTCTCCAAACAAAACAGTTGCGTCCGATCCTTACTACCGTACCGTACTATTCAGTGGAAAAGCGCCAATAGTCAATGAGTCTCTGACGATATTTCCATCTTTTTGTCAAGGTCTCTTGACTCTGAGTTGTTGGTAGAATGTCAGATGCTGTGGGTTTGGTGGCAAAGACGTAAGTCGGTTGCCAACCAGAAAAATGAGCAGGAGTCAAAGGCTGTGGTTCATTCAGCTCATTGTGAACATACCAGTGAGGCTACCAGGGTAAACATCACTTTAGCCTTTGCAGATATCCGACTGCACAGTAAGACAAGGAGTCACACAAAGTTTAGCTGTGGCAAATCGTCACACCACTGCTTCCATTTGTGGGCTAAATCTGGGGGTAGCTGTTCATCCCACTTAAGGCCTCGCTCCCACATTTCCTGGAACAGACATTTTACATGGATGGTATAGGGTCAGTAAACCTATTGGATCAAAGATATGTGATGAAATTTGAAGAACACTCTTATAGGATTCCCGGAGTAGTGCTACAGTCGTTGGCTGTTCAGACTTGTACTGTCTGAGATAGGTTCTTATTGTTGCTGCCAACAAAAAGGGGCTAGACAGCTCCAAACACAACTCTGTTCATTCTCATGCAAGGCTCCCCCTTCGAGTTTTGTGATGAGGGATCGTTGGTCCACAAGAACCGCACTACGTCTCTGTCCCTTTCCTTCAATCCTTGTAGAAAGGCTTTTGCGATATCAGCTGTGAAGGCAATCTTGTGGAGACGAAATTTAAAAAGCACATGAAGTAAGTCTTGGTTTAAGTTAGGCCCAATAAATAAGACAGCTGGGTCATCTTAATGTGAAGACGCATCAAACACAATTCTTTGTTTAGTTGTTTGCTAATCTCAGATTACCGGATGGTGTGGCAAGTAATACTTCACTGTGCTATCCTGCTCTACAGTTGATGTGTCCTTCACCTCTTCACATATCTCTTGCTGCAGATACTCTTGAATCACATCATTGTATCTCTCATAGAGTGCATTGTCAGTTCTAAATCTTTTCTTGAGAGCTTCAAACCTTTTCCTCGCAACATTAGAGTTGTCTTTATGCTCTGAAATGTCGCTGCCATGTTTCCACAGCAACTCCACTTGGTGTAGTGCAATGTCATTTGGGATCAGCTGCATTAGAATTGGACAAAGAAGGCTGCCATAAGAATCACAGTGAATGCCAGCAGACTCTAAACTGTGAATCTGTATCTCACATTCATCATACAGCTGTCTCAATGTTGTGATGTCATATGATTTTATCACAGGAGTTCGGCAATTGGACATATGTGCATTCACTACAATGTCCTTTCTTCCAAATCTGTCGTTAAGCAATGCAGCATCATAGTTGCTATCACTCAACGTAAGTCCTGCCACTGCCTTACCTACAGTTCCAGTTAAGTAGGATTTCAAGTATGTAAACTTTTCTCTCTTACAGAGTGCATCATGTAATCTCCTCTTCTATACGAGTCAAAATCGATCAAGATCTAATCGTTCCGCGCTTCCGTCTCATCCGCTCGTGATGTTCAGTCATTTTCACCCGCTCACTCACGTAGTCGCGAACCTACTCCAAACTTCCTTTTAAAGTTAGTGAATAAAGTCAAAAGTCCTGGGTTTTCAGCACCATGATATAATTTGGAGCGAAAAGATGAGACATGAATCTTTTCCTTTGCGGGAACGTTGTTGCATAAATTACAACAAGACATACCCCACATTTGTTAAACAAACATACGACAGAAAATTGTGCATACCGTCTTTTCTACATGGAACTTGGAATTTATCAGTATGGATGTGAGTGGTGGCTATGGTCAAATCTTATGTCTGGTCTCAGCTTGTGTACACAAGTTTTTGAGTTAACGAAATAAATCTGATTTTGGATGATTTTGGAGGTTATATGCCTGACCTGAAGATCTGAAGCTCATTAGTCGATCAATAACCAGTAGGATTCAAATGTATTTTTAAAAAATGTTTTATTCAATAGCAGCGCAAACAACAGACCCTTGGGATTCAATTGTTGCATCAGGAACCTGCAGCCAGGAAAAAACGGAAAGTCTAAACCATTCTATCCCACTACCATCCCGTTTAAATATTTTTCCATTATTTCTCCCGTATTTTAAATCTTGCCACTGGGCATATTTTATATCTTTTCTACATTCACCTCTGGTAAAACTCCCGTAATCAGGTCAGTATATTCCAAGGTTGTCCAGTTGTCAGATCTTATGAAACACATCCTTCTCACACAATCAACACATACAAATTTCACCCCATTTGTCCTCACAACTTGGCAATCTTTAACAGCAATCAAGATGTGTATAACATTTCAAAACACATTCTCATATTAGCAGACAAATTACATTTTTACATGAGACCAACAATTCCACAACAAATACAAAATATCATAATGAAATATTATCAAAATTTTAATCTGAGTTGACACATCTTGTGGTGGTGACAAAAGACTGAATAGTAGTAGTAATAGTAGTATTTTTAACTATCAGATACATAGGATCAATTAATTACTCTAATAAAACCGACACAACAAACCGTCAGTATGTTGTTGTATATAAATCTCTTATTCAAAAGTCACATTTAAATATTTTGTTAAATCACTGAAACGCAAAATATGATTGTGTTGTTGACAGATTTGGCATTTCTTTTACAAAACTAATTGTTGATGTAACTGCCATTTAGTTTTTTTCTGTTGATGCTAGATACTAATTGAACCTGCTTCAGGAGAATAAAAGTATGTAAATAATATATAATAATTTACTGAGGAATTGGAAGACGGTGTTGTCATATCATGGTAGTGACACAGGAAATATTAACATTAGAATTTTAAATATTCTAAAACTATAAAGCATTGCAGAGTCTGTATGACAGTGTTGTGCTCTGAGGTTAACTGTGACAAAGGGGTCCTTTAGAGTGACAGCTGCCCTTGATATTCCCTGATTCTATTACATTTTAATAAATGTCTGACGGGGTTGACAAAAAGTGAGGACGCAACTTTGAAATCTTAAGAAACACATGTGTCATTAAAAAACGAGCTCTTTTTCATCATAAAAGAAAAAAAATCATCAATTTTATATATAAATGATTGAACCCCTTCTCTGTGGACACACTGTTTTAAATGCAGTGAGGGGACAATTAGAGTCATAGATTTTGTATAATAAGAAAATTTAATTGAAGGTGATAATAGAGTTAAATACATTATATTATTAATCCCTCATAACATTGAAAATATTTGTATTTTTTAATCTAATAGCAGTTGCACTTGCAGGACCTCTTTTGTCCCATGTCTCAAGAATGACTGAACTACTTTATGCAGGCTGTGTGCAGTTTACTGTGGATTGACTGTTTTGAAACTTGTATGGTAGTTTCATGGCCCACTTATCATGAAAAAAGCCAGGAAATTTCAGATTTGACAATATGGGACCTTTAATGCGATCGTCCCTTGAAACTTAATATATTTTTAGGGGTTTTGAAAAACTATTTTAAAAAATTTAAATTTAAATTTTATTTTATAGGGCAGCACCCTCACTTCCCGCGGCTATGTGAAAGATGCATTAGGTGATAAGACTGTACCAGGAGAAAGATACACTGCATTCAGCAGTGGTGGAATCAGGTACCTCTGGCCTATAAACAACCAAAGTCTCTCAGAAACTCAAGCAAACAGACAAAATGATGAAGACTATACTTCTGCTTACTTTCACTGTCTTGGTCTCCAGCAGACCTGCTCAACCCAGTCATACGACTCTTTCAAAACCCACCTATAAGCATTTGTTAAAAGATCTTAATAGTGAGCTGGACAAAGCAATGAAAAGTTTATCAAAGGATGCTAAGGTAAGATATACCTATACTAA
>JAUCMU010000033.1:4561032-4580660 GCA_032275025.1 Enteromius treurensis | reverse complement strand
TCTACCCCCACCCCTTACCCCCAGTGAACAACGCCCCTTTTCAGAAAGTTTTTCAAACCAGAGGTGTGAAAAAGCACTTCTGAAACAGGGGGGTGTTGTGGCCCTTTAATGGCATAGATTTGCCGCCATAGATTAAGTTTTTTTTTTTGCGAGTTAGTTGCTGCTGCTGCTGCGGCGGGGCGGAGCATCGCGATGCCGGCTCACCATCATGATGTCTATCGGCCATCGGCGACGGAAGATGGCATCGTTTATCTACCCAACCCTAGTTTGTAACACTCTAAAGAGAAAGGAAAGTTCATATGACCCCTTTAAAACTATTTTAAAAAATAATTTTGTTAATTGAAATATATATATAGACGAAAAGATTATATAAACTGATAAATAACATAATATAAATTAAAAAAATATGACCTAAACCAAATCTAAAATAAGTTAAAAACTAAACAAAATATAATTAAAAATTTTAAGTCAAAATATTTATTTAAAAAGTATATATAACTAATAAAACTAAAATAACAATGGATCTATGATGTTGAAAAGAAAATATATGGTAAATAAAATAAATCGCAAACAGGCAGACATACAATTATAATATTTCTCAGTAATAACAGTTTTAAAAACTCTGGGAAAAATAAAGTGACTGGAGTAGCTTCACAGCATGACAAAAAACAGGTGTTTGCTTCCAGACAGCTCGATTATAATTAAAGTGATCAAGATTTGTGTGTTTTGCATCCGTCTAGCCAGACAATGTTTTTGCTGTTTTGAAATGTATATGTTGAGGACAATTTCCGGCCTCAATAACCAAGGCATTAATAATTTGTGGTTCAAGACCAACAGGTTTAAGGGGCCAGTGAGGAGCCAGACCATCCAGCAGCCCAGAAAAGTAGTCTCTTAACTGGTGTAATGTCCCCTACTGAGCCTAGCAGGAGAGACCCCGTCATTCGCAAAGCCTCACCTCATGGAGGGGACTTGCTGAGATGTCTCACTTTAACTCATCCCTGCACCAAAAGACAACAAAAAGAGGTTTGATTTTAATAAAAATCTCCTGCACCACCCCCTGCTTCCCAAAAGTTCTCAGCTTCATGCCAAGTTCACAGAAAAACTGTTTACAGAGCAGCGAAGCTCACATGAATAACACCATAATCTCCAGACGCTCCACCAGACAATCCTGCTGCGCTCAGTCTTCAAAGACATGGCCATCAGCTCCAAAACAAGTAGAACCAGTAAAACAAATATCAGTAACTAAATCCATGTATAGGTAAAGAGGTCAATCCAGCACCTGGGACAGATGAACGCAACTAATGAAGGACATTTCCCATCGGATAAGCACACCCTGCTGTAACACTGCCTGTGTATGAAGATGAATGCTGACAACTACAAACTTTCTTTTCAAACATAGTGAGACTATAATTGAGGTAATATAGGCAGGTAAAATACACATATAGCATCGCTATATGTAAACATTTAACATGAGTCAGCGAAAAACAGTATTTTCAAAGAGGTAGGTGGAATTGTGGGAAGGTTTTGCAATGTAGGACAAAGGATGACATTTCTGAAACATCATGTTAGAGTGACTCTTTGTAGTCTGGTAAATCCCAACAAGGACATGGGTATTTAAGGTGTGCGTTTTATAAAGACAAAAGCAAACTGTACAAGCCCAGTTCTATGACCCAGCAAGAGAAAATCTCCATGTTATTCACATACCTATACAAAACAACAAAAACATTGCCGCCACCGCCACCTCCACATGCTTTCCACAGCAGTTTCAGTTTCACCATCCCCTGAGGAACTGAGGAACACCTCTTACAAACATTTACCACGGTAACCACAGTTTCTGCCAAGGTACCATGGATACTAGCTATTATGAATATTCTGTCACCACTTTCATTAAAGAGCCACGAATTAGCTAAACAAGCATAATTGAAGGTGGGGCATTTCTAATGGTGCTTTTACTTTGAAATTTAAGAACTGGCAGCAGGTGTTTGTTGGGACACAAATCTATGCAGTGCAGCATTATCAAAATAAGCTTTTTCCACTCAAACTGAATTTAACATTGTTTGAAAACGAACACTAAAAATTACTCTAATTCTGATTTCATGGGTTTTATCAAGGTCCCACAAAATAAGTGACTGCAGATAACTGGTAAACTCAAAATAGGCATAAATGGCTGCATAGATGTAAAATATAACGTCCATCTAAAATGTTACAAAAACTGATAACAGTGCATCATAATAATGGAGCAGATTGCAGAGAGAGGAACAACAAAAAAGTATTACTTAAGTAAAAATCTTTTCACCAGGGCTAAGCATTTAGGAATAATACAGGTTTAGCATTATACTGATATCTTCACGATCAACTCTGCTTATTACACAACAATAATCTGCTGAGATGTTATCACATGAGTAAAACAGGCTTTAACACGTAACAATGTAACAAAAACAACCAGAAAGGTCTCCTTGTCACATCAACTTGACATAAACTTGACATATTCTGACATTTGATAACTTTTTTGCTACGTATTACTAATATCCTGCCACCTATGTAAACAAAGCACACACGCGCTTACAGCAACAACCTGTTGCAACACCGAGAGACGCATAGTTTCACGGAAACTAATGTAACTTAAACATTTAACCCTGAATATAAATCTGTGAAAAACGTTAAAAGATTCTTGGACAAATTAAGTCGACAGTGTTGTGTTTAACCTAGCGACGAGCCCAAAAAACAAGTGCATGGGAATATTTACATACCGATATCGTGTTGTTGAGTCTAAGCAGATTGTAGCTCTAACTCGCTCCCGGTGAATCTGGTCTAACGCCCCACCTTACTCGCAGCTGATTGGACAGGGGATTCAACGCTGTTCGATGCCACACCTTATTGACACATGATTGGACAGTTAAAACAGCGCAGCTTCAAATGTCCAATCAGGTGCTAACCAGGTGGATTACTAAAGAAAGTTGCCCCAAAACGCATCACAGCAGATAATAAAAAAATGGGACTGATTAAAGGTTTTAAGTATTATATATATATATGTAATATAAAAAATAGAAAAATGCCACACGCAGACATGCCACAACAGTTGGCATGTCTATGTATATATATATATATATATATATAATTTCACTTTAACTTAAGTGTAATAATATTTCTTTATTTGCAGGGTATCTGCAGCGAATTTAAAAGGGCTATTTTGTGTCTGCCCCATGGGCTTTCTTTATCTTAAAGACTGAAAACATTCATGTCGTGGATTTATATACATCAATGTATTTAACGTCTAATTAACGCATTGCTTGCACACGTTACGCCATCTGTTGGATGTAAATTCTTGTTTTAATTTTGTGTTGTGGCATGTCTGCGTGTGGCGGCTTTTCTATTTTTTATATTTCTGCACAGTAATTCCTATATAGAAATCATAGGATAAAACTTTTTTTTTTTTCAAAGTTAAGATACATGAAAAAAAAAAAAATCTGAAAAATCTGAATAAAGTGAGTGAGGTAGCCTTTGAGTGCCATAATTTATGTACAACATACATTCTCCTACAGGGGGCGCCAAAGCTCTTATAAAGACTGACATTAGATATAACTTTAAAGAAACTCTACGAGCCACATGTACGAGCCACATTTTCATAGTAATGAACTGATTATAAATTTTTTTTAAAACCATTTAATATAAAATAGCAAAAATGAATAGTCAAAATGTTAGTTTTCTAATTGAGGAATGATTCTTGTCGGATAAAAGGGTATCTGACTCTTGTTTTCAATCCACATGTATCTGCCTGTTTGGTCAGTAAAGCCCTCAGACAGCTGTGTGTTAAGGTTATAGACTCTTTGAACCCATTCCTGTCTATCCACCTGTCCAGCTTTGAAAAAGCCAGGGACCTTTTCCCAGAAACCCACGAGAGGCAAAAGAATAAGAAGGCAGTGGCGTAGCCCATCCAATCAGAAGTTGGTAATTTACCAAATTAATGCAATTTGTTTATTAGTCAGTTTCTGTTAGTCCCACCCACAATGTTAAGTTGACGATCTATGAAAATGAGCATGTTTTTTTTTTTTAAAGTGGTAAATTTAAAGGTGAAATATGAAAACAGTAAACACATATATCTGTCTTTTTTTTTTTTTTTTTTTTTAAGTATAGTTTGGACAACTCTATATTTTGGAAACTTAAGTCATCATGAATCCGGACCGTTTACAAATGAGTCCAGAGCAACGTCATATTATCAAAGGAACAGGGTTCGATCCACTACAGATAAGTTATTTGTGGAAAGAAACACTCTTGTCCACAACAAACTATATATTTACTATGCTAAACTTTAATATATTTGCAGCTATACGCACCTTTATGCGCTCCTGAACAGTTCTGTGTTCAAATGCACACAATAGGCTAAAGCTTGCAGCAAAGCCCCACAAAAGGAATTGCCATGAATGTGTCGGAGAAAATAGTAGGAAGATATATGAATTATTTACAGATAAACGAGTGCTGTTTTAGTCCGTGTTGCAAAGATGAATTTGCTGACTCACCTTAGACGCGCATTTAGTCATCATTACGGATTATGATTAGGCTATAATGATTTTTAATTCGATTTTTATTTCTTTACGTGGTAATTTAAAGCTTTCTATAAATCATGTTTATTATTTATTACAATTTGTTGATATTGTCAGTGCACACCAATAAAAGTAAACCCTTTACAGTTCCGAATGATGTATTACTCTTATCTTTATCAGAGAAAATGATGGCTATTTTGTTTCACGGAGTAATATATTTGCATAATGTTCTACGTCGCGAACAACTTGCCCCGCCCACAAACAGTACAATTTCCATACGGATTACATCATGTATCCTGCGCTGTCATTCAGTTATGGCAATGGGCGTTTCGTTTTTAAGATACACGCTGTAGCGGTAGACCAATCATAAAGGACTGCGCCATCTGACCAATCACAGCAGCGAAGGCTCAGGGGAAGGAGGGGTTTAGACAGACTGATTCTTCGAACTGCTTCACACGAGTCGTTTTTCTATATTAACTTGATGATAAACCAAATCGAAATTTTGCTATTACACACAAAACTCAGTGTCAGCTCAGACTCGAATGTTGAGATACTATACTTTTAATTAACTTTTAATAAAAAAAATACATAAAAAATCGGCAAACCCAGTTTTTGTAGACCCGCCCACGTAAACATTTCTGGCTTCGCCACTGTAAGACGTTGAAAAAAGTAAACACAAAACAACTTTCAAGTCACCACATCTGTCAGGGAAAGGAAAGCCTTATTTTTAGCATCAGCAGCGGGGTGATTTCTGGCGCTCTGTACGTGAAATGGCAGAGACCCTGCTGAGCTCTCAGAGTCCTTAATGAAAGCGCTCGCTCAGTCTCTCACGCGCTCGGCTGTCTGTGCGTTAGCAGCGCGTTGCATAACTGCTAGTGACGCTGTGCTGTTTCTCACTGTTGCCAGGGACGGCGGGCATCTGCCCTCCAGCTGAGCAGTCACCACGTCATTCCATTATATGCAAACAGGACAATCTATAACTAATATTGAAATTGAGTATAAAATAATAAGATAGCCTATAAAATATAGCCTATGGACTATCACTGAGATCTAAAGTTATAAATAAATCTGAAATAACTAGCGTGTAATAGTTATTTAATAGTTTATATAATGCCAATAGCAATTTTAGTTAAGTTTTCCTTGTTTTTTATTAATTAATTAATTAATTAATTAATTAGTTTTTTAATTAATAAATACCCTTTGTTCAGCAAGGACATACTAAATCGATCAAATGTTATAGTAAAAACATAATGTTGCAAAAGAAAACTATTAAAATGATTATTGCTATTGATAAATTCTATTTATCATAGAATTCTAAACAAAAATGTATAATAGTTTTCATAAAAATATCAAATTAAAGTGTATTAGCACTTTTAATGATAAAAATCATTGCAAAGCAGCTTTACAAGAAATTAACTTTCTTGTAGAAACTTAATATATTTAACTTATGGCAAAATTTGGTAATTCTGTATGTTGTCTGATGGTTGGTGTCCTCTGAGGTCATCTGAGGGAATGGCATTGTCTCTTGTCAGGTGTTGGGCCATCTCAGATCATTTAAGGGTTGGATCCAGACTGAAGCTGGTGTAATTCCTATAGTTACCATGAGACGTTAATATGGATGATTTATAAATTTATATTAATATAAATTATTCTAAATTTAAATAATACACAACAAACTACACAGAAATTGGACACTCGATGTTAAGGCAGTATTGGATCTGAGACATTATGTAATTTTGGGTGATTTCCTCATGGTGAAGTGAGCAGATTTTTAGTCATTATAGTATGGCATTATAGCATATACTGTGTAGATATATCTAATACTTTCAGACTTTCCGAGGGGAAGAAAAAACACTAAAGACATTTTTTATCCTAATGTCACTTGGATGAGGCATGTTGTAAGAATGGACCCAGAATAGTCGGTCTGCGCTCTGGCACGTGTGTCTTATTAGGAGTCAAGGTGAGAGGGAGGACCATTCACACACTCCCTAGTCTCTCATCCATCCCGCATGCTGGTAATTTTTCCCCTCTGGTTAACCTACTTTCATCACAATTAAAATGCCTAGGGCTTTGGCGCATTTCTCTTTTCTTCTGTCTCATTCTCTCTCTCTCTCTGTCGCACAGAGACACTGAGTTCAATCTTGCTTTCTCTTGTCATAGAGAAATGATGAGGCCATCATAGACTAGCCAAGGAGCTGATACAGTTTCAGTATTAAAGGAGGCACCAAGCTGTAAATCTCATATGACATTACATCCAATTTGTGTTGATCAGGGACGCACCACGGCCTTCCCCTCATATTTACATCTGCATGCCAGAATGTCTCCTGCAAACAAAGTCAATAACCAAATCCCAAGCTGGAACAACATATCAGAGAGATTTTATGCCACGTTCCTTGTGAAGTTTAATTCAAATGTTGATCTAATAAATCTCATGCTTGTTTCTGATCCACATCAATCCACACAGGCCTTTAAAATCTGATGAATACATCCGTTCTCCAGGGAGGAATAAACCTGTCCAGTTAAATGAGATTGCAGGAGTAGCTGTGCATCTGGATCCAAATGAATCCGTCGGACAGCCTAATTTTATAATGGCAGTCTCCATCAGAGCAGCTGCAGCCCTTCGCCAAGACACATTAATTCTCTAAATAAGTTCTCAATGAACTCATAGCGAATCAATGGGGTCCCTTCTGTCTGCAGGTGGCAGCTCCATACAAAGCTGACTAATAAGCGGGTTTGATTGCTACACCGGGTGGAAAATGATCGATAGTGCCAAGTGCTTATCCAGTGGTCCATGCGCCTTCGACTTCACCTCAGATTTTAAAATGCCCTTCCAATGTGGTTAATTTCCTGTCAAAGCAAGTTACTCAATACACAACAAACCACCCTGGAATCGGAGACTCCATTTGAATACCATTTGCAGTTGCATTTGGTACCACTATTGGACCAAAAATTATACACATCATAAAATTTACTTCCACAATGTTATATATTTCCAGTAAGTTGTTGGTTAACTCGTGCTCAAAAGTTTTTTTGTGTTTATTTTTGCAAGAAGTCTCTAATGGTCACCAACACTGCATTTATTTGAACAAAAATAACTTTATTTTTTATATTATAGAAATAATTCTAACATGCTCATTTTACAGAGACATGCCGGAAATAGTTATTGTACCAGTGTAAAAGCGTTTGATCAACTGCATGCGTCCTTACTGGAAAAAGTTAATTCTAATTTAATTTCACTTTTAATTGAACTTGAGTCAAATAAGGCTTGGTACACAGTAAACGATTTTAAAATGTTAAAAGATCTTCCAATTTTGAGAGACCACAAACATGGGGGTACAAATCCTAACCAATTTGCTCCTATTGTGTGTGGTGCTCTGGCTGGTTGCTTCATTGTACTGTAGTGCAGGAAAAACTGGAAAAAGTTAGTGGAGAATTACAAAGTAGTTGAAGTCCTTTCTGTGATAAAGGCCGGATGGACAGACTTGGCTGCTGATGGAAGGGCTTTCTCTCCTCCTCTCCCTCGCTCCACTAACTCCAGCTTTCCCTAAGGTTCTTTAGGTGGACTCCGAATGAAAGATCAAGGGCATTAGCTGCCGTGTGTGCAGAAACGGGGTACCTGCAGTTAGCGCGATGGTTACAGAACATTAATTTTACCACAGGCTCATTTGTAATTGAGAGAAAAGTGTGAGCGTATAAAAGTGAAAGTGAGAGAAAGACAGAGGGGAATAAGAGAGATCAGTCCCTGATTTGAAAGTCTCTCACTAACTCAGAGTCCAAAGGTGTAAAATTCATGGAAAGCATGGTGTGGAGAGCAAAACGGAAAAGTGGGAACCATTCAAGCTGGCATTTCCATCTGCTTCGTCAGCACAGCTTCTGTGGAAAATGTCAGATTCATTACCTGCTCCCTCTTTTCTCTCTCTCTCTTTAGCTTATGATTCACACAACTTCGCCTAGTTCATCTCTTAAGCCCAAAGCACATTGTGTGATTTGTTCTATCCTTGACAATTGTTGCTTGACCCTGGTGAGGCAAACTTGGTGTATGCTATAGAATCACTTCCATAGTCAGACTTGGGATTATTTCTATCATTTGACCCATTCAAAAATTTCCATTAAACTTGTACATTGATTGAACCATAGGCATACTATACAGATGCCCCATTGGACCACCCCAGGCACGTAAATGCGGCCGCCATGTTGGAACGGTGAACTTTGTCTTTGAACGACAAAGAAACAGCTTTATCTATTATCCTTAGCAATTTTTCTCAGGTAAATTTAACTTCTTTTAAATATGAAAACCTGACATTTTCCACACCTTAAAGTGGCCCAGTAGTACACAACGAAAACGAGTGAGAAACGCAACAAAATTAGCACAACACAACGTAAACAAGCCGCAATGCACAGCAAAATGTGTCCTATGCGTTGCGTCGTAGTACCCAAGAAATTAAACATAACATGAATAAAATCTGGAATATTAAGGCGTGTAGACAGTTTCTGTTCATGTGTGCACCTGAACCCAACTTGAATGTGCTTTTTCTTTTATTAAAACGTAATATTTTGCTGCAAAGCGCCGTAAATCTAGTTTAGTGGTCATACAGTACTTTATGACGTTTAGGTTCACCTCAGGTAACGTAAGCTGGGGTTTTTACTCCCATTATACATCAGTGAAAGAGACAGAAGCATGTCTAACCGCTCAAACCCTGGTGATTTCGCAGAGAAACCTTGTAGACCTGAAACACATGCCCTCGCTGATGAAGTCCTGGCACGTTTCGCCAGCCGTCGTATGAGCGATTCCAATTCCTCCTCAAATCCCTCGACTGTGCCCTCATGCAAATCAGGCAGATTAAGGCAAGATGTATGGACTTGCAAATGTATTCAAACATTCTTCCCTTAATGCCACAGATTTGCTGTAATACTCCCATATTTGAGTCTGACTCACAAGGACCGACAAATTGAAGGCACCGCGTGGCAGATTTGAATGGTTATTACCTCGCAGCGCATTCCATCAAAGAGCGCACTTATTGATTCGCGCTGCCAATGAGTGCCTCGGTTTCCTGCTACCTTGCAAACGAGTAGACGTTGCAGGTGGGAAGTGTTAGTTCTGGTTATCGGGTCCTGCAAACCCAAACAAACCTCCTGAGATGACAACTTTATAGGCGATGAAGGGGGCAGCCGCTCCCCAGAGCGCAATATGCGATAAACCCCAGTGCAGTTTTTCATGTTACGTTACGTTCTGCCGATAGAAAAAAATAAAACATCCGGATGTGCTGGAATGAAAGCCACCTCGCTTTGTTTCCTTGGCAACAAACACATGCAATATGTCTTTTGGAAGTGTGTTTTTAGGGCTGCGCGCAGACTCTCGTGGGAGATTTCAGAGGAACGCCAAGATAGATTTACTGAGTAAACGAAACAGCCTTTTGACTGCCAGTCTGATGTTTGCAGAGATTGTACGACGAGGTCACGAGCATGCCAAACTCCATACAAACAACCACAGACAGCACAAATTGAATAATGACATTTGTTTGGTGTTTAGTTTAGTTTAGTTTTTGAATTGAATTTCCCCCGGTCTAAGTCGGTGTAAAGTAGAGCGCGTGTTACCTCAGCTCCGGCAACCTGTGCGCAACCCTTGCAAAATAGATGAACTCTGTATGTCTGTCTGGCAAAAAGCATCTTGTACATTTTCAGTCTCTCTTTTCCTGCAGTTGCATAGCAACACAGGCGAGCTTGGGTGTGGTGACAGGGCGCAGGGAGGCAGTTGTGATTTCCAAACGCTCACTCTTTGATTAAGAATAGGCCACAGACTCCATCAGGGCTTATACATGGTGTGTAAACAAAGTTTACTTTGATAGGGACAACATACATCAAACTCAACATATAAAGTGATATAAAATTGAACTAGTTGCACTCTTGCAAATGTATAAGCCAAACAAAACCACTAGCTTATGGTTGAGATGTTCATTCAGGTCATATAACATTATGTTTTAATTCATTCAAGTCTTTCATCTGCAGATGTGCAGTGTGTGAAGTTGGGAGGTGGGATTCTGAGAAGGATCAATATAGAAATTGTGTCATGTTCCAGATACTCCCACTGTTGGAGTTTAAGTCATGTGACTTCTGTAATGGATCAGTACATTAAGATGACATCAGCAGAGAGCAGAGAAACAAGTTATGGTTTGTAGAAGATTACAAAAGTTATTGAGAGGGTTTTTTTCTTCTCCCTTGTTTCAATGTAGCAATTACACTTTCAAACAGTGAGATTTAAGGCCATAAATAATCAATTTTATTTTATTTAAAATGTTTTTCTTCAACAAGGATGCACAAAAGCAGAACTGTTTCTAGTAATACTAGGAAGAAATGTTCAACTGTTTTATCAATAACAATAATAAATTGTTAGAATGATTAGAATGATTTACGGTATGTGAATCGCTGATCATGTGACACTGAAGACCGGAGTAATATCTCATGGAAATTCAGCATTGCCTTTACAAGAATAAATTACATTCTAAAATATATTAAAACAGGAAATAGTTATTTTAAATGCTAATAATATTCCACAATATTAGTATTTTTACTGTATTTTTTGGCCAAGAGTATGACAAACTTTTCAAAACATTAAAATATCTTGTTGATTCCAAACTTTTGAATGGTTATGTAGTTTTTTCCTATAATCAAATTACATTTATACGTTTTTGATTCGTAGTCCTCATTGAACACATATTATGATGAAGCAAGAGCATTTAGAAATGTCATAAGTAAACCGAAAAAATAAATAAATAAATAAATGATAATAATCTGAATCCAATACACAATGCCGTTAATTCTGGTTTAGGCTACTTTTCCAATTTCCCTTCCTGTTAAACATGTTAAGTATTATATGATTATTCTTTAGCAACAATGTCAACAGTGGATTTAGATCTGCACAAAACCATCATGCTAGTCCAGGATCACCTTTGCAACTTTTTTTTTTTTTATTGCAACTGGAAGACAATACATCACAGAAACTTGATGGTAGGGTTGGATAAAAAAAATTTAACAAAACCAAAAAACAATTAGAATTTGTCGCAGCAATGGACAAAGTGGTATTTACATTAATCGATAAAATTGTTGTCTTTGGCAATATGATTACAAGTCAAAGGAAATACAGAGTGCAGTTACGCCTCTATATTGACATATTAGCAGGGTGCACATGCCATCAGACCGAATATTTCATCACAAACCAAATGGATTCTGTTACTTTCATCTTAAACAACTCAAACACGTAACAGAATGGCAGTTAAAAGGAACCTTTCAACAAAAAGAAAAAACAAACTAACAAACAAAACACAATGGGAAGAAAAAGAAACACTTCGCCTCCTATTAACATTTTTTGGCTGGCTCTTCTTGATGCTTTTTAACATGTTTCAGGTTCCTCCGAAAGAACTAGAAAGGAAAAGTTCCGTAGTGAGTGTTGTCTTTGAAGGAAGGCAGTGTATAAAGGACTCATAGCTCTCTCTGCCACTGGTTTCCCAGTTTGAAGCATATTGAACGGAAATGTGATATGACAGATGTTTATAAAGACCAGCAGACAAGGTTATAATCAGGATTATTTTTCGTCAAGAAATGTCTAGCTTGGTTAGGGAAAGGCATGCCAACTGGAGACATCACATTAACACTCATGGGTCAGATATAACATTCAACACGCTACAAAACATCGGGTCGAACCATTATCGTCATCTTCAGATGAACGGGGAAGGCAGTGAGGATTCATGAAACACAGCAATGCAGCGCGATATTAACATATACGATGGGGAATATCTTATGCATGAGTACTTGACAGAAATGCTACAACTTATTGACATGTTTGTGACTGACATATCAAGAATGCATCGTCCGTTTTGCAGTGTATAGAGTCATTACAGGCTTTGGCACTGAATCCTTAAGTTCATTACTATATGTTAAATCAATAAAAGTGCAATTCGGTGAGGTCGTGAAAATATATACACTAGCGTTTGCACTGAGCTCTGGTATCACTTGTTTTTATTGTCTATAAGTGCTTAAATATATGCGTGGAGCCGTAAATAACTGTTGGACTGCCTGTACCGAGAACAACTGAATCAATACTGATGACTCCTGAACAGTGCTACATGTAAATACAGGAATAAAATGAACAACAACAACAACAACAACAACAAAAAAACTGCAAATCCAAAGTCTCGTGGAACAAGATGGAAGACCCTGAATAAATCACAGACACGGACATCCGGATTACATATGGAAGTAAAGCAGGCATGAAGCCGGAAGGGGACTGACACTCACTACGAACTTCTCCTTGACGACACGGACACAGCGGGTATTCGTGGGTATTCGGGACGGCCCGGGCCAGAGTCCTCGTATTGCAGAGAGAGAATTTCCCAACAGTCAGTGTTTGTCCCTGAAGAAGGTAATTGTTAAGATGCCTGCTTCAACACAAAGGCGATGAGGACGACAAATGGAAATCAAATCCGACAAAAACAACGAAAGAGACTAGGCCTATTGGCATAGAAATTAGAGGCGGTGCCTTAGTTCTCTAGGATCTATATTTATATGAAAATAATTCATGCTCCATGCTAAATACATTATTTACCTTACATGAACTTTGATTTTTTTTAAAAAACGGTCTTCTTTTTCTTTACAGAACCCATGCAACACGATTTGGAAAATCCTGCTGGCTACATTGCTTAAATTAAGAAAGGAAAATGGTCTAGTGTTACTTTTATACAGTGTTTATCCTGACTGGATGAAATTGCTTATTACATCACGAGGGTTTCAAATAAAAAATAAAAAAATTAAAATAAAAACATAAACAACTGAACAATTGAACAAACACAAAACACCTCCACAGTCATTATTGTCTGCTATTTAAATACAATTGGCAGGTATTGTAGCTTTAGCTCCAGGTTTTAATATTCATTGTGCCGAAGAAAGAGTATCACCATCCACTATAAGTTTAGATGGAAAATATCACTCGATTTGATTGCTTAGGAAAAAAAAAAAAACATGGGCAGTTTGGTAAATGTATCACTTTTGACTCTAAAAACACTTTGACAAAAGCTTATGGCTTTACTCTCATCCCAGTGAACTATGATTCATACGAGCCAAATGACAGCTACAGACATGAGTGCTTTCCACAAGACGCTTTAACGGCTAGAGCATCGAGGGGAAGTGACATCACAGAAACTGCTTGAGGATTGTCTTTGGCACTGCCCTGTGCTTCTAAAACATCTTTTATTACAGCAGAGACCGGAGAACTACTCTGGATGTTTTTTAAAGGATTGGTTTTCCCCAAAATTACAATTCTGACAATTTAATCACGCATATGTCAGTCCAAACCCAAAGACCCATCTTTGGAACACAAATGAAGATATTTTTAATGAAATAGGAGCGACTTCTTTCCCACTGAAAGCCTTTTCAACCAAAACTCTCAAGCTTTAAAATATCTTAAACACAATTAAGAACCTCATCGGTTCCTTGCATGCTCGAGCTTTTATGACCGAATTTGAATGTTATAAAATGTTTGCTTGATTTCTGTATGTGAAAAAGAGCCTAAATCATCATTAAAAAAAAAAACAAGCGTGTCTCATCAGAAGACTAGGGACAGAAATCTTTTAGATTCGATTGAACTTCGTTTGTATATATATATATATATATATATATATATATATAAAACTGTTCCAAAGATGAACGAATGTCTTATGGATTTGAAATGATGACAGAATTTTTAATTTGGGCTGAACTGTCTCTTTAACTATGACAATGGGGCAGGGCAATTTTAATCACTTTTCTCTCTCAGTCGAATGAAATGCTTTACTGAATATATTAAAAAAGGGAAGGCTATGGCTTCAATCTCCTTAGATAAAAACAAGAAAAAAAAGAAATCACAATAAAACGAACAAAAAGTGAACTAAAACAAGGAACCCTCAGTAAAATGTTACCTATAAAGATAGGAAAACAAAGTGATTGTTGATATTGCCACAAATCAGTAGAATTCACCTGATGTCCTGGAAAAAAATAGTAAATTCTATTCAAAGTGATGTTTTTTTTCTCTTTATAATACAGTCAGTTTATTATTTTTGCTCTTTCTGCCCCTTTGCCGTCCGGTTGGTGATATTGTTCAAACAGGCCCTGACTCCTGCCAAATGAAGCAAGGACCCAGCCGCCTCCTTCATCTCCTCGTCGTCACTTTCCGGAGGCTTCTCCGTGCGCCTTTTTTTTAGAGGAAGAGTGTCACTGGCCACTCTCTGCTTGACCTTTGTCAAATGTTGCCATTTCTTGTGCTGGGCCAGAGCGAGGGCGTCCACGGACCACTCCTTGGGCTCCTTCTTGATTTTGCTCTTGTCGTCCTCCTCGGCATCGCTGCCGGCCTCATTGGCATGGAAGCTCACCTCGCTTCCATCGCAGTGGGCCTCTTCTTCAACATCCGAGCTGGAAGATTTGGCATAACTGTAGGTGTGGTCCTCCTTGGGGTCGCTGCTGACCAGCGGAGGGTTACGGGTTGGCTCACCATCACTGGTTATTCTGTATCCGAGTACTGACCTATTAAAACAGACGAGAGATGCATTAGTGCAAGTGCACACATCCTGTTCCTGTTGTACTGTGTAAGCGCTGAGTAAAACAAATGATCTACATGCGCTTACTGTGTAATTATTTTGTGGAGCTGCTTGTAATTATACTACTATAGCAATTAATTATAATAATATGTAACATGGACACTCTATACTGATGTTTTGCAGTTTTTTGCACAGATGGCAACAAGCTCTGGAACACAAGAATAAATTCATCCCATTTGTCATTATATAAAGTGAGGAAATCTGAAAACACAAAACCTGTCAAAAATATGCCTAGGTAATATTTCACCTACAATTCATAAAAAAATAATACATACATACACTACCATTCAACATACAGTAAAACTGTAATATTGTGAAATGTTATTGCAGTTTAAAATGATTGCTTTCTATTTTGGTGCGCAAGAAATCATTATCAGTATGAAAAACTGCATAATTTATTTTTTAAAACCACCTCTTTGTTTCTTAAATTTTGCGGTGGTAAGCACTGCAGCCTACAAGCGCCTCATCCTTAAACGTTAAAAACAATGAAACATTTGTCTCTGAAACACACTTGAGCTTTGAAGCACCTCTTTAGTTGGCCAACAACATCATTAAAAAGCAAATTAATAGGTGGATTACAAAACTCTCCACTTTCGGCTAAAATAATATGATGAAAAATGGCAAGTAAAGACAGTTGAGCTCTATTTATGCCTCTTACCCTCAGAAACAGTAATGAAGTGTCTTTTAAGTGATGCTTGTTTCGTGCTTCTGGTCACAGTTTATATAGCAGAACCTCTGAGTGACAAAGAACATCCCGCCGCGCTTTGCAGAAACATTAAAACTCCCTCTGTGGTTCGAAAAAGAGCTTTTCCACTTCCTGTCTCATATGTGCATTTATGACTCATAAATTATAGCCATAGCACAGCAGGCTAAAGAAACTGCTTCAATAATTAATGCCTAAATGCAGTGTCACTGATTTTAAAGAGGCTGTTTTACTCTTTGGACTGCATGCAGCCTGTCACTGTACGATATGTGCATCATACAGCAACTGAGAGCCTGAGCAGACCCTGAGTGAGAGCACGTGTATGGACAGAGGAGAACTGATCCTGAATGCTCTTTTCATAACAGAGGTAATCTAAGATATTTATCAGGTCTAATGCTAACAAAATAATAAATCTAAGGGAAAACAAACCTGTCTGAGTTATATTTGCCTACAAAAGGAATAAATAACTAAATGTAATGTAGCATCATCTTAATAAGTTATAAGACATTATCTTAATAAGTAATTTTCATTGTTGTGTTATTATATACAGTGTGTGTGTGAGTATATACATACATATATAGATAAACCATGTTCTAATTCTATCATTTTAGTGCACAAGGCATCTTGCATTGAGCTGCAGCAGAGCTTGGAATGCTTGATTGTGTGACCGGGGCGGACCCTGAGCCCATTTCGTGTAGATTTTGCAGTGCAACGACAGTAGTGTGCTGTACCTGTGGGGCGGCCTGTTCTTGAGGCGTAGCTTATAAATGTTTCACGGCAAGACAGTCAGTCTGTGTGTTTGGTCATGCCATTAAAAAAACTTAGTGTTTGTGATCAATTATTCATGTCACATCATGCATGCAAGAGTGGGGCCTTAGCCCCCATAAGACTTTGCGCTGATGTCTGCAATGACCTGGCTGCTGTGATCTAATGAAAAGCGAGGAACACAGCAGCCAGACTTCAGAGAGTCGAAGAGAGAGATAAGATATGAGCCAAAGCACTGCAGTGTAAGCATGATTCTGATTGGCTGATAAACCCGTCAATCATGTCATGAGTCAGGAAATGGGCTGAAAGTGACCTGAGGGACGGGACTGACCTGACAGCGGCTGTCCTGCTGACAATGGGGTTGATGGGAAGGGGTCGGATTCCTGGGAAGAGGCCCTGGCTCATCATTCGAGCTCCGTTCTGGATCACTCCCTGAGGGACTGAGGAGAGAACACAGATAATGTACATGAATGCAAATGCTACCTGAAAGCATATGGGAGCAAAAATGCACAATGTAAACAATCTTGCTACAGTACAGTACATATAACAGCAGATGTATAAAATCCATTCAATAGTGTTTAAGCATTTCGAAATCAGTCTAAAATGGAAAGAACTGTCTGAAATAACCATTTGAAATCTGTTAAGGCTGTTGCAAATTTCTCCCCTATATGATATGTAAAAGCAAAATAAGAGTGGTTGGTTTGTTAGCACGTCAGACAGTGGGTCTCTTCCTAAATGGGCAGTTGTAATTTATCTAGACCAACAACTTTTAGCACAACCTGCAAATGACCATAATAGATAAATAACTAGGCGTACGTAAGTGGGAAGGTAAAAAAACCACGTCTTGAGTTGCAGTTATGTGTTGCCAGATGTTGAGGGGGTCAGTTTGCAGTACAAATTTGATGTCGTTACGGACCACAACATTGTGCTCGTTGACTTAAGCAGCACCATATTGTTTCTGTGTTCAAAATTTGCGAAATGTATATAATGAGTGAGGACTTCATGAATTCATCTTCCAACCCAGATTTTTGTCTTATACTGAATCCCCACAGTACACTTATAAGTGCTTATATTTGAACTATTGTAGGCTGTTCGGTCGTCACCTATAGTCTATGATCATAACCACTGTTTGGTAACTCATACCTGCGTATATCGCCATAGACATAAACTTGGAGAAAAGTAGCTCCAGTTCAAATGTTCTTCTGCAGGATGGAGGAAATTTAGTTTATTACTAGAACACCAAAAGTTACATACTGTAGTGCTGCTTTAAGAGCAGGGCACACATGGTAGACATAGGATACACAGCTAGATTAATTAGTATAGAAGCCCCATGATTTAAACTACCAATATTTGAAGTTTCACAAAATACTAAAATTGTTGTCAATTATGGGATTTTTTTCATTATTGATTGTACATCATACAGAGGTCTAAATTATTGCACAAACATGATAATTATCATACGTCTGGCAACCCTAGAACAAAATGAGGGTGAATAATTAATGACTTTCATTTTTGGGTGAACTAATGCATAACATTTTTGCCAGGTCTCATAAATCGTACACAATTTTCCAAGGAAGTGGTCTATTATTTGATTGCTAAATGCTAAAAATGATACACAGTTTGACAAATAGTTATTATACAATATAATACATATGTATTATTCTTCATCAGGCCTTTTTCATGGAGGTCACACTCGGCATCCAAAAAACTTTAATGCATTTCAGTTATGTGCATCAGTGCAGCATCCTCTTATAATGAGGGTTAACCAGGGTTAACCACAATTTTGGCGCTGCAGTCAAACAGACCTAATAGCCGCTGCCCTTCTCTCCGTCCAAGTATGGGGCAACATATAGCTCCATCTGGACAACGAACCTGGACTGGTAGCAGATGGCGAACACAAAAAAGGACAAAATAACCATCCATTCAGAATCCAGCACACTGATCTGGCCATTAGACAGGAGCATTGTTGCCTAGGCAACCGGTCCCCCTATGTATGCCATAGTCAAAGAACTCAACTAGGTGACAGTGAGATACGGCTGCGAAGCCGAAAAGGAACATCTGGGCTGGCTGGGTGCCCTCTTCACCCGCCTCTCCACCCTGAGGGAACACGCTGCCATAACAAGGTGAAGCAATGCCCTGTGACAGAGGCCATCCCAGCTAACCGAGTGCACAATGAGAATTGACAGAGATGTGCGGCTCTCCACCAATTAGCGTGGATGGGCAAGCAAACTGAATGGCTAATGATCTCGCCCCATTGTAGGTGGTTCATGTCGAGCCATCCATCCAGGCATCAGAAACAACAGCAGGACACAAAAGCAAAGCACATTCACAGTGCAGCCACATCAGGAAGGAAGCCAGTGAGGCTTTTGTGCCTGGGGATGTTCCCTCTTTTATGTGGATGAGAGCTGTTAAACAAAGGCGAAAAAAAGTGTTCGCTGGCTCAATAGAAAAGAAATCCAGATCTGGGATGGCAATGAATGCGCCATTGACCGAGATTTTCTATGTGGCATTATGCGCGGATAATGCTGCGTTTAACAGCAGGTAATAAATAAAGTACCATGGACGGTGACTTCCAGGAAGCTGGGCACACACGTGAGCTGTGCAAACATCAGCAGAGATTCGGCGGCGTGATGCCCATGGGAAGGTGTCCTGGTGCTCTCACAGGGCCACTGCAGAGGCAGTCAGCGCACAAATGCTATCAGATTGTTCATTCGCTCTCTCTCTCTCTCGGCCTTCCTCTCAAGCGTATTAATGTTGGTGGCAGATGGCCATGGAAACAGCGGCCCTAATGGACAATACTGTATTGAAAAGTCAATTTCTCTCTAATTCTCTCTTTAATAACTGTAAAAGGGGACAGTTACTGTAAGTTGGTCTCGGGGGAATGTTTGTTCCCATTAAAAAAATACTCAAACCTTGTAAATGTAACGTCTGGTGTACACGGAGAAGGAGAGCGCAGGAGACGTAGTTTTAAATGAACAAAATATACTTTTAATAATA
>JAUCMU010000033.1:4526392-4544675 GCA_032275025.1 Enteromius treurensis | reverse complement strand
TGTAATGTGTGTGTTTCTGGTTCTCATCTGTTTGGGGGTGGGAGGAGCAGACGCGGGTTCCCTGTCCCGTCTTTTGCGCTGCCTTGTTGAGCATAGCACTAAAAAAACATTATATTTTACACAGTTTATTCTCTTTCTTTTTTTTCTTTTTCTGAATCGTTCGGTTCGCATGCGTACCGAACCGAAAGCCTAGTACCAAACGGTTCAATACGATACTACGTATCGTTACACCCCTAATATATATAATATATTACAAATTTAATTACTTGGAATGATGGAATTTGTTTTTACAGTTATATCCAGTCATGTCGTCTATACATTTTTTTCATGACTATGTAACATTACAAATATTTTAAACCCTAAAATGCACAAAAAAACATTTTATTCATGCTGTGCTTTAGAGCTCATATAAAACACAAGCTTAACAGAAAAAATGTGCTTTTATAAGTTTCACATTTCTGCTTCTAAATCTCATTAAATTGGCCCTAATCCTTCCATCGCATCTGACTCAATAAAATTTATTTTTTTTTTTTGCTTTTTTAAAGCTAATTAGATGTTAGTTGAAATGCAAATACATTTTTTTAACAATCAAAAATTTCAAATGAGCTTGTGCATGTGTCTATGATGTCATATATTTTAAATAAGATTACGCTTAAGAGAACGCTAAGCAAGAATGAAAAGACGTAAAGTGTACAAGCAGACACACACTGACTTGAAAGTACATACACACATTCTCATACACAAACTAGAGGCGACTACATATTCAAAACACGGCTCAGTTTTGTCACGTCCATTTTGATACAACTCTTGTAGAACAAAGAGGAGATAAAAGAGGAAACGTGCAAGACAGCAAGGCAGGCAGGAGACAGCATTCTCGTTCCAGCGCACACTTGCAGGCGGTGAGAATAATAAGGTCTGAAAAGCATTACTGAAAGAGTTCCACAGCTCCGTCCAATCCTGACAGCCTTTCTTCTCAGCAAGCGAGTGACTTAGCCCCTAAATTTCAAACTGCTGCGGCTAAGAAAAACTGAGAAATGTGTCTCGGTGTCATTCCTTGGAATTCAAAAACAAAAGTTAGTTTAAAATAAGTCGCCTTCATGATGAATACAGTCGGCTTGTGGGAAGAGAGTTTTAACAATTTTGGTTTGTGCACTGTTGAGTTGTGACATTTGTTTTGCATTTCTTTGCCATGTGGACGTGACCGGAGAATATGCATGCACTTCCAATGCATATGTCACAGCACATCAAGGATGTTTTTTGTCCTAATCCTATTGGTCGGGAATGATTCAATGCAAACATGAAGTAAAATTTTCTATAACAACTCATAGATCACACTGAGTCAGAGAGAGGGGAAAAGTGCACTCTGCGTAACTGGAACATCTACTTAACAAGACCTCCTTCCTCTTTATTGTCACTGTCATGCCTCATAAAAAACACTGACCTCTTCATAGTAAATATGTGCACCTCAATGAGCAAATCATGCAGCTTGATGAAGAAACCACTGAGTAACCTTCCAGAACAACGATAGAAACCACACAAAGCACCCTAGAAACACCACTGAGTCAGTCCGTGTCAACTTAACCAAATGTCCAATGCTTACATTTTGGATTTTGTTAATATTTTTTCTGAATAGTGATGACAGCCAAAATATTAAATGTCATGGATGAATATTTTGTAGAGAGGGGTCAAAATAGCAATTTTCACAGGCCAGATTACAAGGGGGTAAAAATGACTTCAGAATGATGGCATCATCACAACATTATTTTTACACAGACATTGGCAGGTCTGTTAGTTAAATCCGTTGACTTTAGCCATCTTTGTTGCATTTTGTGACCATTCAAAAATGAGGAAACAACACTTTTCAGGTTTTTCACCAAGGTTTGCATGCCTGGAACTCAAGATCTTCAGATTTTTAGATCTTCAGTCTTTCCATTTTAAGACCCTACATTGTTCACTTCCAGAGATATTGGAATTTCGATATGGATCCAGTCTGCAGAACAAAACATTAAAACTAGAGATGTATCTTGTTTGCTTCTGTCAAAGCAACTGCATTGAACAAACCTGTCTGAGTGTCATACTGTACATATTATTTTTCCAAAATTTGCGTGCCTATAACTCAAGAAGTATTAAAGTTATTGCAATAAGATTTTAGATTCTAGTTCTTAATAAACATTTCTTTTGGGATCTTCATTTTTTAGACCCTACATCGTTCAGTCCCAGAGATATAGGGATCTCAAAGCGGCTCCATTTTCAGATTGTTGAATATTACATATTTTTATGGGTTGAAAATCAAATGTTGGTCACTTTGTATAAAGCTGATACTCACTGTATTTAAAGCAGCGTGTCTAAAGAATAGCACTACAAATACACAGAAATGGTTAAGTTGAGGCATGCTACCTTTCTCTTAGTAGCCTATTCATAGTTTTTTAAAATGTGATTGATTTAACACGGGATGACCTCATGGCAAACGCCCAAGCATCATGAGGGATTTCCACAAATATGATAAAAAGTTATAAATCACTGAGCCTCCTTTCACCAATTTAGCAACAGAAGCAGAGTTTGTGTTCAACAGCATTTCTAAACACAGCCGCAGCTTTCTACAGGCTTTGAACTTCAGAGGCGCTACTCAACATGAAGAGGCTGAGAAAAAAAAACAGGAAAGAGCAAAAGAGAGGAAAGAGGGGGGTTTATTTGGATCGTTTTTCATGAAGTGTCAAAAGGGCTTCCACAATCACCAAATCAATCCCGACCTACTGGTAACTGGGCGAGAGGTGAGAGGTGCTTAGCTGTGAGAGAGTGTGAGAAAATAACAGAGAGAAAGAGAGACGGAAAGACAGAAAGGGGGAAAGAGAGAAAGCAACGATCAGTTTTGCAGTGAAACTAAAAGAGTAAATCTCACTGGTAATCCCTCATTAAATAGTTCTTAGAACTTCTTGGACTTTGTGCGGTTCTGTGATTGTCTTTTCCGTCAGTAAAAAGTCTGTTAAAATCCAATAAGAGGGCTGGATGTGGACCACTTGTCACAGTGCTAATACACACCAGCAGTGCGCAGGACCAGCACTCATTTACCACAAGCCTTCGCTATAACAAGATCTCAGGACAGAATAATGAGAGCCGAATAATTGTTCAGCTTCTTAATAAAATAAAACACATAAATGTATACTTAAAATATTATTCAAAATTTGGGGAGAGGATTTTGTAACCCATTATGGGTTATGAAAGGTTCATATTTTGGGTTTGGATGTCCAAAACAACAGTTTGACATGCATGCATGGTCAAAAAACACTTTCATTTTGTTATAATTAATCATTTATTTGTACTATATTTGTTCAACGACTCCCAAATGATTCTTTCAACGATTACATTTTTTCCAAACCCCTCTTGTGATTGGTCCATTTCACTAAAGCAGTGTTTGTGAACTGTAAACGCTCCAAAATTCGCAAAGAACGAATCTGCATTTTCATTTCATCAAATCACTAACTGACTTTAAAGACATCTATAATATCAAAGTTTATGATTTCATATTAATACCAACTTCATATAGTTAATATAACTTCCTATAAATGCAATGAAGTTTATGTTCATCAAAGAATCCTTACAAAATGTTTGCCATTTACGCCCAAAAAAAAAACAGCACAATTATTTTCAACGTTCGTAACCAGATCCAAATCAGCATATTAAAATGATTTTGGAAATAATAATAATAATAATTTAAAAAAAATAATAATAATAATATTCAACAATATTGTTGTTTTGAACTTTTTGTTTAAATAAATGCAAATACACACATTTGTAAAAAATAACTATTCTGGTTCCATGTCCTTCTCACATGACAATATGAATATTTTATGTCTGTTGATTGATTGATTGATTGATTTATTAATGTTAGTGAACTTCCTATCCAAGGATACTATCAATACCTGATGGCCCTACATGGAATACAACGTTTCACCCAGAAATACATTACACTATAGACTTAAAATGGGATGCAAATTGAAATTCCAGTTGACTTTACCGACTAGGCTACACATGCCCTCAGTCTGTGTTCACACTCGCTCACAATTTCTAACATGTCATGAAGTTTCTAGTAGACTTCAAAGAAACTAAATGACCTCAGGGCTGCCATGACTGACAATGCGCCAGTGATCGACCTGTCACCAATAAAAGTCCTAAAGCCAGTCCATCTAGTGACTTCACCGCAAATCTTCATCTCAGAGCGCATAAGAACACACAAATCTAAATATTTTCCTCTCTTTGTACTTTTCAAATGATATCCGAGGATGCAAGTCAATCACGTTCCGCATAAACACTAAACAGCTCATTTTCCTGTCACTCCCTCAAACATCATCTCCAAACGCAGTCTCGAGTGTCGCTCCCAGGATCCTCAGACACAAAGATACCAATGCTAGCAGACAAACTCCCGATGCTCGTTACAGTATGTGTTACAAAATCTTTTTGAAAAGTGTTATCTCTGAAATGAAGCCAGCTTGCACTTTCTTCTCCAGCCTTTGTTGAACCCATTCCAAATTCATCGTTCTCCTAAAAAGGATTATTTAACTTTTTTGCCTTTTAAAAACATGGCTAATTATATGAAGCTAGCGTCTTAGATCGAACTGATGTTTCAATGGCTGTGCAACAGACAAAGGCCTTGTCAAGCAGAAGAAAACTTCACTTTAATGTTTAATGGCCTATCTGAGAAAGAAGGATAGCGAAGGGCGCAGTGCGTGCAAATGTGCGTTAGCGTGCACTAGCGCTTCTGAGCTCAGCAGATGTCCCTCCTACAAATGGGGCAGCCGTTGCAGGTGTATAGCTGTCGCCTCCCCACGCGTCAGATAATATCACAGCCACAAAAGAGTTTACAAAACACACAGCTAACTGCCAATTATACCGAACAAGTCGCTGCTTGCACGGCACCTCGATGCAGCGCTCAAAAGCCGCTCTTCGAGAGGATGTGTTGTGATTTTCTCTGTCATTTAAGCATGTTTAAGAGGTTGATGATATATAACCGATCATGTATAACTAGGCACTCATTCGCACACATCAGATACTCATTATGGTGCAGGGGTTTAAGCAAAATAATCATCAAGAGCTTAAGTTCCTCTGCTTGGAGGTGGATGTCTGCTGGGCTTTGGACTGCTGTGGAAAACATATTTATAATAACAGCTCTCACACCACACTTCCGTTAGTGTGCCGCTTCCAATGCCACCAGGTTAATGAAATCTCTGATTACTGTGATTCACATGCGTGAGTGTACATGTGGAGGGAATCCAGCACATACTAAGGAGAGAAGGACATTTTCAGGAATATCAAGTGTTTGGAGTGAAACAATCCAAGCCATCTGTCAATGTCCTGAAGGGAATTAATTTCCAGTCAAATTAAATATAGATCACATCGCTTTAGGTGGTTAAAGAACCGCTTCCGGGCATGTCAATACGTCAACCGCTTGTATCATTGGACCAGAGCAGGCACTGGTCTTAAACTGGATAAAACCGTTAAGAGCTGGATTGATTCACTGCGACCAAACTGTGCTTTGCGCACATGAGCCAGGCATGTGATTCCATGCTTAACTTCCTGCGCTCTACCCACCATCTCTATCAATACAAAGCAGCAAAATTCGCATGCAACAAATAGGAAGTCTATTATCTTTAAAACATTACTTACTGCTACTTCGCATCGACTAAATAAACTAAAAACACTGTAACTGTTATCGTGACATTTACTCTGCAAGTGCTGGGACCGAGATACTGAGGAAAAGTGCACAGCGACCCATCCAGTCCTCTGCCTGCTGAGGCTAATGAGTGTAATAAGGCATTTCATTGCAGCCATTATTAAAATAAGCAAGGAAACAGCCACGAGGTCTAGATTTAAAAGGTTTGCTATCGTAGATTTAACTTTAAAAGGGTTCTGTGTGCAAAACAATTTGTTTTTACAGTAGGCAAGCAACAAGCATTAACCCTGTATGGTACACATGTAATATTTTACAGACTACTGCTCATGTAAAAAAAAAAAAAAAGGATTATTTTACACAACAAGGACTTATTCAGTTAATCAAAATTCACCATTAATATGTTTGTATTGTTACAAAAGATTTTATTTCTATCAATAAAACAATATTTTACAATGTTTCCACAAAAATATTAAGCAGCACAACTGAAATCAGCACATTGAAATGTTTTAAGTTTAATATGGTATAAGTTTTTTAAGGATTGCCCTCAAATAAAAACATTTTAAAATGATATTTTCATAAATAGTATATAATTGTTTCATAAAGAGTTAAAATCAGGAAAGCGTACTGTTGACATATGCATTTTAATTTGATTTCCAATATATTATGTTACATCCGTTTCTTTAAAAAGCACCATATGCACCATACCACAAAGGGTTAAGGAACAGCTAACAGTCTGCAGTCACTCATTTTATCCACTTAGCTTTTTTTGAGAACTTTACACTTCAACAAGTTCGTTCAACAATAGAGAACTGAGGGAAAAAGATTACAGAATGAGACAGAGAGGAAACAATTGAAAGGCTGGCAGGATCCAAATACCACACTGAAAAGAAGCGAAGAAAAACAGTCTCAGATTTGAAGCAGCTCTTTATAAACCAGGGCAAACAAACCCAATAAACACCCAACCCAGCTAATTCCTTCAGGAGCTAGCCAGGTACATGAATATGAGCCTTTTGTTGTTGGAAAGGCTCCTCTTAAAAGCATGCAAATAAACCAAGATCCCTTCTTGTAGCAGAAGTGATGCGGGTGAAATTAATAAAGAGCACATGTCAGTGGAACCAACGACACATTAAGGACAAAAACGCGTGTAAATACGGTAAGGCACGTCACTCTACCTTGTAGCAGGACTCCCTTGTTTTTTCTGTAAAAGGGACTTCCTGGCCAAATTGGAGGACTGGACATACTGTAAAGAAAACACAGTGGAGAAAATGATGAGAAAGTGACACAAACAGATGATGTACAAGTGACAGATGGACTGCAATCCTGAAAAACAGAGAGCCGAACGGCATGAAAGATATTTTAAGAGATAATCAGTGCCAAAAGACAGAGAAAGCGAGAGTGAGACAGACACAGAGAGCTCATCTCTAAAAAGATACCATGGTGACTGTAGCTTCTGCCAATTTTTTTTTTTATGTTGATACTGTAAAATCATAAATGAACACAGGATCACAGTTATCAAGCTATGAGATCATGTTATCATAGTTTTACATTAATAACATTAACTGATGCAGCTAGAGAGGATCAAAGCTACATGTTGTTGTTTTTTTTAAATATATGGTGCATGGCTGTTTTTAAGGAATAGTTAAAATTGTTTTAAATATACTGAATATTTACTCACTGTCAGGTCATCCAAGATGTAGATGATTTTGTTTCCAATGGATCCTCTAAAGTGAATTGGTGCTGTTAGAATGAGATAATAACTCCAGTCCATGATTCCTAAATCCATAAGTTTTTTCAAGTGTCATCAAAATCCACCTTTATATTCATATCTGTGCATATTTCACTCATCATTCAGATTTTACTTTAAAAATGTCTTAATAATGGATTTATTTCAAACAAATACATAAGACTTTCACTTCAAAACACATTCATTGATGGACTGGAGTTTCGGATTATTGTGATGGTTTTCTTTCCAGCTGTTTGGACAGCACCCATTCACTGCAAAGGATCCACTGGGGAAATGAGTTCTGAATCTCATCTGATGAAGAAGCAAAGTCATCTACATCTAAGATGGCATGAGGGTGAGTAAGCTTTAAACCTTTAACAACCAAGTAGTACACTTTGGGTAAAACGGCAGGTTTTCGTATGGTATCTACTGTACTTCTGCCCCAGGTACCAGCAAACAGCTTCTGACCAAGTAAACAAAACATGGAGGGTTATGCAATGTTGAGACGTGACTATGCAGCAACATGATCATTTCATGCTCTTTCAAATTGAGCCCTCGTAGCTTTAATCATTACTTTCTGGTGCAGAGATGACAGGCCGACTCAGGTGATGGTGCTGCAGACTTCAGTATGCAGATACACAGCGTGAACTCTTCAGCTGAATTACACATCCCCGACTGGTGAAACCTTTTTTTTTTTTTGGGACAAATGAACTAAGCGATCAGGAATAACATGTCAGCGCTCTGTGAAATTGGATGTTTATATTATTTTTTTTACATTTGTATTACTGGTTTTATAAAACGTCTGAAGCAGACATTCAAATATGCCTGTGATGAGAAGGAAAAAAAGCAAGTTATTCTGCCGGCTGCAAGAATCAGACTTCAGGATTGCTCACATATAAAAGCTATTGATTTTTCTTGGTGATCATGGACATCCTTTGGAGAAGGAGGTCAACAGGTCCTTCATGAAAAGAAGTGATGGTGTAAGGCAGGATGTGTTTACAAACTCTAAAGGTATCCGAGAAGAAAATAAGGAACAACAGATTACTGTAACAAAACAACATTATACTCTGATACCTGCGGTTCAGTATGTTTTTTGACATAGTAATTATAATGAAGAAGAAAAAAAAAAAAAAATAAATATATATATATATATATATATATACACACACACACACACACACATTTAGTACTTATTTTAAAATAAAATTTAACCAATATGGTATTAATTATTTGTTTAAGTATACATATAAAAATAGTATTCAATTATAAAATCAATATAGAAACAAATTCTATTACTAAATAATATTGTATAATTAACAATTTTATATTTTGATTATTATTTTTTGATAATTTTTGATTATTACTAAATATATTAATATACATTTATCAATATAAATTATTACTAAATCTAAATTATATATATATATATATATATATATACACACACAAAATAATATAAAATAAATTAATATTGTAAATGTTGCAACATACGTTATGTAATAAATGTAAATATAACATTATATAATCAGTATAGGAACTTTATTACTGCATAATATTAAATAATTACACTCATCAATTCTGAACTTTAAACAAACAATATATATATATATATATATTTATAAACTGCATTTATTAAAAAAATATATACAATAGTAAATATATATATATATATATTTTTTTTAAATATTATAAATGATAAAAGCAGAAAGTGTTGCAACATTATGTAAACTGCAAAGTAATACAGTAAATGTTGACCAAATGTACTACTTGAGAACATTTGTGAAGAATACGAGTGCTTCAAATATGATCAAAGTTCCCAAATTCAGTCACGAATATCTTTTTCATCTCCTCTAATGCGATCTTCCTCCCTTAGCCGTGATTTTTCATTCTCCATTCTGTTCGCAGTCCCAAATACTGATCATTTGTGACAGCAAATATGAATTTCCTGACCTTTTTGCTTGGGATTTGTGACGAACTGGAACATGATTTCCCATTCAGCAGTTCCCAGAGTTTAGAAACGGTTTATCCACGTTTCTGTTTTCTGACAATGTTCTGCTTCAGAGGTTACGAAATATTTTTTATTTAATTTTTTTGCCCGTGGATTAGCTGCTCAGTTTCTATCAATTATCTGCTCGTGTACGATTCCTCCTCCATGAGCTTCACAAATCTAATCAGGAGCAGTCTAATCTTCAATTTAGCCCTCTATCCACTTTCTGTCTCCCTGTAGATTCAGTATGTGCAGACATTGGCTCTGTCATCTCCCCCTTCTTAATCTTCTTAGAGTATATTAACTAATTGAGAATTAGAACAAACAGAGGTGGCACAGGGCTTTGAGCACATTTGTCTTGCACGGTGTATTTAAAAGCCCAAGAATGCGGGTTGACTCTGCTGTTTTGGCTCTGGACCTCTTGCGATGAAGGAGCGCTCTACGGTGCGTGGCATCTCCGAGCGTCGAGAGGCCGTGTGCCAAAGCGAATAAACACAGCACTGCCACTTCACATTTGCTAATCTCCACAGGGCTGTCAGACTTCAGGTATCTGCCCTGACAATTGAGGATAATTTAGTGTGAGAAGTAATGGAACCTCTCTATTTCTTTACGGATCCATTAATTACAGTGCTCTGTCAGAATGCGTTTGATTTTTTTCACTCTTTTTTTCCCGTTGAGAGTGATTAAAACATATCTCGGCACAGCTCAGACGCAGCTTGAGATGAACATCTTCATTAGCATACTAGTCGCCTAGCAACTGAAACATCTCTAACTTTCAACTTTGAGATTTTTTCACTAACCTTACACCTGAGTACAACACGCAGTCATTACTAATGTAAGGATCCACCAGTTCTGATCCACTTATCCCCATAAATGAATAAAAAATACACACAGTGTACTTCATAACAAGCAAAAAGTTCAAACTTAATACAAATACATGTACTTTTGCTCCTTACAACCACAATAAATGAGACAAATATTAGAAAAGTATAAACATATTCAACATATACAAATTCTTACAAATAATTAACTTAAAAAAACCCACTGTGAATTGAATTGCAGATTAAAATATTTGCATTGAAGACTTGTAAAACTGAGTACTAAAGGAAAAAAATTATACAAAATGTTTATAATAAAATACATATGTACAAAATAATAATTAAGAAAATAATATTATTAATTTGTGTGTGTGTGTGTGTGTGTACATATTACATACATTTGTGTAAAAGAAAAAGTACATAAAATATGATGTTTATAGTATTTAAAAAACATTTTTTTAATATTTATAATATTTTACATATCTACATTTGATAATTTATTATTTCTATAATTTATTATTAATTATTATTTTATGCAAACTGTTTATTTTTTATATTATGATATTATTATATTTTACAAACTTATTACATAAACTATATATTATATTAATATATAATATGCATTTTTAATCAACTGACAAAATTTGATCATTGTGGCATAATCCATTTTTTATATATATATATATATATAAATAAATTATACAAAAAATATATAAATATATAAAATAAATATATTATATTCACATTTTTATAACAAATATTTATCCTTACTATCTAAGAATAAAAAGTATTCTAATGGAATAAAAACACAGACCAAAAAGGTCTGAATTCACACTAAGCTATAAACAAGAGCAAACTCTTTTGTTGATTTAAACAGGAAAAGAAAGACTGCTGGATGCAGAAGAGTAAGATGGAGCAAGATCCCTGCGGTGCTGGGTTCACTGTGCCATCTCTCCCTCTTTCTGTTTCTCTTTAGCAGTCAAGAGCAGTGCTTATACTCCTAATGCACATATGCTTTGTATCGAGTTACAGCTACGGTATGTGTTGCCATGGACACAGCATGCCTCATGATAGACGACCCAGGTCCTTTTTTTAATCAGCTGTATGAACCGAACCAAAAAAGCAGGAAAGCTTTTATGATATTACGTTATTTATATGTTATTATGTGCCCTCCACTCTCTGAGCATAATAAAAAGAAATGAGATCTCCCGCTGCAATTATTTGGCCCATGGTTTCGCCAGTATAATTTAACACGTTTAAAGAAGGGAACAATCAAACAGCTGCTGATGGAATTTGAGCCCATGAGGCCTGATGTGGCCTTGTATCAATAGCCGCTCTTGTTCTTGACTAAAGGAACTATTACTGTTGCTCATAGTTAACGTTAGTGATTTGAAAAAAACACCTATTCAACTTAAGTGCAAAACTGTTTGTGCTACAGGCAGGAATGATACTGCAAATCATACGGCTGGTTTCTTGGCAGACGATCATCTAAATTAAAGGAGGGATAATCAGAGACTTGGGGTGTACTTTTTGGCCTTGGGACAATAAGAAACCACCTAGCAACCATTCAGAACACCCTAACAACGCCATGGCAAGCACACTACAGGTCTCAGCAGTAATTTTTTTTCTGCTTGCCCAATCAGGACAGATGTTCAGATTTCTACTTCCTTTCCACCACATCACCAGCCCACATAAAAAGTATACATGCATTTGTTACATTTTTTTATATTTCTAATTAAAAATGTTTGTATGTTTATATTAATTTCATTTATTCTGTATTATATTTTAGCATTATTTTATGTATTTGTATTCACTAACATACACAAATTAATTATATGAACTAATTACATTAAAACTAAATATATAAAAAGCAATATATTAAATATAAAACTATACATATAATTTCAAAATAAAATATACAATGAATGAACCAAAATAATATATATGAATAATATATATAATAATTTTTAATAAAACACATTTACACATTTTACTTGATATTTTATTGGTTATATTTTAATTGCGTATTTTATTGCAAAATTATTGAATGTATAAAAAGTATATTAAAATTTAACGTTTATTTAAATAGATATTTTATATGCATAAAAAGAATGTACATAACCAAAAATATTAGATAATGCAATGACCAAAATGATTTTTTTATTAACCTATTCTAAAAAAAAAATGAAATGCTCTAACACGGTGGGCCAGCCTTATTGTTCAGCATTGTCCCAGTAAGTTTTTGCATGGGCAAGCACCCCTCATTTTCTTCAAAACATGTAAAAATCTATTTAAAACCTGTTGTATAACAGCACTTGAGGGGTGGAGGGGGGAGGGGATGCATCAGGGTACAGGGCCTGGAACAGAACAGAGCCGCTACCTCGGCCTGCATATGCATATCCTGGTAATCTAAGCGGAAACGACCCCGACCGGCTCCAGCGGAACCTCTTTGAACCTGCTCTGTGGGAATGTGGCTCGCTCCTTCAGCTGAAATGCTTTTTAATAAAATGTTAACGCCAGCTATGAGAGCCAAAGCCTGCTTCTACAGGGCTCTGGTGGTATGGCTATGACCGTCTGAGCATTTTCAAAAATGTTAACATCAATGGGGAAAGGGCGCTCTTTTGCCCTTGCTGGTTGTTTGAATGTAAAACACACGTGCCACCGGCTGGAGTCTTGCCGGGTATATACCCCATCTATTTTTAATCTGGCGCGCTCTATCTGTTTGCTCTGTTAATGCAAACACTCACACCTTTCAAGGAACAGCCGCTTTCTCCATCTCCATCAGGAGCAGGCCTGGGTTATTCATTTTTAAACAAAGCTTACCTCCTTTCGCTTGATTCTATAATCTCATTTCAAATCCTATCGCCCACTACATTTTCCTTTTTACCCCTACATCGCAATCCTCTTTAACTAATCTAAAGTCTAATTGGTGCCAGCACCGGTTCTCCCCTGTAGGTTACTTCTCGCCTTGAGGTTTTAACTTTTTGTTCGTGTGAAATCTGAACTGCTTTTGCCCAGGCTCACGGTTCACAATAGAGGCTTTCTCAAGGCCGGAGGGTTGTGAACACCGCACACAATTTGTGGAAGGAATTTCGGAGCCGAATTTTCCTTTCTCTTTGGAGTGTTACAAGCTGTTATTGCATAGCTAATATCCCTAAAATTGTTTCAAACAGATTCTAGATATAAAATGGCTTGTTTAAACACTACCCCCACTTTTTTACATCACAGAGTGGGTTTATTTTCAAACACCGCCCAAATGTTTACACAATGGAAGAAGGTGGAACTTCAATTCTCGCTGTAGTGTTGCTGCCGGCGCCATGTTCTGGAGACACTGTGTGCTTCCAAAAGAAGACACAACTAGAAACCAGTGGTCAAGTTGTATTTACAACACTGTTCCATAACAGTTCAACTCAAATATTATTAGTGTGTTTAGCACACAGAGAACTGATTCCTAAAATCCGGAGAGCAGCCTATGCTGGCTGTGCACAGAGGTTATAATGTGGAGCAATTCCAACTCTGCAAGGACAGTCTGGCGCTTCTGACTCACAACCTTTAATTAAGTTACGTTTTCTTATTACAAGAACCTCTTACGAAAGTTTTGAGCAGAAAACATGCTTGCGGTATTCGCCCAATCACAATGCACTGGATAGCTGGCCAATCAGAGCACACCTCGCTTTTTTAGAATGATGAGCTTTGTACAAATCGACGTGTTTCAGAAGGCGGGGCTTAGAGGAGAAACAATAATGTACAGTATGTAGAAAATAATGTGTTTTTTGCACCTTAAACTACATAAAAACATTGAATTACACTAAATATACAAAATAATCTTCTTTTTAGCAACATCAACTTACCCTTTTAAAATGCTCATATAAATAAAATAAAAAAAAAATATATATATATATATATATATTCTTTTAAAAACTGACTACTGACTGGTTCTTTGGGGAACCAAAAGTGTTTTTTTTATGGAATGACTGTGGGGAAAAAATATTTGGTGCCTTTATTTTTAAGAGTGTCAAACGTACCAATTTTACAAAATGTTTTTATAGTGGAAAAAAGTTATTAAGATTATTAAAAAATGTTCTTCATATTAATAAAAATGACTCTTCAACTGAAAGGTTTTTTGGGGAACCAAAAATGTTTTTTCTATGCCATGACTGTGAAACCCACTTTTGCAACCTTAATTATAAAATGTTTTTCACACTCTATAAAAAAATTGTGAAACAAAAAAATCTAAAATCTACAAAATCAACTCTAAAAAAAGGTTCTTTACAGTGAAAAGGGTTATACAAATATTTCTAAAATGTTCTTCACAGTCAGAAAATAAAAATGATTCTTTCTTTGTGGAACAATTTTTTTTCACCCAATTGAAAAATTTTAATCTTAAGGGTGTCCTCCACAAAAGGATCTTTATAGTGGAAAAAGGTTCTTTACATTTTATTAAATTTTCTTTACACAAATGAAAAATGGCTCTTTCAAGAAATGTCCGCCGAAAGGTTCTTCAGCTTCTTTTGCTATCGCATTGCTATAAAAACACCCTAGGAACCTATATTTTTAAGAGTGTAGATGGTGAAACTCAAAGAAAGCATATTCACAATTCGAGATTCATCTGTACAAACAACTAAATCAGAGCTGGAGGGAAGTGGTTTTGGATCACAGAAAAAAAACGGCTTGTGGAACCAGTCTGAATATTTTCCATGGATTTTTAACAGGAAAAAGGCAGGCTGTTGACAAACCCCCAAAAGAACAAAAATACCTCAAAGACAATAAATCTCCACAGACGCGCTTCCAATGACTGCTTACCGCCACCCAAAAAAAGCCACAGTCTTCCACAACCTCCTTTTGTTTCTCTAAATCACCTAAAGAGACGACAAAATGGGTTATGAGAGTAGCTAAATAAGATGCTAAATGAACTAAAGTACTAAACACTCAAAAACCTCAACTGCCCCCAAACCTTCTCTCTGCAAAGGATGTTCTTCTCAGGCCAACGTTAATCAAAGAGACATGTGACATGTTCCATTGGGGGGGTTCATCAGTCTGGGCTGCTGAAAAGCTAATATATCTCTTAACTTTATAGGCGGAGAAGATCCAAAGGTTTCTGCTAGATATGGAAGCCCCATCATTCACAGCACCGGCCATTAGAGTAAGCGTGGAAAAGTGGGCGATCTTGTCATTTAGTGTTACCAAGAAGACTTGAAAGCAGGAAAGGTGGGGGCAGAGGCACACAAATAAACCCCGGAGTCTGGGAGAGAAAGAAGCTAAACAAGACAATAGCCGACTGGAGCTTTTCATCAGCTTGTACATTGAATTTGTTTTCTTAGTAATGCCTTTTTTACCCACGGGCTGAAATGACAACTATTAAAAATGAGAACTATGTTACTCTCTGTGCATTCAGAGTTTTTTTTCTTTTTTTTCTTCCCCTCCCCTCCTTCTCTTTCTTTCAGGGCTTCATTTAAAATTAATCTCTTAAAGCAACTGGACCTCCAGTTGTCATCTCCAATAATTCACGCATCCCCAAATTTTTATGAAGACAGACAAAAGCAGGTACAGAAAACCCTAAAATAGGCTCCAAGCCATCTGCGGTTGCTATGGAGAGTTGCGTGTATCCAGGGCGCTAGTGTATTTCTCGAGCGCTAATGGCCTGTCCTTTTGCCAGGCAACAAATAGCCCTGTGATGCAACTGCACCTGTCTCGGCTATGTGTTACCATGGAGGCGTTCCTGTTGCTATGGCGACCATCACGCTAATAACCTCGCAAGGGCAAACGCGCGTTGGTGAACTCCAAAGCCCAGCTGTTCCTCCTGCACTCTCGTTCTTATCGTGTCTCTCAAACTCTTTGGGCATGTTAAGGAATGTTTGTCTACCTGAGTCCACACGATGCCATTCGACGTTAGTGAAGGTTTCTTGCACCAATACCGCAGTATTACCATCCTCTCAGTGACCTTTTCACTGTGTACACTACAACATGACAAACAATACAAGCATGGAATCTTTTTCATATTAGACTGATATTTCATTTCTCATGACAGCAACAAAAGATATTTTGGTTACTGTTTTGCAAGACTTTTTTGTTAGCATTTACCTATACAGCAAATAAGTAAAACAATACTATTGTGAAATATTACTACAATTTAAATTCTAGTCTAGTCTATAGAATAGAATGGTTTCAGCTCAAAATACCCCACAGATCATTTATTATATAATTTTGAAAATTTTGAGTGAAAGCAGAAACAGGACGTTTTTGTGCATGTCTCTTTAAATGCAAATGAGCTGCTATTCCCCGTTCTCTTTTCAGGAATATGCCTGTGTCTTCATAGCACATACCCATGGGCGTAAATCTCGGGGGGGACAGGGGGGACAGGGGGGACATGTCCCCCCCTAAAATCATAATGAAAAAAATTTGTACTGTCTATGGTGAAAAATACATGTACGTATACCTAAAAAATTTTGTGTAAGTGGAAATACAAACGCAAATTTAAAAAAAACTCACAGTGGTTTGGCCCAATGCCTACTATCCCAGTTCATCTCACCTACCTACGCTACACCTACAAGTCAGGTATGTGACTGCGTCTCTGTACATTAACTAGTTGTTGAACTCCAGTAAGTAGGGAATTTTATTCACTTGAACTTTTATGTAGTTAATGCTGATTCGTTAATAAATTAGTTGTGGTAAAAATGCTGATTACAGATGTTATTTTCCATGAATCTGCTATGTTAGCGATTAAAATGTTACTTATCTATTTAACAATATGCCCGCAATTTGTATAAAATATCCCAGAAACTAGACCAAGCGGACAAGCGTGTGTACGTGTGACATTAATGTCTGCATCTTGCATCTTAAAATGCGCGCATAAGACGGAGTGCAGAAGAGAGTGAGAGAGACCTTGCGTGCATGTGAACTGTGTGTGTGTGCCAGACAGAGAGAATCCTTAAGCAAAATTAGCCAATCAGCTTTGAGTGTGGGCAGACTTTTATTTTTTTTCTCAGGGACCGCAGTGATCAGTTCAGCTACGCTACGAGATCGTTGTGGCAGAGAAAGAGCGACTCGACTGTAAAGAACATAACAAACATTACAATAGTTTTGAAGAAAAAATCTGCCTTTTCATTAAATAGAGAAAAACATATAACCTAAAATAACCATGATGCAGTCTCCATGCTACAATAATGATAGAAGCAAGGTTTTCCACAGTTTCTAAGTTCAATATGTTTGAAATATTTTTGTCCCCTTCCAAAAATTATTTGCAAGAAATTTTATGATTGTTGTCCCCCCTGACTGTTAAATGAAATTTACGCCCATGCACATGTTTCAATGTCTGTCAAGATGCAAATATTTGAAAATGCCCCTGTACTGCATTTCAGAGATTCCTCATCGTGAATTATGAATACTGAACATATATACGTTGACTTTCTTCGTCAAGATAATAGACTTGACCTGAACATTTGCTAATAGCTTTGCATTGTAACCCGACTTTCAATGTTCACAACATTAACTATAAGTTATAGAATGTGTGTGTTTGAGGGCTCTGTAAATGTCTTTAATACAAATAAAGTTGTGATTACTTTTCAGGAACTGCCTTACGATTTGATTAATTTTGGCTGCATTTAGTTGTCAGATAGCACAAAGCCATTTAAAAAAATGCAAATTACTGAATAAATTGATCTCTTTTTTTTTCTTGATACAGGTATTATAACATTTTATATAATTTTTATTACTTGAGTACATTTTTAGTATATACTTTCTTCTTTGAAGGTACATTCAGTAGCGTCAGATTGGCATACAAGGTCCAATAATGTCATGTCTCATGATCTAAAAGGGAAAAAGCAAAAAGGTTTAGAAAAAACCAAATACTTATTTAACCTCTTACACTCTGCAGCCATTTTGGGGAATTCCCCCTTCATTTTGCCTACCAAATTAAAAAGCTTCCCATACCCACATGCAGACGTGTATATATAAAAGATTGGTATCATTTTAAAGGAAACCTTTTGAAATTACATTAAAACACAGTTGAAATTGATTAAAATTACTGTATATATTGTCTATGTTATAATAAAGGCAAAAAAAAGAGGCGCTTTTTTATTTTTTTGTTG
>JAUCMU010000033.1:4492177-4518547 GCA_032275025.1 Enteromius treurensis | reverse complement strand
ATACTATGTATTTTTGGCTATTACTACAAATATACCCCAGCGACTTAAGACTGGTTTTGTGGTCCAGGGTCACATATGCAGTCGATATTGTGAACTAATACTCAAAAACAAACACTGGTATGTTTTTTTTTAAATGTATGATTCGCAAATAAAACCAAAACATTTCTCAAATTGATTCACAAATCATTTTATGAATCGGTTGGTTGCTGATCTGAACAGTTACTGCAAATGAACTATAATTCTTGTCTTGCAAATCCACAAGGCATTTAATGCTATGCAAAAAAGTGAACCACAAACGTTCTGTTAGGCCAGTTTGTCAGAGCTATTATTTTTTAAAGCAGCTGTTTTCAGGCTAATGAAAAATGTTAAGCAAATGCTTGGTACTGCTAAAAAAAAAGTAAAATCAAATAAAGTAAAGTAAGTAAAATAAGTATAAAATAAGTATAAAAATGGTATGAAAACTAGAGCAAATTGAGGTCAGCACTTCCCACTCTCCAATTAAAGATTGATGCTTTGATGCAGAGCGGTTTTGGCATCCTTACCTGACTCCTGTCCTTGTCCACTTTCTTAAAACACTTATTGAGGGACAGATTGTGCCTGACTGAGTTCTTCCACCCTGTGGGGGCATTGGCAAAGTAAGGGAAGTGTTCCAGGATCCAGTTGTATATGTCTTTAACTGGTAGTCTCTTGGAGGGGGCATCTTCTATGGCCATGAAGATGAGGCAGCTGAAGGAATAAGGGGGTTTGCAGTTCGGGTTCTGCTTGGCATCGTAAGGGAGGTCCGAATGGGCCGGGGAGGGCGGGGTGTCATCGTCCAGGTCCTGGACGGGGCTGACGCTTCTCAGCACGGGGTCCCCGAAACTGTTGAGCAGGTTTTTGCTCTCGTGGAGCCAGTTGAGGTTGGTGAGTTCCTCGTCCTCCATGCTGCCCTTCTCCAGTTTGATGGTGGGAAGAGCCAGGTCCATCTCCTCAGCCTCCTGCAGGGCGCACGTGATGGAGCTCGCCTGATAGAACTGGCTCAGGCCACTCGAGACGCTGACCCCGGAACTTTCCGGCTTCTTACTGGGAGGCATAACCGGACCCATTTAGACGAAGGCTCCTGCAGAAGACACCAGAGAAAACACGATCACAGTCAAAAAAGGTAAAATTAAAAAACACATTAAAATCAGGCTTTGCACATAAGATATTTTTCAATCGAATCCACTATTGTACAAGTCTTGGAGGATGACTAAAATCACTCGACGTTCGGATCACTGAAGGAAGCCCCTTTTTTCCATCCGAGGGACAAAACATTCTCTGAGAGCACAAAAGAACGAGACTACGAGAACCATCCTGCTCTGTCAACAGCAAGAATGCACGGCACGCAAGTCTGCTCTCGGAGATGATGGAACAGCTATCGAGCAACCGAAGACGCCTTTGCTGTAGTGTGAAATATTTCACATAAATGGAATACAATTCTCAAGGTCATCTACAAATGATCTGCTCTGTTTTATGTTCTCTCAATTGCTCTTTTTATAGTTGCCATACACAGATAAAAACACAGATATCAATACATACATAATGTGACAAACAGATGTACTGTGACTGTCCTGTCTATTGATGATCATAGTGACCAAAATTATAGGTAAAAATATGTTAGAAATGTACAAAAATTACTGAGACGTTATAACTGATTAATAAATGAGTATGATGATACTTAAAATATGAAATAGTGATACTAATTGTGTGGAACTTTTACCATGATTTCTTTTTAACTAAATCTGATTATTTGCGTTATTTAATATTCAGCACAAATGACAGCCACAGTATTACTAATCTAAATATTACTGACTATCTATTTCAACACACAAAGCCTTAAAGAACTGGTTGTGACAGAGGGGAAAGATATTATGGGGGCATGTCAATCACTGAATCAAATACTCTGAACATGACACCAGAAAAACAGTCTGCGACCTTCCCTGTGATCTGTCACAAAGATCAATTTATGTGGCGCTGTTTCTCCTGCCTCTATCTCTCTCGCGCACTCAACACACCCGGTCCATCTGCAAAAGCAATTACTGTACTAGAAAGTCCCCATCAAACATGATATTGCTAAAATTATTCAACGAAAACACATCGAAATCAAACTCTTCAAAGAGCAGATTAAATTCTAAAACAAGGAGACCTCTGCTTTACACTGATTGTCATTCAGAAAAGAGAAATACTTAAAGATTATACTTCAGCGCTGCAGAGAGAGTGGCATTCTGAAGTGGAACGAAATCGCCTCGTTCAAACCAGCCATCCGCACATTGAAATGCAACGCGGACACTAAAATCATTCATGAAAAATCAATGTACTGCATCTTTCCAATGAGGAGCGCTCATCTCACTCAGCCTCCGATGGGGCGCTCCGGTCCCGTGAGCCGTTGCACAGGAAAATTATATTACAGCTGACAGTAAAGTAATTTAATTGCACTGTTGCCATGACAACGCTGGGCTCTGTTTAGGCCTAATTTGCTGGCAACTGCCAATTGTGTCCCGAGAGACCCCGAAACATCATTCTTGACCATTATTTTCGACTTCAAAGAAAGTTTGTGCAAAATACTTCTACTAGTATCACACGATTCGAAAGTTTCCTTTTGCGATTTCATTTAACTCTAAATACGAGAGGGTCACTTTGAACATGGAAAGCTAATTTGCAACTTCCTCAAAAAACCTCAAAATGCAAACCTTCACACTGGCTATTAACACCATCTGCACCAAAACGGGCCTTAAAAAAAAAAAAAAGAAGAGAAAGACACGAATACTAGGGCTCCCACTTGATTGACACATTATACTCGATTTCCCAAGTTCAGGTTTGTTTCGGAAAGATTGTGTTTCTCTGGCAGATAGCTGTAAATGCGCTCCAGTCGTGCGTCCAGATGACAGCAGAAAGCCAGATCACAGAGGGTGGGTTAAAGCTACAGATAATTAGGCATGATGCTCTGATCAGAGCCCAAATACCATCTGCCTGTCTAAATCAACATTTGTTTGGCAGCCTCATCATAAATCAGTGATTAAACACACGCGTACACACAGTTTGCATTTAATATAGTCATATACAGTACATCTGCATATGCAAGTGACCGGCCGTTGGGCTCGAATAAATTAACGTCCGCCCGTGTCTGCCATGCGTTAATATGCATAACGATATTCTATAATCGGCTATGTTCATTTACATGCCAGTATGAGTGACATAACAAAGACAGCACGATGACAAAGAACAGCACTTTGTTCCCTCGTCACCCATCTTAACATCTGACTATTAACCACATGCACAAGTGCCAAGAGAGATCTTCTATTCAACACGCAGACGCGGACCGTCCTGATATTACAAGCCAGGCGACTGCCAAACTGTCATTGTTTTGCTCGCTTGATTGGGAGAGCTGCGTTAAAACAAGCACGAAACTCATTTAAAGTGGGTGAAGAACAAGTAATGAGTCTATTCATGCTGGTAATAAATCGCTCACTGAGTCACTCAGCCACAAAAACAAGAAAAAGTTAACTTTATGTGCAACTTGACTTCTGATAAGTCACATCCACAACAAAACTAGATTTTTTTTTTACAAAGGCTGGTGCAAAATTCATTAGTGGTTGCTAGGGTCAAGTCAAAATCTCCTCAGCCTTCTACTCTTTTCATGCAAACCCGGTGATGAATCAGATGTCAATGGGGTTTAAACGAGAGCAGAAGAAAGTATTAAAAACAGAATCCCACTGTAATAAATAATCCAATTTAAGAATACTTCAGCTTTACATCAAAACAATTGCCATCCATCCGACAGGACTCCCATTTCCTTACTCGCATCACACTTAATATCAACCTGAGATATAAATGGGCTTTTGAGAAAGTAAAAATAAACTCTGTACCTGCTCTGAGATTTCATTCATAAGCTGGGCGTAATCTTCTCTCAGCTCTTGTGACAAACACTTTCCTTCCCTCTAGACAGAAACACATTTATATGTAATCTCACACCACGATACCCATATTTCCGAGGTACTCCAAAGTACGTAATAGCTCTCTTTTGAGGGCATGAACACTCCACAGCCTATGTCAAAATCGCGGCAAGCCTTGACTCATCTGCTCAGTGTTTACCTGTAAGAATTCTCTCAAAGGGTGTGACCTGCAGAGGCTCCTCCTCCTGTGGAATGACATGTCATGCCCTACTAACCTAACTGGCGAAGCCCCGCCCCCGGCGCATCTGATTGGACACAGGCCCACGATAGCTCCTATGAGCCGCAGAGACATGTTTCAGCGAAAACAGAGACAAGAAATGTCATTTGCATGAGAAAAACAAACTTAGCTGGAGGACTCCTGGTATTTTCTTGAAGCTGGTAATCCACATCCTCGACGCTGTAAAAACGAATCCAGTTTTGGTCTCGGCTGGAACAAAAAAAGTCACGTGCTGTCAATACTCGAGGGCACGAAGGAGAGGTGAAAGGTCACATTCTCTCTGTCACAGAGGCAGTAAATAGCTGCACTCGGGCTGTTTTTAAAGCAGCTCTCTTATCACTCCACAACAGAGAAGTGGCAGGTAGAGATTTCATTCGGCTCAAAGCGAAAACCATGTCCAACTCAAAGCCTCGACTAAGCAGACACAAAACAACCACTCTGCGTTCAAATAGCCCCACTTACACAAGAAATAATCAAAGGGCTTTAATCTTGGCATGAAAAAACATTACAAAAGTTGCAGCGAGTCTTTTTATCCCATTTGAAACTACAGCTTTTAATTACAGCTGGTCCGTGCAGCTCTCTGCTCACAGTATTGTTATGCCCAGAGCCAAGTATTGAGCAAGAGTTTCCACAGCTTAACAGGGTTATCATGGGTTAGCACTTGCAGAAATGATTTATAACCACTCTTTTGATTAATCTAACCTAGTGCATTTATTTAAAGCCAAGAAACCTTGTGCACAGACAGTCTGTGAACAATTTTACTATGAGATGCTGGTTCACACAAGTGTGTTGTCGGAGCGTAACTTTCTTTTCATTCTTAACCAGGGGTGTTTCATGTTTAATGCAAGTTAAGGATTGTTCAGCAACAATCAGGATGATGTTCGACAAAATATGTAAACTTATAAAAACACGTTTTGAGACGCAGACAAGTCTGTTCTTCTTACCTGCCCTAGAGCAAAGCCTCATTCTACCCTCAGTGAGAGCAGACGATATCTTAATATGTATCTAAACACATCTGGTATATTAATGAATGCCTGACTAAATGGAATGTTCTTTCCAGTGCTGTGGAAGCTACTTTGAAACCATATCTTGCCAAAAGTAGCCACAGTACAGTCAAGTTACTGACCGCTTACAAAAAGAAATTCAGTTAGTAGCATTTAAAATTCCCCCCCCCCGCCCCAAAAAAAGTCTGAAGAATGCATTTGCATATTTAAAAATACTATATACAAAAAGAACGTTTTCTTTGTTAATTGAGTTTTTTTCCTTAATATTTTTAAAATGTACCAATACATAATCTAAATATTGAATATTATATTTCATGCATTATAAAAAAGTATTTTAAAATAAATATTACATACAGAAATATATTTAAAATGTATAAATAATTAAATGTTTTTGTTTTTTAATTAATCATATATTATATATGCTAAAGTTGAAAACATAACCATGAACAGCAACATTTGAATAAAAAAAATATATATATATATATTTATCAATTAAAAAATAAAGACTTAAAATACTATTTAGATTCTCACTTAAAAAAAAAAAAATTTAAATTAATTTAAAAAATCTCTTTACATTAATCAATGCTATTACGAATCTGATTTCCAGATTACTGACTTAACTCGCTCGGTAGTAGAATTACATGCAAATTACAATGTGTTATTGAAAACAGCAATGTAGCTTTGTGGTTGCGCTACACTGCTACTAGTTATGAAAAAAGACTCTTGGAAAAGCTGCAGTAGTTTGAAAACAACCAAGCGACTGTCACGCTACTGAAAAAAGTAGTTAAATCGTAGAATCCCTGTATTTACTTTGGATTGCACCTTTCACTCCTACTAAGCCTTCCAGTTTAAAACCCTAACAAGGCTATTTACTAGACCAAAAGTACGGTCGATAAGGAAGTAGCCTTATTCCACCATTTCAGTAGTATCTAAATGATCCTATTCTAATGTAAGCACACAAAGCTGGATTTAAGATATGATATTTTAAAATTGTTTTATATCACATGGCCCAAAAAGCAGATTACCATGAATGTTCTACCTAGTAGCCGAGAGCACTTTGAAGCAGAAACAAAGACTCGATAGTGTCAGAGGCTGCATATATTTTACCCAAAGAGGTCATTAGGGTAAATTAGCACTGTTCTGTGGAGATAGAAACTCCAATTCCTGCTCGCTTGAGCTCAGGCTGGGCTGCTGCCCGCGAGGAGAGTTTCAGACAGGCTGCAGCGGCAACTGTGTCACCACACTTACTCCGAGGCACATGGGCGTCCGTTACCCTGGTAACCGGAGGACGGCTGGGACAGAGTGACAAGCTGTGTTAATTCTTTCACCCGTGAACCCCAGAGGATCACCGCCATTTCTCTTCATTTCCATCGGAATTGGAGACCCCATTAAAACTGTCCGATTTCCAGCACATCTCAGCTTATTACCACCATGGCTTTATTCTTTTTTTCTTTCAGATTTCCTTATTGGATACATCAGAGGCAAAGAGAAGTACAAATTGAACAAGAGCTTTGAATAAATGCTGTAATGGATCTCCATACAAGTAGAAAGCTGTGTTCAGCCGTGGAGTTATATCCATAATGTAATCATGCCTAATGGATCTCAATACATCTACCAACCCCCTCATGAAGCAATGCAGCCTGCACCATGACCATTCTGACAGCAGCGCGAAGAACTCAGGTCAGCCTTGCTATAATCAGCACTGGACTTTTCTATGGGCTTAGATCACAATCCTGTGGCATACTGGATACCCAGGCAGAGAGACAGCTAGTTTGCAGTAGCTAGTAGCAAGCAAATTTCTAAAACAGCATTTTTGGTTTAGTTTTGTAGTGTATTTCATAAAAGATATAAAATTCTTATTTTTTTAAATAATTTTAATAATAATAATAATACAATACAATATTATATATATAAAACTTTTCTTCTTAAATTTGTGTGTAAAATATATACACATTTGAAGAAAATATACATTGTAATAATAATATTGTATTATTTATGTATAGTATATATACATATTACATACATACAGTATGTGTGTGTGGGTATATGTTATATGAATTTATAAATATATTACTATTTAAACAGTATATTATGTAAATTCTATAAATTGTTTTATGTTTGTATATAATATTGTGTATTGTTAGTTCATAATGTATTTTAGAACAGATTGCTTTATTTATGCATTTCACACATTTAACAGTTTTTTTTTAAATAATCGTATACATATTTTTGTGCTTTTGAGTGTATGTGTGCATAATATATATAAAAAATAAAGTATATAATATAAAAAAATAAACAAGAAAATTTGAAGAAAATATATATGAAGAGTTTATTTGCAAAAACATCTTTCTTTTTTTTTTTAAATCATGTTTTTTATTGTGTTTTATTATGTTAGTTATAACCTAGGAAAATAATTTTAAAAAATTGTTAAAATTGTTTGCAAATGAACTCTTCCTATATGCACACACACACACACACACACACATATATATATATATATATATATAGCCTATATCGGCACCAACAACATCAGCAATTGAAAAAACCCATGCAGGGCAATGATTTCAGCTTCTACTTCGAATTAAACCACAGCCCTCTCCGACAGCAGTTACGATCCTCAACCATTAAGCAACCACCACCCAGGACAGGCCTGCGTGGGCCCGGAGGGGACAAACGGTGATAAAATCAGAATGGCTGCAGCTCCCAACCCGGCAGAGATGAACCGCATTCGACGATAGCGAATCTGACAGAGCTGCTGGGTCGATGCATATGACCCACTACACCACAGAGCCACCCTTTTATCACACCGCAAATCAAATGGACCCAGAGCTTTTAAACCACGTGGACACACACCTTGACATTCAAATTCCCTCAGAATTCTCCTCCCATAGGTTTCTATCTTCTCGGCGGTGCTTGCCAGACGGCGAGATTGCGCAGCGGTCGAGCTGGGCTGAGGTTTAACATTTCACAGAAGGTCAGTGAGCATAGTGTGATTTGAAATCCAGCAGCTTTATCTCTATTGTAGAAACCGGCCATCTCCCCATGAATGCCACTGCCCTGCTGGGGCTCAGCTAATACAGCAAAGCATCCAGGCATGAGAGTACAGGCTAATCTAATCCCAATGACAGAGGCGCGAGCAGAGAAAAATGTCCGCACAACCATGCAACACATGTACAGGCATATCTCGACAGGAAACACGGGAGGATGATGGGTAACTGTATCCTGGTCAACCAGGCTCAACCTGGGGCTGCGGTATGATAGAGTAAGTCCCTGTTGTTGCGACCGTCGGCTCAGGGCCAGCGGAGAAAACCCGCGAGACAGGAAATTGAATTTGCCAGTGTATCGGTGACAAGGGAAACCCAGTTAGCAGCTGAGTCCAAGGATACAGGGCCTCGAGGGGAGAGGGCACTTAATGAAAATGAAGACGCTGCTCACCCAAACCACTCAATTCAGCTGATCAGCAGGCCACAATCGGATAAAAACTTTAAAAAGACCAACAAAAAATACCAAAAGTTGGAAACAAAAAGGCTCGTACTAGACTGAAGGAGGTTTTAAGCTCCTAAAAGAACTACTACTTTTTTAAAGAAAGCTAGAAATTAAAACATTTCTATGGAAAAAGAAAGTTCAAAAAGTTCCAAAAAAGCAGCACTTACTGACAAATGAGCGACCAAAACTTTTACCACTCTAATGCATTACTGAACAAAACGTCTTGCTAGAATATTCATGCAGTCAGTTATCTGAAGAAAATAAAATACAATTAAATTAAATACAAAAAATATATATTTTTACACATATATTTTACCTTTTACACAGTCACCTCTGATAACAGATCCTCTTAATTGCAGAAACGAGGCAAGAAATAAAAAAATCTGTGAAGCAGCTTTGAAACTCCACGTACTGTGAAAAAACACTATAGATATAAATTTTAATTTGACTGAACTGTGCAATTACAGTATTCACAACTGAAGTGCTGTAGTACCACAACAACTTTACTATACAACAAAAAATGGTTCTTTGCTAAAGCCAAAGTGCTGCAATGAACCACTGAAGAGTCTTCATTTTTAAGAGGGTATGTGCTGGCGGGGGAAAGGAAACTTCTTCCTGTTCACTCAGGCCGCTCTAACAGGCTTCTAATGAAGGTGCGCCTCATGGGAACTCTTCAGCTGTAGTTTTTCTTTCTTTCTTTTTCTTCAATCCCAAAAGGAGTGAGGGATCAGAGTATGGCTGCTTTAGGTTTAATAGGCGTGTTAAACGGGCACAAACTGTCTCGCTGCACAACGCATTTCATTAGTAAACAGCACTCAAGACGGCAGTGCCATTCGGTACAATAACACGTAACAATGCAATTAATGGTGTTACATGCGGGAGGGGCCGCAGTCTCGGGTGAACTGGGAAGATTATAATTGTTCCAGTCTGACTACCTCTGGGAGCCTGCAGCGGGAGCATTTATTACCAGACCGAGAGAGAGAGAGAGAGAGAGAGAGAGAGAGAGAGAACACCAACTATACTGTACACCATAAACAGAAACATTAGCACCCTTCTAAACTGTACTGAGCTGCCTCAATATATAATGCCTTTCAAGCCTGCTTTCTAACTATCAAGAAAAAATGTAACCAAAAAATTAAAATTAAAATACCACTCCTCACAGATCCTCATGGAAGGCTCAACAAGGGTTTGGCTGACTAATGCTAATGGCCTGGGTCACATTCAGGTCAATGTTATCATCAACTAAAACTTATACTATTTAAAATATTACTTTATTTTAAATTTATTTTAGGTAACAAAAAGTGTTAAATAATAATAAAAAATAAATAAATAATTGTTGCTTTGTCAAATAATTGCAATGTTATGCTGTAGTACTACTAATAAAAATTAAAATAAAAATGTAATTTTTTTTTTTTACACAACTTAAAAACAAACAAAAAAAGATTTTTTTTTTATGACAGTAAAAAATATAAACTAAAATATGAAATATAAAAGCTAAATATTACATTACAAAATATAAAACATTATATGGCTCAAAGACGAAGAAGGGTTTAACCAAAACATTTTTTATAAATGTAATCCTTCTTAAAATAGTTGCTTTTCTGTTTAAATTAATTGCAATTTTCTAAGCCAAAAATAAATATCCCACATTTTCCCCTGATTTACTGAATTTCCCCACTAAAATGTCATTCATTGAAACAATCTTGTCAGGCATATTTACAACAAAAATCTATTTATGACACATTAAAAGATGAATTACTTTCACCCCAAATACTAATTAGTTGCAATTTTACATTTTATAAATTTGCCACTATCCTAGTTTTTACCCATTTGTCAGTAATTTTTGTTAACTCATTTAAAACTATAAAATTGAATATGCATCCTTCTTTTATATATTTTAATATGTACAAGAAAGAATAAGCAATTTGTTTGAATGTTTACATAAATATTGTGCTACACTGAATGACAATAAAACATTATTTCAAACTAATTTTGACTTTTTATTTTTATTTTTTTTTTAACCCTAAAAAGTAGACACTTTACTTAATTTAAATTGCTTCTAATGGACATAAAATCGTGTTTAAGAATTTATTTTGAAGTGGACATGGAAAGAAGCAATTACACTTAAATATTTGTAGATATTTCACGTATTGAATAAAATAGGAATTTCTTATTATTCCTTCTATATACGTACTTCTGGCAATGCAATCTGACATCACATCCTCTGTGCACAATAAGAATCTGACTAAAACAAGTTCATTTAGGATTTACTACATTTTGGAACAAGAGCAAAGCAATTGACTCTAAAACAAACAACAACTGCATCCTTTTCCCACATTTACTACTCAAAGGGGAAGACGGTAAGCAAACCGCTCGTTCTTAAATGAAAGTATATTCGTCCCCAACCAAAAGCATTTCAGAGCACATTCCTTTTGATCTACGTCTCCAATGTCTTCCAGAGGAGTCAATAAAAGCTATACGCCGGCTCCTTTACGAGCCCTGCAGATATATATTAGAGGAGTCTTACTGATTCAAAGCACAGCCATAAACACAATGGCAGGCCTGGCTCAGTGATAAGCCTCCCTTAGTGGAGACTGATGTTATCGGAGCAAGCACTGGACTGAGAGAAGGACCAAGGTGATGTTGAAGTCCTTCAAGGGAAAGAGAGAGAGGCCTTCAACTCAGTAAATCACAGTTCAGTGCAGGACACAGCAACATCACGGCCCAGGAAACAGATTCCCTGACTTTCTGCAGAAATCCTGCTAGATGAGGTTGTAAAGCAGTCTTAATCTTTAATCACCTACTGTAGCCTGGATCAGAAAAGTTCATTCACGCACCGATGATAATACCAGCTCCTGAACCTCAGGATCCACCTCTAATCACCCAGCATCCTCTTCCACAGTGACAAAACAGGGACATAAACAGAAAAAATATAAAACATGTTAATGCAAATTAACCTCCTTATAGTTATGATACATAATACACCTGGGTTTTAAGACAAATTTGATGATTTGATTATGCTTCACAAGTCTGCAGTTTTATTTTATTTTGATCAATTAAGTCAGTATTGATTATTTTGGATATATATTTGACCCTGGAGTACAAAATATAGACGCCGGAAGGTATATTTGTAGCAATAGCTCCCTCAGATTTCCAGGTGATCGGAAAATGTGTACATTTCAAATGATTGACCCTTACGACTGTTTTTGTGGTCCAGGGTCACATATCAGCTACAGTACATGGCAAAGTTTCTCAAAAACAAACAAAAAAAAAGTCTCTCAACTATAACTATACTGCTGTAAAATACACGAGAGTATTGGTACTACATCTAAATATTGAAGGTTAAAATGAGCTGATTTGTATACAAACACTTTAATTACATTCAATAAATATTTAAATGAAAATATAAATATTTAAATGGTGGTCGTCATAAAAACTATATAATTAATATGTTCTGTTAGCAAAATCCTTAACTCTAGAGTAAATTTTTCATTGGATTACGGTAATAAAAAGTCATGCGGTTTTTTTTTTTACGAAAACACACTATTATAAGCAAACAGTAACAAATCACAGAGACTATTGCAATTTATTGGATGGGAGGTGTGCTACAATGCTCAGTATATTAACTGAAAACAGGCTAGACAACTAGATTTTAGAAGTGACACTGTATTGTAAAAATGCGAATCGATTACAATAGAAAACCCCTAATAATATACTTTACATACATATACCTACACCTCTCATTCATGTTAATCAATTTCCATTCGTTTTATACTGAGCTAATGAGGCTTAAACCTCGCAAAAACCTCTATGCATTTACTTTACAACATATTTAATACATTTATTGAGCCATTTGCTTCATTGGGTCAATTGCCGGCCCCTGCAGTGTGGACGAAACCTGACCCGCACTCACACACAAGCACACACCTCCAGCTGAATAAGTCCCAGAGGTCAACTGTGGTCATGGAGATAAGCTATCATTCATCATTGTGGCAGGCGGCGCTCCTGAATTAAGCTCATGGTACAGTTATAACCAGAGGAAGAGGGTTCATATCAGCGCTAAACAAAGCAGTCTCAGTGATAGCAGGGTCAGTGAGAGCATGTGAGCAAGATTCTTAAGCTCTCCTGCTCATTTGACCTGCTCTCCTTTTAAACATGATCACTCCGCACTCATTCAGCTTTCATATAAAACAAGATCTGTTATGCTGTAAAGCAGACTTGAGAGCGCTGATGTGCTTGACTACATTTCACAAATGTATGACAAAATGTATGAAAAATATAGTGAAAAATATAGTAAAAAAAAAGACGCAAAAGCGGAAAATAATGTCATTTTTAAATCTAACAATACACTGAATCTGAATGTGTCTACTTCTTTACAGTATGCAAAAGGAGAAAAATGTTCTGGTATCCACTTTCCTATCCCATGAGGCTACAGAGGAGTCGTCATCATTGGTAACATTAACATGGCTGACGTTGTAACAGGTCAAATGACAACACAACACTGGTGTATTCAAACAGTATTCATACTACACACATGCTTACAGATTTACCTTTTTAACAGTTGAGAAGTTTGAAAGTAGACATATTCTTTCTGTTATTTAAAAAACAAAAATACAAAATAGAAAATTGTGAATAAACTCAATATTAAATTGGAAAATATTGTCAAGTAAGACTTGATATTATATACAGTATCAGGATTATCATGATAAATACATATATATATATATTAGTGTTGTCAAAGGTTTTTGTTTACATAATAAATGCATGTGTACTGTATTTATTTATTTTGTAAATATGAATTCACACACATACAGTATATATTTTGAAAATATTTTGTTTATGCATTTATATGAATATGAATATTATTATATTCATATAATATATACATATATTTAATATGTAAACAAACATTTTCCTAAATATATGCTTGCATGTGTTTGTATTTATATATACATAAATATACACAGTACACACACATATATCATTTTGGATGCAATTAATAATTTGACAGCCCTACTATTACATTATATACAGTATATATGTATATATATATATATATATATATATACTGTATATATACTGTATATATATATATATATATATACATATACACACACATATATATATATATATATATATATATATACCTTTAGATATAGAGAAACAGAGTGACTTTCGAAGTTCAAGTTGTCTTTAAAAATAAGTCTACGCGAGGTCATCTCAAGTATACGGTGTATTTTTGTGAGATAGATTTTTTTGTGCACCGACGGCTGATCTTATTATGAGCATCACTGTTCATCTGTAAAGGATGCAGCCCTTAATGAGGTGAGTAAAACAGCTGCTCTCTGCACCACTAAATTTAGGCAGTCAAACTCACACACGCATAAACATGTGCACGCACAAATACTCATGCGCTAGCAGTGCTGGTACAGCATAATTAAAATATTATTCATTGCATTTGATTTGCAGTTAAGGTTAAATGGTTGCAAATTATTTATTCCTCAATTAAACAGCACATGTGCAAAGGTGAACACCATTACATTGTAAATACTTGTGTCAACAGTTTCCTCCCCACCCCCAATATTTTTAGCAGTGTGGCATTATTAAATGGAAATTGTGCCCGTGGCGGAAACTAAAATTTGACCCAGGTGAAAACACAAATGAACCCAGCTGTCATTTGCAAAACACAAGCATTTCATGAATGCAGGAATTATAGGAAACAGCTGCCATGTAGCGAACAGACAATCCGTGATACTGGTAATTCAACACTCAACTCAAAGCCCTCGTACATAAATTCTCAGGAAAAATCTGTGCATTCTATTCAGACTAAGCGCTGCATTCTGCATTTACAGGTCTGTTTATCAAAAAGACTGGGCAACTGATATTGGTTTATTGTAATAACTGCACAAATGTACCTTAATACAGGCCTACTGTGATGTCTGCAGCGCTGGAGGCAGTACTCCAGTTTCCCAGTGTGGAACAACTTATTACAATATTCTGACAGTGCCACAACATCACTACTGCAACTACATCAAGGCCAAAATAATCACAGTGAAATCATTAATGAGTTGAAATAGTTCAAATAAATGAGAATCTGACTCGTTAAAGTCTTTATTTCTTTCCATCTCAATCATTTAGAGTGCATCGCAACCATTAAATGACGAGTGCTTCAATCAGTGTGTGTGAACAGGAAATGAAAAATAGACAGATATAGATAGTAAGAAAAGTCTGAAAGAAGTGAGCATGTAAAAAAAAAAGTAAATGCATTTAAAAATGCAATCAATTGATCAAACGTGTCAGCAAAGACATTTATTATTATAATAAAATATTTCAAATAAATGATGTCCTTTGATCTTTCTAGTCATCAAAGCATCTTGAAAAATGTATTATGGTTTCAACAAAAAAACGTTTTCAACATCAATGATAAGAAATGCTTTGAGAAAAAAAGGTTTTGTCATCACAGAAATAAATTACATTTTAAAATCTGTAAGAATAGAAAACACTTATTTCAAATTGTAATACTATTTCAGTATTTTTACCATATTTTTGGTCAAATAAATGCAGACTTGGTAAGCGTAAGAGACTTTTTCAGAAACTTTCGGTCACTTTTTCGTGTCCTGAATCTAGCAGAGAGCTTGAATCCTTCTCGTACCTGGACAGGAGACAGGTAGAGGTAATCAAACTATATACCCCGTTCTTCTCAATCTCTCTCTGCCTCACTCATACACACATCAGCGGGAGCCAGAGTTTGATCAGTGGCAGGCGCACACTTCCTTAAAGGCTGCCTAATCTGAGGGAGTCAGGTGTTTGTACCTTCTGCCAAAGCTTTGGCGGAAAAGTGGAGCCGCGCAATCTGACAATGCTCCTCTGACACAGTTGCCTAGCAACGGCGAAGCCTGGGGTCTCAAGCTGATGGTCTCAAGCAGGATTTATCATCTCTGACGACTTTTATTTGATCTAGACAGATTAACGGGCCCTGCGAGGAGCGGAGGACACACAGGCGTATAAACCCCCCCTCCATATACACATATTCCAGCATAAACAGCAGGCGCGGATAACAGATGTAGAATGTGTCGCTGGCAAGAGAAGACAGGGAAGCGAGAGTTACCTTTCCTAAGATCTCTCTTTCCTCGCTCCGCAGGCTGAGAGATCTTATACATTCGGCGGACGCCTTTTGCTGCCAAGTGCGGCTGATTTTGAGGAGATGAGCGCTCTGGTCTTGGCGTGGTGTGATGAGCTGTTGGGAGACTAATTGCAGAGTGTAATCTGCTCTGATTAGCGGGAGAGGAGCGGGCAGGTGTGAGCACACACACTTCGGCTCAGGCCGACGCAGCTGCAGCCTGACCGCGTGCCAGATAAACAAAAGGCATGAGGCCGAGGCCACGATAACACGCGTGCAAGCACACAGTCTCCGTCGCTATCCTCTGCTAATTAACCACCAACACACCTATCACACTTAACCGCCTGCCATATGTTTACATCCAGATGAGTTTTCATCTCAGCTACCTTCCCAGGAGCGCAGTTCACATCCAATTCTAAAGCGGCAGTGACAAACTATTTAGGAGCACGCACGGGATGCAGGCAGCGCATACATCTTGTTTAGATTTCTGTAGTGTTGTCCTGGGCTAGGAAAGGCGCAGGAAAACACATGCTGTGCTTGAGTCAGCAGGATCCGGGCCTGGCGCATTAAGTTATCACGCCTCGCTATCCCTGCCCACAGCTGACACAGGCAATTAGAGCTGAGGTTAATATCGCGCAGCCACGGACCAAAAAATGCATATCTTCCTATCCCATCTCTCTGATGGAAGAAGGCCGGGTCCTTGCCAGAATTAGTGCAGGGGCAGCACACACCATGCCAGGGAGAATATTCCACGGCCTTGGTGTAACCTTGAAGTTCAACGGCTTGGTTCAAATACCAGGGTCAGAAACGGATTGTGGGCATAAGATAATGCCCCTCTGCAATTCTATTATTGATATTAGCGTTACATTTAGGCAGTGGCATTACACATTTCATCAGATTTCTTTTTATGCATTTTTTTTCATTTATAACATAACCAAACACTGTAGTTTCTGTTAAACTTATGCATGCAATAGCCAGTCCCCAGTGAAAACGCTGGAGTTTGGTTAAGCACATGCACAAACTGCAAAAGTCTAAGTAAGAAATTAATTTAGTATTTTATTGATACAGTCTATAGTATTCTGACAGACAGAGTAAAAAAAAAAAGCCACTGGAAATCAACTCTAGGGGGGAAATATCAATTTCTGCCCCTGTTCTACACACAATCATCTAACCAAGAGTCTTAACCTTCTAGAGCAGGGTGAAGGGTATAAACCGAAAGGAGATGTGTCGGCAATGTTTACTATGCTCCGGTTCACTTAATCTCTGTGTCAGATGACAATTTATACATGTCATTCCATTACCACACCATAAACTGTCCCCAGTGAAACGCTGCCCTGCTAATCAGCTCCCTCACAAACAGAATTAGATTTCCAATTGAATTTGCTTCGGCATGGAAAAATATGACAAACCGCTAGGACAATGCAGCCCGATGTCCGTGGAATGCCGGTTTTCTTTTGATTATCGAGTTAAAACAAAACATAGCATGAGGGAACGCTTACACGTAGTGCTCTGGCGTGGAAAGTGTTTGCAGAGAGAGGAACGAATCTACATTCCAAACAGACAATGGCCGGCCAGAGGTCCGTCTCTTTATTTTCCCTTTGGCGTGTGTTGTCGGGGCATCTGAAGACCTGTGGCTCTTTCACTTATCTTTAGCAAACACTGGCGGAGGCTGACTGTCACAAGCCCAAAGTTTGTTCTTGTTGATAATGTCATGGCAACACAGGGAACGAGAAAACTGCACTCCAGCTGGGATGGTGGCAAACACGCTAAAAGCACACTAAAAAGACTTCAGAGACGTTTTTGTGTTGCTACCAAAAACAGGAAAATGAGAAGCCAGCGATCTGGAAGGCAATCATCACTTTAGAATCAACTATGCCACATCACAGCACATTTTCGGGTGAAAACAATGTATCAAACTATTTTAAAATAACATATTACATATAAGATGTGTCTTGCTTATTTGTTGTTATTTAATGTCAGCATACCTCTTGAATGCAAGTAAAATAGACATTTCCCCCCCACGATTTCTCCAAAAATAGTTACAAAAAAAGAAAGTCACACAAATGATTTTGCTCATGTATAACCTCACTGAAAAAGATTGTTACAATAGTGCTAGATTTTAAATGCTGCTTGAGCATTTAGTTCCCATATTTCCACAGAAACTACAACTTCCAGCGGACAAGTCATCTGTATGCAAGACGAAGCACGTTTCTTCAAGATCTCTGGAAGAGATCGTGAGAGAAAAGCTGTCTAGGGTCATTTGTAGGGTTTCAAAGTCACTCTGCCCTCTGACAGAGAGCGTTTGACAGGTGCTGCCGAGGCAAAGCTTGCCGCAGGAGAGAGAAATGATACCGCCCTGATTAGATCGTCCACCTTAGGGAAGGTGCTGATGCACAGAAATTTTAAAAGAGAGGAAGAGGAGGACGAGGGTGGTGGGTAGGTGGGAGGGATTGGAGAAAGAAAAGCCAGAAGTGCAAAACAGAAGAGCTGTCAAATGTGCAACGTTTCTTTCCCCCATGTCGCACTGTCCCTCCTCTGGTGTGGCCTGGTGCGTTACCCCCATCGGAGACGTCTCAGTCAACAGAACACAAAACTGTCAGGCTCCACGCCGACCTGCCAACCCGTGTTACTACCACATAAAAAAAAAATCAGACGTTTGAGAAAATAAAGCACTCTTGCGTAATCCACCGAAACCGCAATTCGCACTTGTTAACCGGGAATGGCTCCCAGAGCACTCCAAGCCCTCTCCCAATCAAGAACCGATCCTCATCTGGCATTTTATTAAACTCGAACAAGCATTACAATGCACTGGCTCACACAAAAGCGGAGTAATTCGAGGGGTTAGCCTCATCAGCGCTGGTCGCTTCTCTAAAGTCATTAATGGGGGCTCAGGCCAGGCTCAGGGCTTTCCACAAGTCACTAACACTCCTACAACCCCTCTTCATTTGATGAGCTCGTTCATAAAGCCTGAGGAGCCAGGACGCTGCTTTAGAAACGGTCCCTTTTTCCAGGCTAAATGAACAGTTATTGAGTGAAAACAGGTCAAGTGGACTGGGGGCACACTGCTAAGTAAAGCTAAAGAGAAAAGTGTTATAGCGGGGGGAAGAAAAGAGCAGAGCGGAGTACGTAAGCGTGAAAGCAGAGGCGGACTGGCTGTTGCTCGGCATCTATGGGAAGTGGTGGCAGCACAGAACGAGGAGATTTGCACATTAAAAGCAGCAAATGTAGCGCAACTTTGAGGAAGCCACCAGCAAAGAATTTACACTCTCTAAATAAATAAAGCAAGTTGACAAAAACCCTCAACGTTCAGCGTGATAAAACACTTTCGCTTGAGTAGTAAATCGATGCAAGGCTCTGTGCCTGGTTGTCAACAATGTTTTGAATGTGTTTTGACACTGAGAGGTGACAGTCATTCACTGAAGACACATTCTGCCTTGGGCTTGTGATTGGGCACAGGATGCGTGTGTGTGTGTGTGTGACGAATAGAGAGAATGATACAAACCATAGTGCGCTGAAAATGAAGCTGAGAGCCACCCCGCTGCACAAGAGCCCCGTAAAATACAGTTGTTTATATGCTCGACAGCAGGGCTGTGCCCTCCCTGACAGAACAAAAATGAAAGCAATATCAATGAAATATGACACTGATGATAGATCGGGAGAGGAGATGGAAATGACTTGATTCTCCCGAGTTTTCCGAATGAGATCCGGCCTGCGCGGATGTGTTCAAGCTGAACTCTGAGATGGCTCGCACTTGTCAGGTTTCTCAAACAATCAGGGCATCAGCTCCGGTGGGAGTTGTCTGAAATGAGCAGAGAACTCAGCAGGTTTGTATCAAGCCCACGGCGGAAGTGCGGTACTGTTAATAAACCGCCTCTGAAAGCTACGGCTAGATCCGAAAACCACTTACTCCAACTACATAAAACGCTGCCGACTGTTCCAATCAGCAAAACTCTGCATTTTCTCTGAAAGCTGACTCCTACATGACCTGTATGTTTATCTGTGTTTGAGGAACCGAGTGTCCCTATGTCCTTGGGCAAACAACCCTCGCTGTAAGCAGGAATAGACTGTGTCCACTAGCTGTGTAGACAGAGTTCTGAATGCCCTTGATGCCTGCAGAACAGAGGACAATAGGATCCGTTTGAACAATGCAAGCCCTCTTAACAACACTGATCCACTAGCCCCAGAACCACAGTCCGTCTTCACTATGATCACACCACACAGACACGCACGCAAAGCCACCAGAGCTTCAATTCAGAGAATACTGCCTGATTTCTTCAGAAGTGTTGAATCGTAAAAGAATCAAATCTTTTCTAGAAAGAAATCTGACATGTCAGTTGATTTGTAAACTAGGAATGCGGACCAGTGATAGATTTTAAAGTGTGAAAAATTTTAGACCAGAGTATCATGTACTGTATTTGGATATATAGTGGTGACCAAAATTTTTAGAACAATAATATTTTCGCCAGCTGCTATTACTATCTTTTGCTATCAGTAGGAAATATCGGTTTACATTTTCAAACATTCATTTTGCTATTAACAGTAATAATCCAGGGAGATTTTTGTTTGCACAAGCAGTCTGACAACTGCCAGTGCTCCACACAGAGATCTGATATCATCATCCAGTCTGTCTGGAATGACATGAAGAAACAGAACAAACTGAGACAGACTCAATCCAGAAGAGCTGTGGCAATGTCTCCAAGATGATTGATGTATGATCCAAGATGTGTGTGTGTGTGTGTGTGTGTGTGTGTGTGTGTAGGGTTGCGCGATATGGTCATTTTTCATATCGTCATATCGCCAGCCTGTGAGATCGCCAATACAAGATATTATCATGCATGGGTGGGTGGGGGCAAGAGAGAGGATCTCTGTACTTATCACAGGCTATTTGATGATTTTAAACCGCATGAGAGAGGGAGCGCGCCTGGAAGCACCAGTAACCGAAACACTATATCTTCAAACATATTGAAAACTGACATGTTAAATCTAAACATATTTAAAACAGCTAGTTCATATATTCGTATACAGCAGTCATACATCGTTATTATAGGACCGCGCGTCCTACAAGTTTGCTGCATGCTCACAAAAGTTATCCGTTTAAAAATCAGACACGGTGAAAATCAAAAGTAGATTTATTTTAAAGACCAACAGTTTCACACTAAATATTGGACTTAAACGAACACGTTAAAGATGAAAGTATTTTCAGAGAGCCGAAGTTTATATTTTTGAAGTAAAGTTAAATTAAACGGATAGCTACAGAAGTCACAGCGCTCTGGACTGCGCGTCCCACAACGAGCCCTGTTTTAGACTGATTACTTATTAACTGCATTTTTAAAAATTATTATAACGATGATGAAGAACAAGCAACAATGTTTTTTTAGTTAATGTGCTGTAAGAGAAAACGAAAAAGAAAACAGCTGTTAAGGATGTTTAAAAGATGTCTCTTTTAGCACTAATTTGTGTGTATGTGCGGCGCTGAGTGAAATAGCTCTGACTATCGTCGATACAGGATATTATCGTCTATCGGCACAACCCTATGTGTGTGTGTGTGTGTGTGTGTATAAATCAATGTCTTTTGTTTAATCATACACAGGCATAAGATGAATGTCACTTAATATCTTTAATACCTACCTCTTTCTCCTTAAAGCCACACAATGTGATTCATGTCTGTAGCGCAAACATTGTGGACATTGTTACACACTAAAGGTTAATACTTAGTTCTAGGGATTTGAACAACCCCCTAGCATTAATTATAAGCTATAAAAACTGTGAGGTGTTCACAAACACACAGTTTTAAAAGGATCTAAACATTCCGTAAAACAATAACACTCAGTAAGCCACAGTAAAGAGAGCAGTAAGTGAGCTTTTTGGGGCACAATCCTCCATTGTGCCTGCAGCACAGAGCCTTTTGACCCAGGTGTGAACTTGAGTGTCAGTGCCATTCTAGAGTCTGTTATTATTTGATCGGCAGCGGTCAGCTGGGGACATAATTCCAGTGCATTGGAGAGCCGGTCGTGCACTCACACTGGACCTAAGTGGCCAGCCATTTCGGCAACAGCTAGACTTCTCATTTTTCTCTGCTGGAAACTCAAGTGTTTACATCAAATTTAAGGTTATATTTTCCCTCTTGTGCCACCAGAGAGGCACCAAAAATAAGGAGAGACTGTGCAAAAAGAAAACAAAACCAAGAGAAAAGGTGGTCTACAAGTTAATTTTAGATTAAAACGAGACAAGTGTGAGATTCAAAACATCTTTGTAGCTCACTCATTTTTAGCCAGAGCGCAGCAAGCGGTAAACGTTGCTTCCCAGAGGTACTGCTGCCAAGGGTCTATCATTCATTAGGCTGCCACCATCATCACATGCATTCCAGACACTTAATCACTAGGATAGAGATAAAATAAAAAGCTTGAAGGTCACCAGGGGAGAGAGAGCGATAGAGGGGAGATAGCAAAGAGGGGTGAAGATGCATGGCCTCATTTTGATTGAGGATGTGACGCTTTCAGTCACACAAGACAGAACACCCGATGAGGAGATGCGTTTTGACTGGAGACCTTTATCACAGAGTCCAACGGTTTGCCGAGCTACACATCACAAGGAAACGGCCCTGGAGAATTCAGCCGCAAATCGCAAGCGAAAACATTTAATAGGACTATCTGAGTCTACCCTCTTTCCGTATTCACTTTACGCTCTAGAAGTCGCGCGACAGAAGAGCGTTGAGCGAAACTCCGAATCTGAAGCATCATGCATATTTCCCGTTCTTTCCCATCAGGTGTTTTTTTTGCCTGTCTACTTCTCTGATGTTTTGACATATTTCTCCGCCTCGTCGAGCGCTCGTCTCCTATTTGCCGTGCTGTTTAATGTTCATGAGGGGCGGTGCAAAACTCGGCCCGTTGACAACCCACTGGCTGTTGTTACAAGATCTCAGACAGACAAAGAAGACGAGGTGCACCGCTGTGGAGCCCCACACTCCACTGCCTCAAAATAAAAAGCGCCTTGACCTCCTCGGCAGCCAGCTTCACCTCTCAACTGTGACGGACGAACGGCGCCCTAGTCTCGTCCCGCGGCCCAGCGTGCTTGAATAATGCCAGCTCTCTGCAAGCCCCGGGCCAACAGCCACCCACCATACTGGGAAACTTTTGATGCTTAATCTCCTGAAATGCAAATGCGCCAAATGAGAGATGGGGTCTCGAAGGAGAACCTGCCATGCTGCAAGTGTAAACGGACACGGTTAAAACCTTCTCTAAGACCAGCTCAGACCGCACCGACAACCAAATCTAAACTATATTAGTCACTTTCCGGGTAGGAATTTGTAGGGCATTTGAATTTGAAAGGGGGTACGGTGGGGCATACAGTTTTGCTCGAGGATATTGGATCTTTCAAGAGGCTTTGTTCACATGCCGTGATGACAACGGCGGAGCGCACCAACTGAGAAGAAATTGTCAAGGCAACACGCATCGAATTTCACAAAAAAAGTTCCGACCAAAGCGATTTCCCTCCTCTCTCCAAACCTCCCGCCGAAGATGAAACAAGCGATCCACGACACATCCTCTTACTTTAAAAAAAACAAGCGGCTGACACATTTCCTGCCAACAGGCCCTTTCCTCAGATAACACAAGACTCCCGTCAACAGGAAGCCCTTTCACCGGCGGCTCTGCCTCCCTTCGGCACGTCACACACAAAACAGCTCGTCAACCCCAGCCCCCACAGCCTCCCCTCCAACTGTTGAGGAAAACTTGCAGAAGGTGCTTGCTAAAAACAGTCTGCAAGGAACCAGACTTAAAAGTGTGGGCTGCAGCCTTGAGTCCTTCAAATGCTCTTGGTCTGAGAGGCAGCGTTTTAACAGCCTCAACAATACTCCTGAAATCAATTAACGTGCAGCCGGTGGTATCAACATTACACAGAGCCTGCCATTACATCAGATCCCACAAATAGCTCTGGCCAGACGGAGGGACACCGTTACGATCTGTGCAAACCACGGGAAAGTGTGCACACAAAAGCACAAACATGCCCTCTAGGCATGGGTCAATGCTTTAGATTTGTTAAAAGCCTCCAGTTCTAGAGCGCTCACCAGAAGTTTTCACGAGTGAGTGCACGAGTGCAGTAACGACATATAAAGGATTTGAGGAAAGTTTGAAAAAAATGCAAAGCAGAACTCACGTTAAGTGCAGAGTGCATGAGAGAAGAGCGGTGAGAGAAGAAAACCTGAGGCAACCTTCATAAGGCAGGGGTTGTACTGTTTGAGCAGCTGCTAATAGGAGAACTGGCAGAAGAGAGAGTGTGTGAGAAAGAGAGAGAGAGAGAGAGAGAGAAAGGGAGAGAGAGCAGACGCTTTCCGCAGGCTGCTGTGATGACATGCAGGCTTTTTTCCTTTTTTTTGTAAGGGGGCTTATCTTTGTCTCTATGGTAACTGTGTCTCTGGGTGGTTATTAGAAACCCTGAACTTCCTGTGCATCTGCAGGATCAGCCAATCACGCACCGTGTTTTCATAGGCGGAGATAGCTCGTGCTATAGGCAGTGAAGAGCGGCCACATGAGGGGGCCATGGAAACAGAGGGTCAGGGAAAACTTACAGCAGGGCACACCGGTTTGCATAAAACAGCCCCAAACTGTCTTCACATGCACTCTACGTATTTATAGAAACATCTAGTGACTAAAGTGGGTTATAAATCCTAGAGCTCATTTTTTCCAGCAAAACCACGCCACAAGCTTTTTCCACATAGGACAATGCCATCAAGGTATTTCAGTATTTTTTAAGACGAAAATGGAAACTCTTGTGGAAAACACAAGCTCAGCATCTCGGATTCCCAGAAAGAACTTGCTATAGCACTGTGGTAAAGAGAGTTGCAGACAGACAACCACAGAAAGCTCAGAGCTCAGCAGAACGGCCGGAGTTACTAACAGAGTTCAGCGCTAATGATAATAAATCCAGAGAATGTGCTGTGTACCAACACTCTTTAACAGCAGACTGTGAATGTGCAAGAACTTAATGCTCGTGAATGCAAATGAACAGAGAGCATGCGGGATTACAGTTGCATGGCAAAAAGCTAACATGGAGCATTCATCTAGGAAAGGACTTTCAGCTGTTGTGCACAGAAAAGACAGCTGAGCCGAGAACTGACACTTAAAACTATCAGATTACAATGAGAAGGCTTCATTTTCCCAGCGGAAACTAGAATTGAGCCAAAAGTAAAAAGCAATATATGCCTGTTTATCCTTGCAGACAGGAACGGGAACACACTTAGTGTGTTTATAGGAAGAACACGCTACACACACACACACACACACAAGCACTCACTGCATAGTTTCCCAGTAGTCTCTCTGTCTCCTCGGTTTAACCGGGTGAATCGTTTAGAGAGATGTGGCTCACCTCTTCTCTGCGCTGGCTCGTTTTCCACCCGGCGAGCACATTCAAACTTCACTCGGTGGCTGCTTTATTTAACACCGCGTTTGTTGACAAGTCTCGGAGCAAAGTTCCCCACGCAGAACCCTGGGTGCTGAACTCGAGAACATCAAATACAAACAATGCCGACCAGAACAGAGTGCCCTACCCCCTGAGGGCGAGATGTTACTTCATCTGCACCAAGAAAAACATGAAGAGGTCTACAAGGACAGCGAGGGAACGACCCCCGAGGCACAGCTCAGCAAGGGACGGTCTAGACCTCTTCCAGCACTGTTTACAGCTGCAGCGACTTCCACTCCTCGGTGACAGGAGCGTGCCCCTCTTTCCTGTCTCTGCTGTCACAATATCTCATCCGGCGTAAGTAGCACATGTCCCACACGTAACTAGACTCACCAGCCAGGCTGACTCCTGACAAAACAGAAAGCCCTGATAGATTACAGCAAGAATGATCAATCACACACAAACCTTTTAATCCAGATCGTCCTCTGATTGGCTGCCTCCGCATGAGCTCCAGATTTTTAAATCCGACTGGTTAATCCCTCCATTTCTCTCAGATTCAGTATTTCAGCAGTGACCACAGTGGGCTCTAACATTCACTTGGCTTTTTTTTCTCTCCCTCCCTCTTTCTCTCTCTCTCTCTCTCTCTTTGCACTCTGTTCTGAGACCGCTCACTGAGCTCTGGAACTAAGGGAGCCTGATGAGGAGGGAAGAGACTCGCTGGGTCCTAGTGTCTCTGGTGTTAACTGAAAGAATGCCATTGTTTCACGTGTAACCTAGGGCTACACTCTACAGACGGCTGATAAGTCCTGCGCTGTACCAGATCCACTGCTGGGGTATTTGTTGATGGATAGAGAGCTGTTCGAAATCTATTACCTGGAAAACAATGCAATAGTTGGAAGGTCATTTACAAACTGATCTAATAAAAAAAAAAGAAATCACTTTCTTACTCATTATGCTTATGTTGTCTGCAATGTAAATATCTAAACATACCTTAAACGGAATGTATCTTGTTTAAGCTTCTTTTTTAGCAAAATGGCATTCACGAGTTCGCGCTTCCTCGTATCAATATTAAGTATAAGCGGATTTGGCGTGCTGTCCAGGGAGGGCGAGCCGAAAGGACGGCGGACTCCGAGCCCTAGTGATTTGAACCCTAGCGAGGGCAGGGCTCACCGTGGG
>JAUCMU010000033.1:4462677-4475309 GCA_032275025.1 Enteromius treurensis | reverse complement strand
TAATGTTCAGTGCTTTGCTACAATCTGTATTGTTAAAAGCGCTATAGAAATAAAAGTGACTTGACTTGACTTGACTATCCTGTAGCGCAAATCATGCTGCATAAAGTAAGAAAATGTGATCAAGTGTCACAAGCGAAAAAGAGCACAGACGACATCAATCCTGGTAAAACGGGCTGCAGTGACCTTGCGTTTGTATCAGGAAATAAACCTCGATAGATTGTGCGATTTGAGCTCGGCTGGAACATACCCTCGATGGAAAGAGAGATCATTTTCTTTGATAGCCTTAATTAATTCATTGATTTATTCAGCGCTCCAGAAGCTCCTTAAATCATTTCTCAGATTATGATCTCACCGGTACACATCAAACGTGTGAAATTATGTGTCTTATGTGCAGTAACGGATATGCCTGCAGGTGGAAATTAACTGAATAACATTCAAAAGCATATTAAACACAGAAAAGTGCCATATAAAAAAAATAGAGAGAAAAAGTCACGCTTTTTGTTACTAAAGGTACGTTTTTAAAGCGCATGCTTATCGGCCATCTTCGGGGAGCGCCACCAATGTTACTTCACTCTCTGAACAACGCCTTCCGCTCTCTTAGACTTTCTGAGGCTGGTTCTGACGGACGTATCAACCTATCTTTATTAGCCTAGACCCCGGGAGAAAGAGTAATGGGCACAGCCCAGCAGCGTACTGCTATCTCTCTCAGACAGCAGACCGTGGCCCCCGCCGTGGCCCTATTTAAAAGGCACTTATATTTTCGCTTCAAGGAACGCAGTTTTCCACTATGGCAGGAGATCCTTGATAGCCACACACACACCCAAACAGAAAAAAAGTAGGAGGAGAAAAAAAAAAAAAGAGGAGGGGGAAACTTCCTCATTAGAATTCCAACAAGGTGGATGATTGCCAGTGGAGACTATAATGTAATTGTCATGGCAACTACACAATGTACAAAGATCCCAGTGGAATTACACTGATTCTCCCCTTCCCCCTTTCCCTAAAAGCCATTGGTTTAAAAAGAAACCGAAGACATTTTCGGTTTGGAAATCTCAGATGAACTGACAAGCTCTGAATAATTTCACAGGCTGAAAAAACAAAAACCATCAGGTTCTAGACAAAAATCAATTATGTGCGGCTGTCAAACTGTACACAGAAACAGTACGTACACAAAATTAAATGGGCTAAAAGAGCACGTCTTTAAGGCAGATGTGGAACAATACAAAAAGAAATGGATTTTCTGCATTTACACAGGGTGTATGTTTAGCCTCCCTCTGCAAGCGAAGCCAGCCAGACGTATGCAGAGGCTGGAGGAAAAGCTACAAGCAGAGGGCACCGCTCTCCTCACCCATTCGCCCACTCTAAGGGGAACCAATGTGATTACTGCATTACCCTCTGGCAACCCTGCTTGAATTCTGATTCTGCCTATAACCAGCTCGCTAATCTAAAGACTAAGCAACAGACAGAAAGAGAACTAGACAGAGCGGATAAAGGGTCAACAAAGGAAAATCTAAAATGAAAAGATTCATCTAAGCATTTTTTTGTCTCACTCCTAATCACCATTCTGCATCCGTGCATGGCTGATGACGTTTTCCAGAACAGACGGACAAAATAATCCAAGCCCTGGAAAAGGCTTTGCCCTTTTTCTGCAATTTATTCTTTCAACGAGATGACAAAAAAAAGCAAGGGACTGAAGAAATTTGCTGAAATTAGATTAAACAATTCCACCTCCCTCATAATCGGGTCCACTGCACTGTCAAACGGTCTTGAGCGTGTGTGTGTGATATGTGTGAAGGAAGAACGTTAATGTTTCCAAAAGCCGCTCTTCAGCTCACCATTAGCGGCTCTCTGAGTGTCCAGCACAGAGCTGAATCGGCTGTGTTATTGTGCCTTCATTAAGCTTATTGTGTCAGCAGGAAGAGGGGGAAAAAAGAGCTATTTTAAGGGATTTATGCACTCTGTGCTTCCATGGGCGGGCAGTGAAACTCCGGGCCAGCAATACCTCCTTTCAGAGTGCTACAAAGGAAATGTAATTACCTTGATATGGTGGCAAAGGGAAAGGGCAAACTCTCAATATGCAGTAAATGCACTCATGCTGAGACCAGGCAGGGCTAATTTGCTACTGATCTGTAGGAGTTTTTCCTCGTTTCTCCCCCCACCACCTATTTTTCTCTCTCTTGGCCACTCTTGGGGAAAAAAAGAATTGCACGAAGGAGTCGTGACCCTATTCCTACATGTTACTAGTCTCCTCAGCACAGAAGCCACCTAAACAGGATGGTATGAGATACCGGAGGCATGAGGCATGCATATTTAAAAACAGAGGTATGAAAATCTTTTTTTTTAAGGAGAGAGAGACTCTTGCTTGGCCTTAGGCGTTCACATTGTGGGGTAATTTGCATGAATATTTTTTAAAGGCACGTAAAAAGCACTCAATGGTTAATAAGACGAAACTCCTAGAGAAGTTTAATTTAGGAATGCTAATTAATTCACTTTTTCATTAGCCTCCATTTCAGATTAGGGAGACTCTAAAGACAGAAGCAGAGAACACAACGTTTTTGGAGAGTACAAGTAAACCGCCACTCATCGCTGCAGTTGAGAGAGAGATGCAATTACATTTTTCATTGATAAGGGCAAGTGCTTCCATTATTCTACAGGCTTTTCTCTTTTGTTTTACTTCATTTCAAAGTAAAACGGACAAATTTGTAATAAAAATCCACTATTGCGGTTGTCATCCAGTATTTTCTTGGGACATTGAATCTAATTTATTCTTTTACATTAGAATCAAAAACATACAGCGCAACTAATGTAGCCCGGACCTCTGAAGAACTGACAAGCCAGTTTCTTGTCAGTGAATAAAAGCAATAAAAGGCCACCACTGTATGATACTGTTTATACAAAGGCTGGAAAAATACTGATTTTTAATTACCATTTAACATAATCAATGTAGTTTGCAAACAAACTTGTACAAGATGAGTCTTTTTTTTTGTAGTAAATTAAAAAAAAGTAGTCAAATTCTCTAAACTGTTTTTTTTTTATGAGTAATTTTTATTACTCAACTAATTATGATGATATGGGTTTTTAAATGGATGATAAAGGATTATTAAAAATTACCATTATTATGATTTTAATACAGTCTAAACTAGGGCTGTTTCCAAAAACGTTATTTTCAATCAACATACATGACCAGAGTAGCCCGGATAAGAAAAATTACTTTTTCTCAGTTTGTTAATCAAAAATAAAGCGCAACCAGTCATTTTCTTTCTTTTTAATGACAGTCTTAATGACAGTTTAAATCAGTCTAACTGGCCCCAACACTTACTTATGAGAACAAATGGACATTATAACTATCGAAATATATCAAAATGATCTGAATCAAAACCAGAACTGAATCAATAGCTTGCAAATCATTAATTATATCACATCTGGAAATTAGTATTAATATCTCACCTTACTTTTCGAAACTAAACAGAACTTACTTAAATTGAATGTACTATGCTAGCTGAGACAGTGGCAGTCCCTCTCAAACAGGTGCATAAGAAGCATGCAGGTTCAGATTCCTGTGCTGGAGGCGAATATAAAACAAAAGATTTCTGTTTATACCTTTTAGCACCCGACTGCTCCACAATTCTCTAGCTTCAGTTTGTCCTGTGCAGCCACGAGTAAGATACATGCAAAGTGATCAAGTTTAATGGATGTACAATAAGGCACATAAAAGGACGTACAGTGCAAAATGGGATTTTTCTTTAGACTTTTTAGTAAGGACAAGTCTGTCAGCACAAGCAGGCTAAAGCTGGGACATCAGAGAGAAGAACAATGAGAAACCTGAGATTTCTCAGCGGGTGAGAGAACGAGAGCGATGCGGAGGGGGAGGAGGATAAAGTGAATAAGAGAAAAAAAAGCCCTGCATTCTTGTAACTCAAGAACTGTAAGAATGTGTGTGCAGCAGGTATTTATGGAAAGGTGATGGCAGATAGTTGCTCTGGAAACGGCGACAACAAAGGAGAAAAGCAGCGAAAGAAGAAGAAGAAGAAGAAAAAAAGAAAAACAACCGCAGGCAGCGCTCAAGGTGTGATGGCACCAGCTCTGCGTACCACGTCGTCATGGCAACAAGCAGCGGGGAGAAATGGCGGTGTTAACATTCATTCAGAGAGGCAGCACATGTCCATCAATCTCTAGCGCATAAAGAGGCAACGGCACGTCTGCTAATGGTGTGAAGCCTGCAGGGCGCTCCATTGTTCTGCTATAATTAAGCCAAAAAGGACAGGAAAAGGGTGTTGCTCTTTTTCACAAAGGGGTCGCTACACAAACACAGATTCAAAAGAGAAGCTTCAGTTCATCTCAAGGTATAAAAGAAGAGCAAACCTGACAACACACACACACGTACATGCACACACACAGGGCACCCCGTGCACCCTCTGAAAAAGACACCAAAGGCGGACGTTTCCGCTTATCACTTTGTTCTGATAATCTTTTCTAAACACAGCCCTGGGCTTGCAGATAAACTCCAAACGCAACATTCAAGGTGAGCTATCTCTCTCTCTCTCTCTCTCTCTTCCCTGGAATTCCATTTTTTTCCATTCGGTCCGTTTGCTGCCACACTCTGTCAGCGGTGGCAGGATGACGGGGCGGAGGAGAACCGGAGGAGGTGGAGAGAGGAAAACAAGATGGCACAGCGGCGTGAAGGTTATGACTTTGAACGCGTGCTAGCTGGGGACCGGAGCGCACACACACACCGACACGCGAAGACACAAATACACACAGAGTGCTCTGAGTGTTCCTGTTTGTTCCAGGTGCCTCTCTACTCCTGCTAAGTCAAACATCTACATGGCTTTTCATAGCAGGAGAGACGCATCAATCGGCGAAGATCAACACCTGAGAGGGCTGAAGGGAATCACCAGCATTAGGCTTACCCAAACAAAGCTAGCACGAGTAGTCTGCACTTTTGGACAGTAACCAATTTGTTCATTTTTATAATTGCTTGACCTTGTAGTTGTTACACAGAAAAGTACTTTCTCAAGTTAATTCTATTCCATTTTAGATTTCTCTTGGATATAATTCAGCTTTTTACCTGCATATGAAAGAAAATCTCTTTTTTCCTTGCACAAGGAAAGTTCTTGCAAAAAATATTCATTTTACAAAAATAAATAACTAAGCCCAAACTATTCAGTCCACTTTCTAAAAGATATAATTTTTAATAAAAAAACAAACAAAAAACACTGGTACTCTGGTGTTTTTGATCGGTTTAAACAGAAATACTGTGAAGAAAAACAGTGTTCTTGGGATTCTAAGAATACAAAGATGTTCTAATAAAGATGTTCTAATCACCTGACAACGGTGGCCCAGTAGCGCACAACAGAAAAAACAAAAGCAACACAAAATAAGCACAACAACGGAAAGAAGACGCAACACAACAAAATTAGCACAACACAAAGAAATTAGTCCTATGTGTAGTGACGGTTTCATTGTGTTGTGCACTACAGACTAATGTGCACACTGTTCACTTCAGCTTAATATTGGATCATTATTATATTTGTTAATTATCAAATAATCAATAGCTACAGTCCTAATGCCAAATGAGAAGTCGCTAGATACAAATCGAATGTCTAAAGTCGTGCTACATGATTTCTCGTGACATAAGCCCCTAGCGCTTCGATTCTGACAACGACTGCGGCATTCAATTAAAAAGAAAAAAACAAATGCCACAATGCCTCCTGCACTCATAAGTCACTCTGCCGATGCAGCGCTGGCATGTCATTTACAATCATAGCAACACAGTGACTCACTGAGGATCTGAGGTTATCAACTTCTGGTAAATCAGCTGAGCTTAAGGTCAGAGCGACACAATATCTGTGCCGTCAGTGATCACGGTTTGCGCGGTGTGAGAGGGCGTCTGTACATTTGCCGGCTTTGCAGGACAACCGTGTTGCTCTCAACAGTAGCTGCGACTCGCAGCAGTGGCCAACTGCAGAGGATGAGTCACATCAAACAAAACACTAAATCTGCCCAAAACGCAAACAAACACAAACGTTTGTGCACAAGGAAACATGTGTCACATCTCCGAGCTCTTGAACAAAACAAAAGATAAAAGAGACAAAATGCCCCCATCTCGGGACGGCGTACGGTATCCACGTCACCTCTTCAAAAGGAGTAAAACCAAGAAGAGAGTCTCAGTTGAGGGCTGATAATAACGTGTCACTATAACTGCAAACGCAGGGACAAGCTGAAACCTCTAGATACATCACAGTACAAAAGTAATGCAGAGATCCTAGTGGGAGATTGTCGAATGTCATATTGGCTTTGGGATCCGGCGATAGCTCTGGGTCTAGTGATAACTGTTTGAAATGGGTGTGAACGCACAGCACGCGCAGACTCGGATTCCCACCTGTTCAGAGCGGTTTTGAGCGAGACGGTGAAGATGAGGTGTAGAGAGACACGTGGAGCAGCCATGGGGTCTGAACAGGAGTGGAAAGGGGCTGAGTAACTCCACAGGGAGCATGGCACAAAGGAACTGTTCTCACCCTAATGAGCAGCCAGATCTCAACACCACAAGCCTCCAGACTCTCAGACCTGCGCTACTCTCACATGGGACTGTATCAAACATTTCCACCCACACTGGAGGGGTTCGAGTAACAAAGTTTCATCCAAACACACAGCTTGTTGCTGAGGTTGAAGTGGGAGGCTTGCTCTAAACGATGGGCGCAAAAATCCCTTTCTGACTGAATTACATCCATCTGCCTTTGTAATCCACTTTGGAAAAGGAAATCAAGAAGGAAGATGATGGAGACATGAGAGATTCAGACCAGAGCAACTCTCTGAATGATGTATCTACTAAGAGGCCGTGGGTCTGAACTCTTACCGGAAAGCCTCCAGCACAGTCCTCTCCGGCAGACGAGGGGCAACTCGCTTGAAGACGCTTTTGAAGTCATCCAGCTTCAAGAAGCCACGACCTGTAGAGAGCACAAAAATTCAGAGCAAGTGTTAACAAGACTAATACTTTAAAACATCAAAAGGTTGTTCGCTGTGAGGCCGGGTGTGTTATTAGAGCGCCACACTTGCATGAGATCAAGCAAAGAGGATGAGATAAGCACACCTGAGAGCACACTCTCATTATTTTTGCTTATCTTAAGGAATAAAATCAGCTTTCTTTGCTCGTTCCACCTACTAAAAAGCTGCTGGATAAAGCCTAAAATACACTTCTTTTGTCTGCGTTCTGCTCCGGCGCACAGACTGTCCGCGTCATCACTACAGTCCGCTAAGGTTCACACATACAGGCCAGATTTTGAGTCTGTGCGGACTTGTTAGCAGACAACAGTGTTGGACTTACTAGGCAATATATATATTTTTTTTTGACCAATTCTAGATTAAGATTTTTTTATGTTTAACTGGTCAACTTAAAGTAAGTGTTACATGATTCAAGTAAATTTCTCTTTGTTTATTGTTCGTTAAAATGCATTTTATTCCAAGTGCATCACACAAGAAATGGTCAACATGGTGCAAATGTAAAACAAATGACTTCAACGATATTGTTTCTCTGTGCCTTTATCGTTATTACTGTGCTATTCTGTAATATTGAGAACGATTTTTTGTATATTTTTATAGATATCTTTATAGTTATCATCCTCCGTCTGAACAGACCTTAACTAAAAAATTTAAGACAATTCAAGTCCAAAATGACTACAAGTTTAACACTAGTTATACATAACTACATTTTTTTTAAAAACACAAAGACAAAACCAGCCTTCTAGCTTGTTATCATCATGCAAACATGAAATATCAAATGTACAGCACTAGTTTTTTACAGATATTAGCATGTTACGAAGCTGCTTTCCCATGGTGTTTTCTATGTAAACATTCGGTTAACATGTTTCACCTTTGCGCTGACATCTAGTGTCTCTTGTATCATCTGATGCATTAAAAGCCATTTTAATAAGTGGTGCTCAAGCTTAACATGGCCTTTTTTTTTCTAATTCCACTGCCCGTGTCTTATTTTTTCTTTTTTCCCACAAAAAAACATTGTGTGAATAGCTGCTTAAGACTATGGATATGTTTTTTTGTTTTCTCTTAACCGCAACCGCTGGCGTATCCCCAATGTGTCTATAATTGTAATGTTTGCCAAGATATTTATTAAAAAAAATATATATATTTAATCGCTAAAATTCCCCAGCCCTGCAACAGTGCATGCGTGATTGATCTGAGCGTGTCCAACCCCACCCATGGTCAACGGGATATACTCTGAAAAGGCTGCACACTCAACGGGGTGGAAAATGAAATATAGCTACGTCCACTTGCAGTTTTTTGCTTGATATTGTAAGAGCGAGAAGTAAGGCCGCCTGAGATCTCAGAGTGTCTCCGGGAGCCTCTTCCTGAGAGCTCAAAGGAACAGCTTGTTGTGCCTTCTTCTCAGCGGCTGGCACACAGGACTTTGATTTGCAGGAAATGGCTCCCCTGAGGAAGTTTAGAGCGCTCGCATCCAAAGTCAGAGCTGAGAGTGGAATCTGTTTAGCGTGTCTGCTGAATTGATGAGAGGCACAGCGGCGCACTGAGCGGGGGGATTATGGGAGGGGTGGGGGTCACGGAGCACTGTGACATGCATGTCAACATGGCAGACCCGACAACACCAACCGTAACCAAACACTGCCCTCCACAGCCACGGCATCAGGGATGAGAGAGCGGACACCTGCGGAAACTAGAAGAATGACACATCTCATACGAAAAGAATTTCACGTGTTAGAAAGGTCCATAATTGCATGATTTATTCGCTGAATGCAGGAGAAAACAAATGTTTTGAGCAGGAATCGGCAGGGAGCTCAGCTCACTTTCACACCGGGTGAGAACGGGAGGGTTTCCAAATGCTCTGTCACCAGGCAGGCTGCCACTTCAGGCTCTGAATGGGAGCGACGCACTTCAGCGCGATTTAGCTTCCAGCGTGTCCCCATTGAAGAGGAGGACGGGGGTGACGGCGCAGATGAAACAGTCAAACATCTCATCCAGTGCAAACTGTTCAGCCGCAGATAGGAGAGGACTTGCCTCTGTTGGCAGTCTGACAGGAACATCAGGCAGAGAAAGCCAGGACAGAGGGTTTAAGCTTAGCTGGCAGAGGAACAAAGACAATCAATCTGGGAACTGCTGAAATTATTAAGACACTTTGCTAGCATGTAAGCTCTGCTGGAGAACACCTGCCTGACAGTTGTCCTTCACCTTTCCAGCTGTGCGTGTTCATTCACAACCGTTCACTGAGAAGCCAAATTCCTCTACAAAAAGATTATATTTGAGTAGCATTTTAAAGCATTATCAATTGTCAGTGCTGATACACACAGTCAAGACCAGAATCGCAATATGTTAGGTGAGTTAAGAGTAAGTCAGAATCACACTTCCAATCTCGGTTCTAAAATGAGCTAATTTTCAGGTCGCTCAGAAATTCGTACAAGGGTTGAGTGAACCTGCTCACAGCAATTTGGTCCTCGAGATGAATTTGATGGTTCATTAACATTCACAATTCTAATTAAAAGCCAACTGTATTTTTTAAATGCCTAATACTTATTACCGGAGACTATTTTAGGTTCTAACAAAATGCTCCGAAGCCTGATCGGGAGGCTCACAGGAAGTCGAGGAAGGAGTCTGAGAAAGCAAATGAGATACCAAAGATATAAACAGAAAGAGAGTGAGAGAGTCTGCTTCGGGCAATAATGGGTCCATCGAACATCTGCTGAAGAGGCAGCCTTTACATGTATAAATATTCTGCTCAAACACACCAGTTTTCCTCTTTAATGGCGGGTCAGCAGGGTTAATGAAATAAGATCCCTCGACCATTCTGAGCAGATTCAATCAAGGTCAGCTGATATCCTCCTCCTGTGGTCGCTCCAAGCTTACTCAGTGAAAATATTTCTGTAACAAAATTAATTAGTTGATTATACGTTTGCCTCTCATTGGAATTTCCTACAAACAGTTCCAGGGAGGCCGAAATGATCCACGGAGACCATGAGACCCATTTTACTGTTTTCTACCCAACCTTGAAGAATAAAAACATTAGCTCAGACACTTTGTTTCATAGTTTAGCTTCATATAGGGCAGAAAAATACTTCAGAAACAGATGAAGGGTATTTGGCATTCTAGTTTATCAGGCATTAACTGTTTCACAATCAAAAGTTAAATCACCACAAAAAGGTTCATTTCTAGGGGGAAAAAATTACCAGAAGGGAGAATGTCTACTGCCTGATGGACACAGTGAACCAAAAAAAAAAAGGACACATGGCGCCCTCTACTGCAATAACATGAAAACACCACAATTTGTGTAAACTACACATTCAATATTATAGCTAACAAAAGCACCAACCTTTCTTTCTCTCCCTGTCACAGGTGCACCTTGCATTGCATTCATTTCACCTTCTCACTTACTCATAGCAACTCGAGATACACAATTTGTCAATACGCCTTTTCTTTTCTGGTGATAGAAACGTTCTACCATGCACTACCGGCTGAGTTACGGGAACTGTAAATACAGCAAAACACAAAGTCCTTGCACAAATAATTTGGTCAATAAATGTGAACTGCACAGATGAACATTATTCTAGGCCTCTAATATAGTTTATTCTACTTCTCCTTGGCTAATAGGGCCTAAACTTAGTACATGACATTATATTCATACCCACCTTAGCACTTGTTTTGTTATTTGCACTTGAAAAGTGTCAGCTAAAACCACATATTTAGTGTGCAAGTGCCTTGTGCTTGCACAAAAAACAATCCCAAAATAATCTGCAAAGGCTTCAGAGGGCTTTCAACTGATTCACAATTCTTTACCATTTCCACAAAATAAAGGTCATGAGGTCTGCAAGCAGATATATCACCAGTCTAATTTTATAACTACTCAAAAGTATTGAAGCAAAAGTGTTAAACATGCAGAACGCATAGAGATGACGAACATACAGTGTACATCAAATGCACTGAAGATCTGCCTCGTCTTCTCATATGGATCTTCTGCTGACATCTTCCTCCCCATGAGAGACACAAACCGCTCCAGCGGGACCCCTTTCAGAGAAATAGAGGGAGAGAAAGAATACTGGGTTTATTACAAAGCTCTCGTCTGAAGTGCATGCTCTTCCTTTACATGGCAGTCATCTGAAAGCACTGTGTTTAAAGGAGTAATATCTTTCCCTCTTGCCTGCAGGGTAGTCATTTTTTCTCTGAGTGCTGTTATTGAGATGAAAAAGGTAGGCTGGGGAGTTCTAGACAGCATTCTCGCGAAAAACACCAAACATACAGAGGGAGTTTGGCGAGGAGATCTGGGTGGGCTACGCTGACAGTGACGGCTGAGAAACTGGGGGATAAACCTCTATTGGGAAAAGCAGAAATTAATTAAGAGATCCAAGGACAGATGTGATGGCTCCACTGCACTACGAGTCATGCCAAAACATACGCTGTGATCTGTCCTTTGAGAATCTCAAGCCAAGTGATAAAATAATACTACATGAACAGGTTTGTTTTCTAAAAACAAGTCACTGTGGCAAGCAGATTTGTACCTCTTCCTGTAGAAAACATGAGTGGTGCACAACACATCCCACAATGCAAGTGTGACTATCGGGGTTTTGCTAAGTGGTCACTAATGTGTTCTGGATGAGTTTTTAAGTTGTGTTCCATGTGAAAAATTCCAACATCAAGTTTCTATGATATTCTGGTCCCTAGATATGGCTCACCTCCCTCCTTCTCTCAGTTTTGTCTTTAAGAAAAAAAAAAGAGAATAATAATAAAACACTTCTGATTGCTTAAAAAGGTAATAGCACACCTCTTCTCAAGCTGCTTGATTTGAGGTAGGGTTGGGTCGATTATGGTGGCAAATCTATGCCATTAATCAGCGAGCACACCACTGATGCTGGCGAGCGCGATAAATCATTTCCGCGAGAGGAAAACAGATGCACATCAAACCCTCGTGCGCGCAATTCGATCTTCTCTCTCCTGCTGGCGCGAACACTGTTATATTTGTCAGTCGTGGGGCGGGGCTTGGTGTTTTAGTTACAACTAAACGACTCCCCCAACAACCGCCGCCTACGACGACGATGTCATCGTCCATCGCGATGCCCGATTGGTCAACATCGCCCAACCCTAATTTGAGGCATCAAATACTGTATATATGTAGCAGAAACGGTGAAGTGCAAGATACATACTGAGGTTTATTTTTTATTTTTTCAAATCCCTTATCTACGGTGACCGGGAGGGGACGTCTTCGGTTCACTTAGTTTTGTCGTGGCCACGACTTATTAACGTGATACTATGCCGTGGCCAAGAGTTCGTTTTTTCGAGGTAACAACATCCTTATGTTGTGGGATGTTGTTGACATGCTATGGTGAGGGAACGACTTCCATTTCTCGTGACCACAAGAAAAATATGTTGTTTATTGCATTAACGAATCTGCGTGACCATAGCAACCCGGGATTATCAGAGATTCATTTTTTATACATTAAACATTTAATTTACTATTTGTATAGTCTATACTTTTTGTATAATCTTCTATTATATTAACTTGTTGTGGCTATATTTTTATATTTATGTATATATGTATAGGTGTATAAGAATGCAGAAATAAAATGAAATATATTTAATTCAAACCTTTAAACTGCATTTTAAATTCCAGTCGCCATAAT
>JAUCMU010000033.1:4440951-4451483 GCA_032275025.1 Enteromius treurensis | reverse complement strand
TTGCTGTTGGTAGAGGTGTTAGAGAGGGCAGCAGGGGGTGCTCACCCTGTGGTCTGTGTGGGTCCTAATGCCCCAGTTAGTGATGGGGACACTATACTGTCAAAAGAGTGCTGACTTTCGGATGAGACGTTAAACCGAGGTCCTGACTCATGACAGTCATTGTAAAGAATAGTGGTGCAACCCCGGTGTCCTGCCCAAATCCCCACTGGCCCTTGTCTATCATGGCCTCCCAATAATCCCCATCTAATGATTGGCTGTATCTCTCTCTCCTCTTTACCTGTAGCTGGTGTGTGATGAGCGCACTGGCACCATTGTCCTGTGGCTGCCAGGACAAAGAGCTTTGGGTGTATGGCAATACACAGTAAAAGCGCTATATAAATGTGTCATTCGTTCAATTTCTTACTAACTGAACCTGAATTTAGTGTAAAATGGGGTGACAAATGATAGTTAATTAGACGTTATAGATATTATAGGACAAATGTTTTATATGATATTTTATTATATATATTATAGAGGGTAAAGATATTTTGTTTCTAGACTGTGATGTTTTGAAGTTATTAATAATAACATACGTTTGCTGCATTTAGTGCCACCTAGTGTCAGAAAGATATGTTTGTGTGTGTGCCTGAGTAATAAGCGAGGTTAGGACCATGGCTGAATGGCTAATAGATCTGCAATTCTCCTGAAAATTGCAAAGCTTTTAAACCGCAACATTTATTTTTTTCTCTCACGAAAGTAAGGCATAGTTCAGCTGTTTGAATTCACTGGGTAAATGCTTGATGCTGTTGCATGAAGGCCAGAGTATTTCATCAATGTTTTGTAGAAGGCACCCTCTGTTACTCGCATTCGCCAACCTGTCTCTATCAGCTTCAGACGCATTAAAGCGCAATGTATATCATTAAAGGTCTGACGTGTCTGCCCATCTGGTTCTGTCTGATCCCAGGTATCCTTTCTATATTGCAGCGCAGGCCACATTCTCATTATTATTCACACAGACGAAGGTTCTTTCTCTCAAGTTTCTTCTGAAGGGCTTTTCTGCTGCCTTTATTGTAATGGCTCCAATCTGAATCCATATTGATTTGTTCTCCTTGTGCCTTATGGGAATATGCTATAACCAGTCTGTCAAGACGAGTCCCCACACTTGTGAGTTATTAGACTTCTTTAGAAGTCTAGCTTGTTAAAGCCTTTTTCTGCATAAGTGTGTGCACGTGTAGAATGCAAAAGCCTTAATATACTTTAAAATAAAAGGGGTCTGCTTTGATCTTTTCTACAGAAGCTAAAATATTAACTAGCAAAAAATTATTAGAAATTTATTTATTGCTATGGGCCTTCGAAAAGATAGAACCCCATATTTTAATTGAGGTGAATGAAAATGCACATGGAATTTGGACAACCCATATATTTACCCATAATCTTTTAGCTTTTACTCCATTGCTTTTGATCTCTGCAGTGATGCTCCTTCGCAATCATATTTTTAACACACTGTGAGTTAGTCAAAATTGAATGTGATGCCATAAAAAAATGTGGAATGATATCGAACAACATTCTTTTATTAAGTTGACTTTGTGGGGTTTGCACAAAAACAAACCGGTGTAGTCTGACTGCCAAACAAATGACTCTTACAAATTAATTATTTTAATTAACTTTATTTTGATTGCCCTTGGAATTATTTTTCAGGGACATTCATTTAAATGTAACGTTTTTACTTCTTAAACAGGCATATAAGACATCCAAGCCAAATATGACATGTCCCAGTTGCAACCTCAAGAACCTTGTGCATGAACTTTTTGATAATTGACACCCTTCATTAGTAAATATGGTGCTTGTATCTATCACAGGATGTGGATGAGTCCTCTGTACCCCAGGTTACCGGAAGGAAGTCCGGGAACAGCAGGGGAGTCTCCCACCAACTTCAAAAGCGACCTGCTGGAGTACCTGGAAGCATACCGGGCTCCAGAGCTCACTGAGTGGATTGACCGCATCAAACAGCATGATCTGTCAGAAACCAGGTGAGAATCTTAACAAGTGAAAGAGCCATTATTCAAATTAGAAAGATGGTGTGATGTCAGTCTAGCATAGTCAGAACCTTTGATTGATTGAAAAAGGCATTCACAATGCTGCTTATTCTTGCAGAAACCATCCATTTTGAGACTGTCTGATTGACATGTTTATGTAGTTTTCATGCCGTTTAGTCGTGGGTTTATCTAAAATAGATGATACCATTGTAATTTTTGTTTTGTTTTTCTGCCGAAATAGCCATTTTCTATTTTATACATTTTTAAACATTTTTAAATAGAGTACAATTTCTAAACTTTATCATCAGAGTATCTGTACATCATGAATAATTAATTTGCAGTTTGATTTCTAAATAAAAAACAGCATAACCTGTCAGTTTTAGTTTCACTAATATATCTTGGTTAATTTGTGAAAATTGAAAACTGAAACAAATCCCACTTCCATTATTTAAATGGTGACTAATATTTTATCTTATTTAATAAAAAATCTAAATAAATATGTATATTAAATTATTAATATTAAAAATCTTTATAAAAATACAGTTGTTTAATAAAAAATAAAACATATATATATATTTTTTTTAAATCACATAACTGCTTTTTATGTTTTCATGTATAGGGTTTATCTCATTGGTTCAACTCCAGGAAGATATCAAGGACCTGCCATGGAGAAGTGGGGCCATCTGCGATTAAGAAAAGTAATGTTTTCGAGTAATTGCACAATGTTTTTGTGTGATTCTAGTATTTTTCCTTCAAAGGCAATAGTTCCTCTCCACCCTAGACTTAAGAATGATTGATCTTCACAAAAAAGCATTGTATGCCTGCAGGATGCCTTGGAGATGTACACTTCATGCCTTATTCATTGAGAGAATTCAGAAAACACAAGCAGAGTGAGGTGTTGGATGGGTCTTTATGAGATTCAGAAACTGAGCCAGGAGAAATCGGTTTGTGTTAGGGATGTAACGGTATCAAAATTTCACGGTACGGTAATACCTTGGTATGAATGGCACGGTACGGTATTTATTGAGTCATTTACATAAAAGACAAAACTAATTAAGAGGCTGAAAAAAAGTGCCAGAAGTGTTTATTAAACAGTTTACATGAACACTGAACATATCAGTGGCACACACATTAGCCATCTATCTGTACACTTTGAAACAGGAACTTTACATACAGGGAAGAAGGATATTGATATAGTTTGGCAATGTACAATCATACATAAAATGCATAAACAAGTAAATATCTTTGGTTTGCATTTAACGGATTAAAATCCATAAAGATAAGTGCAGAGAGGAAAAATAATAAATTAATAAAATAAAAATGTATTACATAGTTACATCCTTTCAGAAAACTTGTCAAAATGCACTAAAAATTGTACACTTTTTTTTGTTATCCGTGAGCCTAAGAGAGGAAATAAGATGATTAAGTTCAGCAAGGAAGAGGGTGAAGGATACAGGGAATTTACGCCATTTTTGTTTATGAATAAAGAACTTTGCATTAAATATGAGAAAATTAAAAACAAATTCAGCAGATGGTACACATCCGATTTAAAAACCCGCTTTAGATTGCTAGATGACGTCATATATCAATTTGCATATTCATTACGTCAGTGCTTCATATTATCTTGCTTCTCTGGGGTCACATAATGTTATTCAGTGCACCCTAATTCTCAATATAACTGTTTTCACTGATGCAATTAATGGTTTCTGTTGTCCAAAAAAAAAAACGGAATGAATATGAAATAGTGACTGAAATGCATGCCATTATAAGGCCTACTGAACTAGCTCTACCTAGATTAAAATCTTTATTTATAATCTTTTATAATTATATAATTCTATTTTAAATTCATAATAATGAAACCAAGTACACATAACATATAGACAATGGCTATGCTGTGATTTTGGCTCTATTTGCATGTAAAATAAGAGTTAGAAGCAACATAATATCTATTTTAACTGAAAGCCCTGCTCCTCTCAGCCACTCGCTGAACAGAACAGACGCAGAGAGAGGTGTGTGCGCGCGAGAGAAAACAAGCGCTCGTGCTAGCGCGGCAGTGCCGTTCACTCCATTCACCTCAGCAAACTTTCCTCAAAAGACCTATCGTTTTATCGAGTCATGCGACCACAGTATTATCGACATCCCTAGTTTCTGTACTAAAATGAAGTCACACTGAACAATATCTAAACAGCACTTTAATATGAAAGATTGACTCACACAGAGCACACTCTTTACACCTCCATAAGCCTCATCCCACATCAGTGGATCTCAACTGGTGGGTCGTGAACCAGAAATAAGTCAAGGGCTGTTTTGAATAGATTGGTGACAGCAGAGCAAAACAATACTAATTCACATAATAACATGTAACTGACCAATCATGCATACTTACGCTAGTTACAATAAATAGGCTTTTATCTTTTAAAAGAGAGTCAAAGACACTTCCCGTATCTTCTGTTGTTGACGTCAAAGGCCATGCGTCCAATTTTGTTACTAATTCATCTGTCAGTCTATAAAAGCTAGCCATATTAGACGCATGCAAATACTGACGTAGCGTGACATGCACTCATTGTTTTTGTTTCTCTCAGCTGCTCAGCGAGCACACAAAGCCCGTGCAGAACGAAGAGCGATGGCACGTGATCGGCCAGTTCTCCAGTATTGGCTCCATGGGACTTGATAAAACTAAATGGTTGGCAGCCGAGTTCCAGCGCACTCTGACCACACTGGGGAAGGCGGGGAAATCATTAGCCAGTCCAGAAACACAGATGCTCCTGGTGAGTGTTTCGAACAGCCCCTGCAGAGTGTGCTGAAACCGTAAAAGGATCTGCTCGTATCACTGCCGTACCCTTTCTGGATTGCAAACAACGTGGCCAGATGGATATTACAATAAACACAGTTGCATATTCTCCTACCAGCTTGCTTATCTATCAGGATAAATGAGCCCTCAATTCTGTCTCCATTTTAATTAGGTTAGAATCAAGGAGGAGACATGTGCGACTGCCTGTTTCTCATTCGCGTATTTTAGTATATAATTCCTCTGAGCTATGAAATTTGAAATTTGTTGACGTCCCGCGTGTTTAATTAGCAATTAGTATTCATAGCATGTGCCCATTTGCTATACTTGAATTCCAATTTTGCAAAAAAGGAAACCTTTTCAAGTCTCTCTCGGCACGAGCTGTTAGAGACAATAGTTACAAGGAGAATTCTCATCCATTCGGTTATTTGCATAACAATGTATGCTCAGATGGAGGGATAGAAGATTGATTTCTGTCTGATGCAGCTATTGTTAAATGTCAGTTGAAAAGTGAGGCGCCACACAGAGAGTCTTCAGATGGCAGACAGTACCATCAAGACTTAAATGTTACTGTGTCATTTCTAAAGGCGAAGGCTCTTACAATTAGAGGGCTTCAGAAACTCTGAACTCTTGAGGTGATTCAGTTCCATAACTTTTAATGACAGGTGAAATTTGTTCTAAATGCAGACATACAAAGAACATAATATCTACAAAGCTACTTTCTATTGAGATCACATCTGTATTGTTCAAGTCAGAGAGTTTGTTCTGTCTAGTTTCTTAGTGTTTTAAAGGTCAGTGGGTTTAATGGGTGGATAGGTAGATACGTAGATAGCCTACAGTTCAGTATTTATGGGATAGACATCCTTCTAAGATGCTGTTTTTTTTCTGCTCAAGATACATTGCCTATTATCAATCAGTTGTGCTACTTAATATTTTTGTGAAACTGTGATACTTTTTATTTTCTTTGAGAAAAGAGAAGCATTTTTTTGAAATAGTAACTTTAACCATGTAAACATCTGGATCTATTCCTGAATCATTAGTTTATTAATTTATAAAAGTAGTAATTTATTTTAAGAAAATAATATTTTTTAAAAAGCCATGAAACCTTTCTGTCATGTCTAGGTTTACCCATCTGTGGAAAATGTGAGAACCAGTTTGGAGGGCTATCCAGGTATCATTTATTTTTTTATTCTGAAATCAAAACATATAACACCTCCACCTCCACATATGACGACCAACTGTTCTTATCCCTGCAGCTGGAGGATCTTTACCCTACAGCATACAGACAGCTCAAAAACAGCTCTGGCTTCACTCTTACTTCCAGTAAGTTCTCATATCTCTGTGGAAAAAAACTAAACTAAACATTTTTACAAATGTACTCATCAATATTCAGCCTAAAATGACCCTTTTTAGATGTTACCATAAATATTGTCCTTAAAAAAAGGCTCCTCAGCAGTGTTTCAGACCTCGTGATCTAAACAGCTGCCTTTCCCAAGAGTTGTCTGACCCTTAAAGTGCTCCTTAGAAATTTCAATTGGGTTTTTATCCCATCTCTCCCATCAGTTTAACACATTATAACGATAAATATGCTATTTTACTGGTCGCCTCAATTTGGCTAAGTGATCAAAGATGGGCCTATTGCGATGTAGATTCAATCTCAGTCTCTCTCTGGAGTGCACGCTCTACACTTCTACTCAGTATATTTAAATGAGTCTGTGTAGACTTCTGTATTCACGCCTAAATGCTGACAGCAATCAGACAGAAAGCTCTCCTCTTAGTCTGCACAGTACGCCCCAAAGCATCATCTCTCTGCACCTGCAAATGACATGAAATACTTCTTTGGCTGTTTTTGCACCTAGGAAAGGTATAAAAGCAGGTTTTGCTCCATTTTCTTTTTCTCCTTTACTTACCTTCCCAATGTTTCTCCTCTAAACAGTGGCTGGCATGCTGATGTTACTGGCAGGAGCAATGCGATGCCTCACATTAAAACCTATATGAGGGTTTCACCGGATTTCACACAACTAGCCTGGTTTCTTGTCACAAGGTTAGAATGATAAAGTAACTTGCTTGCTATGCTTTTAGGCCATTTTTATTTAACCAAGTTGTTGAATGCAAATTAAAATTTCAGAAGGGAAAAAATAGGTCATGCAATTACAATAATACTAATAATAATAACTAAACTTTGTTAAGCCATAATAATGGTTTCAAATACAGATTTCAATTCTGCTATTACACCATGCACTTTTAAATGAATAGGCTATATAATCGTATCATCATTAAACTCCTGTTTTATTGAGATTTTATCTCTTTTTTTATTTCACTTCCAAGCTGCTTTAGCAAAATTAGATAATTAAGTGTTTATTATATGTCATTTCAGATTGCAGTTTTGTCAGTCATCAACAAATTGCACATCGCTACAAAATAACAAGAGCTGTCTAGAAGGAAATTCATCATTTTAAATGTAATTGCATCAATACTGAAATCAGTTTGTGGTTAGTCATAGGTTTGTTGACGCATACAGTATGTATGATTGTGTTAGTCTTTTACAACAAACACCAAAACACATCATTATTGCCTTGAATATGACATGTTAATGCTAAGCCGGATGAGATCAGCAACGTTTCTGTTCTTTTGTTCTTCAGAGAGCTGCTCATAGGTGCCAAAATAATGATTTAGTTTGGCTTGTTTTGCTCTGATCCCTGGCAGATTTGTGTCTTCTGTGCTGCATTGATAGTGTTCCACTTGAAGGATCCCTTAGGGCCTTGTAAATGTATATATACACAACATAAACCTTATATGTTTGTTTATTCAAGATTATGTTATCCCCTTTCATTGGCCGTTTCTTAGCTGCAAAATAATAACCACTTTCCTGTTTCTTCGGTCTGCGAGGTTATATGTTTGTTAGTTAGCACCATGGACTCTGGACCGTTAGCAAGCTTCCTCGAAGCACTCATGCAGCAGTGCTTTTGAAAATAATCAAAGACCTTTAGTGCAATTGGTCAATTGAAGTGGCAAAGACTTGTCTTGATGGTGAAGTGAAATGGAAAGCGGCAGGTTGCATTATAAAACGCAATGACGTGGTGAAAGAACACTCTTCTCTTTGATTATCTTTTAGATTACATCCAGGAATAGCATGTTCAGTTCAGCAGTTGAAGGCTTGTATTTTGGCGATTTTGCCCTAGAAAACCAATGACTGAGGGATTCTGGTTTTAAAACACTGTCTTTTACCAGCAGACAGAGATATTCCTTATTCAAATCTTTTAACACATGATGTTCCTGCGGCTGTAGGATTGAAGCCCACATGATTTTCATCTCAAGGCAGCATGAATGGCTACTGTTCCTGCGGCATTTCTGAAAGCTGTGGCTTTAATCATGGTTGAAATGCACAGTGAGGGAGATCGTGAGCAGTGTCTCTAGGTCAGTCGAGTCCAGCAATGAGTTATTCATAGATCTTTTTATGAAGACTAAAGCCTGCAGTGAATGCAAAGCCTTCAGGCATAGCCTGTCATTCTTAAACATCTAAGTTCAAAACGCATTTATTATTCAGTAATTGCAGTCTTGAAAAAACTCTCCTCGACAATATCCTTTACCTTTGACATGTTTAATGCTAACACTTCTAGTTTAGGTGACATTTGCATGAATGTTTGACTTTGAAACATTGGTGAAACTTTAACTCCCGGTATCCTCCGCAGTGCCAATTTATCAAAAGCTGCCTGGGGCGCCCTGGAGAAGAACAACACTCAGATCATGGTTCGTTCCTATGAACTGGGAGTTCTCTACCTACCTTCAGCCTTTGTGAGTATTGTGACTGTTTGAATGCCTGCACATTTCTGTCTGGTTTCTAAATCTAATTAAAACCAGCTTCTGATTAGTTAGGCCATGTATCCACCAAAGAATTTTTTCCCAGGGTTAGCATTTTTTTCAATTTGCTTTCAATGGGAGCACTTGGTTTTTAAAATGCCGGTAGTGGAATTAGACCGAGCAGTGAGCATTAATTTGTTAAAGAATGTTCAGCTTTTGGGGAAAATGCAGCACTCATCATCGTCACATTAACAGTTTTAGGCATCTAACTAATCTCAGTGGAGTAGGGACAGGACTAATACAGCGCCATTACCGATGGTCAGACTCTGCTTGTACTACTGGTGAAGTTAATATTATTTGTCTCTGAGTAATTATGTCTTAACCAGGTGGAATTCACAAAAACATATGGAGCAGAATTTCAAAAGTGTGATTTCCAAGCTTGGAAGGGTCATGGAAAAGCGTGGAATTTACCATATTAGAAACTATGTGAACTTATATTTTCTAGTCATATTTCACAATATTTAATACTGGTTGATGAGTCAAGTGCTTTAGCCGTTTTACAGCAGGGTGTTAGTTTAAAAGAGAGATTAAGATCCCCGGGAAGAACCCAAGAGACAAAAAAGACATCTTTAGAGTCTCTGAGCATACTTCTAAACAACTAAAGTGTGTAAGTACTTAAGATAATGTCTTGGAGTAGATCTGTTATATCTCTATATGTAGAGACAGAGCTTTTGTGTAGTGCTCACATACTCGCAGGGTAATTTGTCCTTGTTGTCAGGGTTGGTCTTAGAATTACTTCAAAAGTTGCTAAGCAACAGTATGGTTCAGTTCTCTTGCCGTGGAAAAAAAAGAGAGGGGGAAAAGCATGAGTTTGAAAGAGGATAGTGAAAGGTTGTGCTCTCTTTTTCAAAGCGATGTGTTGTGTCTTTTTTTGTGGCCTGAAGCCTCTTTGTTTTAGTTGAACACCGTCTTGTTTATGTCATGGTTAGTTCTTCCTAGAGGTTGTTTATGAATAAATCACAAGGCACATTATAATCAATGCATAATAAGCCATTTTTAGGTTGTATAATATTTTTGACTTAGGACATCATATTTGCATTCAGTACACATTATCATTGCTTGGTTGCTTGCATAAGTTACAAATGAGGCTGCATATTGACTATTGAAGATATTTTTACATCTGTAGAGGTCACGCTCCATAATTTTCGTAATGAGTCATGTTTTTTTGTTTGCCACAGTGTGGTGCTTTAATTAAAACTCTCTTGTTTAAGAAAGCCTGAGATCAGACTGTTCAAGATCACCAGAGTACAAAATATATTTTGTTTTTGCTCTTAGCGAAACACCTTTGGCAGCATGTTTTCAAGTTTTCAGTACAGCATCACGTTGACTCAGACATGCTGTGTTGCCATACACCAATCAGAACCGGTGGTTACTTGTGAGCCAAACTCGCCCTTGTATAATAAAGCATGGTCCTGAAGTGAGACTCAGTTGATGAGTCATGCTTTTTTAATACAGGATTTTTAATAATTTCGTAAATTTGATCTGATTTAGGATTTGTGTTTATTGCTCATTACTAGCTCCTCCAAGAAGGGCATTTCAAGTCAAGGGCATTACAAAAAATTAGAAGGAAATGAGTGTTCATTTTAACATGCACCAAGAAGCACTTTTTGAACAAAAACTAAAACTTGAGTATAATAGTTTGCCTTCAGAATTAAGATAAGATAAGAGGAACTTTATTTTTTCCCGAGGGAAATTCTTTTGTCACAGACGTTTAATGCCGCAAAGGAACAAGAAAATAAAAATGAGTGGTGGGCCGTTATCGGCGTTAACGCGAGACTCTTAGCGCGCGATAAAAAATATCGCCGTTAATCTATTTCCAAAGTTGGGTTGGAGTCTATACTACAAGCTATGGTGACTTTCACCTTTAG
>JAUCMU010000033.1:4418378-4440851 GCA_032275025.1 Enteromius treurensis | reverse complement strand
TTGCTCTGACATATCTTAAAATTTTGTAAAAGATGCATTAATATCTTAATTTAACTAAGGCCTAGTCCTGGTTTAAAATAAGCCATGTTTGTGAAACTGGGCCATTGTGTTGATAAAAAATAAGATGGCAGTACTGACACACAGATATCTCAAATATAATAGGCAGCACACAAATTCTGAATGCCTTTGACAGATCTCAAATGAGCAATTTTAATCTAGATTAAAAAAAAAATCTATGCCCACCCCTAATAAAAATATACAATAAGTACAGTAAATAATAATAATAAAACAGTATACAGTGAGTACAATAAATAATAATAACAGTAGGATACTGCAAATAGATAAGATAAAAATATAATGAAATACAATAACATAACTATTAGTGCAATTAGTGCATTAACCCGCTGCCTGCGGCGACGCCGATGCCATCGTCCATCGCGAGGTTTCACATTAGACATCATAGCATGCCCAGTGTTGGGAAAGTTCACACATTTTAAAATGAACTAGTTCAGTTCATAGTTCATAATTACATTTTTTTTAACTAAATTCCCAGGTTCCAAAATGAACTATTTCATAGTTCTTTTATTTTTTCCGGTATGTTGCTACAAGCTGTTACCCAACGAATACTGGCATTTTCCAGTTGTTGCCCCCCATTCAGTCCACACTCGTATCCACTGCAGCTTTCACCCTACAGTATATTCTCAGAAAGATAAGGAAGAACGTGCTGCTTGATTGTTTTTTTAATAAGGAATTTTCCTCCTGGATGCCTCAAGTGCCCTTTTCTAGATGTTTCTTGTTGGTTTTTTTATGTGTATGTGTGTATGGAGCCCTGTCTTTGCCCCACAACAATAAAATGTAACTATTAAATAAATAAATAAATAAAATGATCTGGCTCGCATCACTCGCATGACTGTCATTAACCAAAGATTCGGCTCTTTTGGCTTGGCTCCCTTAAAAGAGCCGGCTTTTACGGCTCCCAAATGGCTCTTTATTTAGTATCACTCAGAGCCTTCTTTTTTAGCTCGTTCGCGAACGACACATCACTGCTGCATGGGACTGTTCTCTAGAATAAAATTGAACTACGAGAGAACACCGTTCATGAATGCCAGATTGAGCGTGTTCACGTTCATCAGGCAGATCTACAGCACGTTCAGTTCACGTTCACCCAGAATATGAACGAGTTAAATGAACTCGTTCAGGCACAACACTGCCCATGCCAAATTGGTCGACATCGCCCAACCCTAGTGCACAATGAATAAAAGCGAGTAGAAGCATGTAATGATGGGATGAAACAAGCATTCAATCAATGACATCCATATTTTTATATTCACAATATTCCGAATTTTTCTCGCCCTCGTGGCTTTCTACACTTGTTGGAGTTTCTTTCTTATGTTTAAAATAAAAGAAGACTTTTTGAAGAATCAAACAGTTGATGGTCCTCATTGACTTTCATTGTATTTCTTTCCCTACTATGGAAATTAACGAAGACTAACAAAGTTTCGGTTCTGTAAAATGTTCTTAAAACATTAACACAGGTTCAAGTAAGCAGAAATGATGGCATGTTCTGTTTAGTGAATTCATGAATTTTGTTTTACCTTTCTTTTGCAAACTGTTGGATGAAATTATAATCTGTGGTAGACAACAACCCCTAAAATACCTGGTTCACCACTTAAGCTCTGCCACATTTGGATATTTACTGTTTGGCATCCTCTTGAACCATCCAATTGGCTACTTGTTGTAACTGAAACCAAAAGCAGCTGTGACTAAACAACAAAACAGCTGGATTCAATAGAAATTATGAAGATGCTAGTGAAAAACTTAAGTGAAAAACTTAAAAAATGTGATGTTTTTGCTAGTGGTGCAACAATTCAGTATGCTTGAACTCAGTCTGTATGTCTGCCTGCTGCTGATTGAGCAGAAATTCAGATAAATTGCTCAATTATTGACTCACCCTCATGTTCGTCAAGACCGCATTAACCTCTGCTCAACCACTAAGACACGTTTATTAGTTAAACCAGTCCAATTTATCAGTATTACTTGTGACAGCTGAGATCAAACTAGAATTTGAAGGTTATTAGGGAGTTTCGTTGATTTTTTTTATGTTGAGTTTTGGCTACCACTATGTAGTAAATAACGTGAATGACAGTGCAGGTGGTCTTGCATCAGGGTAAAGTGTGTTTTAGAAAGAGGGAATTTAGATGAAGGCATTTATTACACGTAATTAATCTCAGTGGTTAACTCTCCTAAATGCTGGTTAGATTGCTTCCATTGTCATCATTTGTAAAATGCTTTTAAAAAAACAAAACAGCTAAATTATTAAAGGTAAAAAATAAAATAAAAACTTTCTTAACTTTCCTAAATATCTTCCATATTCAGAATGAATGGTTTCCAAACTAGGTCGCTTCCTGTTTTTCTTCACAAATAGCAGGACAGGGTTTGCGTGTGCTTGCACCTGCTGCATCTCTCTGGGTTTTGTGAAAGCTTTAGCTGTCTGAGTCTGGGTGATATATTCCCCACTGCCCTTTAAATCTATCCAGCCCCCTCCATCATCATGCCCACCACACAAATGAGAGTTTAGCTTACCTCGGAACGGCCCTGCTCCCCTTTGGCTTTTTCCACAGAAAACAGGATGGATAAATGCACACGTTCTCATTAGAACCAGACGAGCACTTTTGTCGTGTGTTGTCTCCATCATCTAAGTTCATGGGAGTCATGGCATATTTTAAGATCTATTGAAATGAGGTTAAAATAAATGGATCTTTCAATGAGTTTATATATATATATATATATATATATATACGTGTTCCTAGTCTGTTCCATTGGTTCTTTTTATGAAAATACTATGTGTTTTTGTTTGTTTTTTTGTCATATTTTAGAGCTGTTTTTATGATTATTATGCATATAATTGTTTATTTGTGTGAAAACATTTTTTTGTGCTAGTTCATTCTTAACTAAATCTTTTGGCATTAGAGATGAGCAGGGTAGTCAACTAGTCATCTTACAATCAACTGGCCAATTTGATTATTTAATTAAAATAATAACATGTTATATTTTAATCAGAAATATTTTCTCTGCATAAAAAAATAATTCTGAGATAAAGCCTCATTTTGTGTGTGTGTGAGCATTGCAATAAGTGCACTGTAATTTTGTTTAATTTCGTCCAAAAAAGTAATTTATATTTGAGTTTATTTATATGTTGAATATCAGACTGGTTAATTTTTTGAACATAAACAGATTTGCACATCCCTTTTTAGCTTTGAAACACATGCTTTCTCTTTGTCTGTGTAGAATATGAGCACGTTTCCTGTGGAGAAGAATGTGTTTCCGGCCTCCAGCTCCTCCACAGGCTTCCCAGTGCCTTTTGACCTCCCGCCACAGCGTTACTCAAGCAAAGGTGAGACTAAACATTGCATCACCCCCCTCAAAGTAACTCGACTAAGATTCATTGAAGTTCCGACCTTCATTAAAATGTCAGAGATGTTCTTCTGAACTCTGAACAAGCACACAGATTTATACGCTTCAACGAGGCATTTGCATCAAAGTTTAAAGGTTTGCTTAATGCATAAAAAGCTCACTGAATCATCTCTTGAAGAAAGGTTAACCTTTACTTTGAATTTCAGAGTTCAAATGCTTGCTAAGAAAGAGTCTGTAGATGTTAGTTGCACAACGCAAAAGCCTAAGTGAAAGCTTAGGGTGCAGGCTAAATAAATAAATAATTTGAATACAAGTGGGTTTTTTTGCCCTTTAACACTTTGTTTGTTTCTACTTAACTTACATTATCCTTAATTATAGCAGCATTTTGATTGAATAAGTGTGTTTCCTAAGTGTGCATCACTGTATGTGATGAGCAAGTGTTCAAAGACAGCTACTTGTGATTGCAAAGTGTATTTTAATTGCTTACAGCAGTGAGGCACAAGGGGTGTGCATGACACAATTAATGGCCATTTAATTTCCTGCACAGCGGTGTTCTGTGAGCCATCAAATGAGATAAACTATGAGGAAACATGACATTTACTCCCAACCAAATTCTCTCATGTTCACATTAAATAAAGCATTTATCAAAAAATAAATATGAATACAAATAACAATTGATACTCATTAGTCTTGCATTTATTTTGTTTTAAAAATACAACTTTGTATAAACATGCATACTGATTTTTTTGTGTGTGTAAATAATACATTTATATTTTATTATTTAAAAAGATTTCTATTTCAAATACATTTTTTTCCTTTTCTGTTCGTGTGGGAATGCATGTTAGCCTGGCTTCCGCCAGGAGCTCGTTTCTCATTGGTTCCCATTTGTTCTGGGAACAGAAATGCTCTAAAACGGCATCTTTGTCAGACTAACTTTGCTTGCGAAATAGAATGCAGCATCACAGGAAGTATGGGCGGGCCCAGGCTAAATGCATGTATGTGTGCAAAAAAAAAAATATTACTTGTTAGCATCCAGTAAGGAAATATGTATGAATGAGAAGCCTGCCATTTTATGTAAATAAGCATTTAGGTCACGAGTCAAGTATATGGCTGTTTAGTAAAACTCTGCATTGTTTTGACTGACAGCGTAATTGCAGATGAACCCAAACTATAGCCTGCAGGACTTGCTGATGACACTAAATTAACTCATTATCATCTGCTGGGTAATTACAGTGTTTTGTGGTTCAGACTTCTGTGCAAAAGCACAGATTCAGAGGCGGTAGGCTCGCAGGGATATTTAACCATTTTTGCATCGCATTCACATGCTGTCAAAAGAAAAAGAGATTTCACATTTATTGGTGTGATAGTGTGTTGTTATAATGTGTGAAAACAATGGCTTTTTAGGATTTAAATGAATGAAAACCTGTATTTCAGTCCAAATCCAGTTCTAGGGAAAGCACAGTATGTTGTTTCATACATTTCTCCATTTTTTAACCCAAGCTCATAAAAAAGGTTGCAAGAAATGTCATTTCTTTGTTGGAAGTGTCATGATATTTAAGCATGACTTGTGGGGCAAACTTGAAATTATAGGTTATGAATTATGGTATTGGTATGGGAGTTTTGCAGAAAAATAAAGCACCCGATGTTGTCATGGCACCTGATGTTGAAAATAGAGCATACTAGACATGAGCACACTAGAACGTTTGCTTGTCCTTTTTTTTTCGATTTCCAGATTGGCTTTAGTTTTGAGATGTGTGATTATATGATTATTTGATACTGTTTTTGGGTATCCACTATGTGACATGCTACTGATGACATCAAGAAACACTAGTACTTATGTCAGTCTCAGTCAAAGACCGTTTGATTGCTCAGCCCTGTAATTGCAGAGAAAATCCAACTGTCATTGGCGCCACATTCTTAGTAAATGAAAATAACAGCGCTATGGGCCCCTGATATGTCAGTTTGATGACCTTTAATCATGGTGAAAAAATAGAGGCGGCAATCGATGGTACTATTGAAACCAAGTGTGTCATCAGTTTATGAACTGAGGCAGAAGCCATCTGTGGTTGCCATAGCAGCATTGGTCTTTTGATAACAGAAGCTTCAGCTGTTAAAGTGGGAAGAGTGGGCGTGGCCTTCAGATCAAGATAAAAATGGCGGTCTTTTCAATATGTTTAGTGAGCTGGGGCTTCTGCACTGATGCATCGATGTGGCAACGTACTGTTTGACGAGTGTATCTCAACTTCGCCTGAAATACATTACTTCAGACTAAATTATTATTATTCATTTAATTTATTTCTTTTTGTAATTGACAATAAATGAGTTGTTTTAGTGTTCTGAAATGAATACAAGTGGAGGACAGAACTATCTGCAGTCATCTTCTCAAAGGGTCACGGTTAGGACAGACAGCACTCATTGAAAGCTCAGATGAAAGTTATTTCCACCGAGGCAATTCGTAGTGTCTCGCCTCTGCTATCAGTGCGCAAATTCTTAATAGAGGCACTTCATTTCCTACACATGATTGCTTATCCAATCAAATCAAATGTGTCGTGTCACTGTCCTTGTTGATACTCATTCGTGTGATATTCAGTTTCCCACTGGATCTGTTTCAATGTCATTCGTTTACATAACTGTGTGTGTAACAATTAACTGCAATGGAGTCAAACACACGTTTCTTCCTCTTTCGAGTCACCCAAAGCTTTACTATTGTGTATCCTTCACTATACGGCAGACTACAAAATACCCAGAAGGCCATTTAAGACCCATAATTAAAGCTTTTAGGAAACAGACAGATAACCCTGGGCTTTACAAAGCAGATGTGCAATTGCAAACTTCTCTGCCTGCACCATGGCAACAGCTCTTCCATACCTGACCTTCTTCACGCTGAAGGAAATACATGAAAATGATCAGATAAAGAGACTTTCTTTTCACTAGATCTCATTTTTGCATATAGCTGTTTGCTCGGAAGTAATGGTCTCAAGTAAGTGTTATTTTTGTCAGATGCTCTGCTTGCCAGAGCACCAGCATGGGGTTGAATTATTAGTACTTTGTAATTAATGATTTTGAATGCAAGCTCCAAACGAATCCATTTTTAAAGCTAGAATCAAACCCTTTGGAAAAAGTTATTTCTCATAGGATAAATATTGAGATGTTAAAATGATCTTCTCCCTAAAATTCTGACATTTTTGTAATGTGCTTTTCATAAGAACATTTCCACCCTAATACTCATTATTGCAAACCAAAAAAAAAAAAATTCATAAGTATTTAAATGTGTTGTCATTTATTATGAATATTAAAATATTTTTAGGTGTTTTTTTTTTCTGATTTAAATAAAAATATAAATCATTGTAGAGATTACAAAAACTCAACAGTGAGACGTTCTTATAAATTAAATTGAGTATTAGGAAGAAAAACACGCTTATTTTGCATTAAAATCATTTTTGTGACATTAAAATGTATTAATAAAAACATGTTTCTTAGAGGTATTATTTTATTTCTAAAAGGAGTTTTAAAAATATGACTTGTTTTATGGGGAGGGGAAATGTCCGTGATTATGGTTTCTTAAAGAGCTTCCGCCATGCTCGCTCTCACAGTTCAGTCCCTGCTGTCAACACCTGTGATATTAATACAGACCCAGTCACACACTCAAACATATACCTCAAAGAGTACCTGCGCCTCTATATTAAGACAAACATAATACATTTCTATTTCTATGAGAAAATGATATCCCTCTAAATCAGCTCAGAACTTCTCTTCACTCTCCACTCTTCAAATAGCTAGTGTGAATTAGAATGAACTGCTGCATAGTAGCTATTTGAGTCCAGCTGTTTTAATTCAGTGAGGAGTGCTGCTTAAGATTCTCTCATGTCCATAAAATAATATTTCACCCTATTACACCAGATTGTTCAAGCTTCAATTTTCCATACAATGAAAGTGACCACAGCTGTGAAGTTAACACTGGGTAATTTTCTTTTTTAAGAGAACACTTCCTTCCAAAAAAAAATAGGTTGTTCTTAACAAATGCTTTTTTAATGTGCAAGAACAGATCAGGTCAGTGTGTCGTTCTTGTTTATTTTCAGTAATCAGTTTGGTAAATTGCGTGCCATTTTTATGCACCTCCTCTGGCAAAAAGAAAAACCTTAGATGGTTATGATTATTAGTTTTGCTTCACTTCCTCTTCACATATATTGCTCCTGTTCCAGACAACAATTAAGCCTGGATGTGAATGTTTCTGTAGCCCTAATGCTGTGTGTTCCTGCTGTTAGACGAAAAAACTGTCATTATGGAAGGTTCTTGAAATTGTTGCACTAATTAAATAATTTAGTAGTTTGAGGCAATCATCATTATTATTATTGCTTATACTCAAGCTTAGTGATCTGAATAAACCCCTAACTTCAAGTATTACATTTTAATGCATAATTCATCCTGCACCAGTTTGGTTTGACTTGATATACTTATAGTAAAACCAAAAAGGAAAAGAAAACTATATAAAGACAAACACAACAAAATTACTAAAACTTTATCTAAAATTTCAATGAAAACAACAAAGAAATTTAAAGACGGATTAAAAAGATGAACAACAACTATATAGTATCTCAATGATATTAAAATAACACTGTTATGAATTACTTTTTAATAACTTTTTCACATACCTTTTCACGGCTTGTCTTATATATATATGTTATCTGTGAGAACTCCTTTGACATAAGTGACTCACTTACACTTTTCTGTAATTTTATCAAGTGTAAATTTCTCATATAACAGATATTATATCTAAGCAGTTTAACAGTGAACCTCATTGTTTTTTCTTCATGTGCTTTTTAAAGGTATTTTAACTGGGTTGTTTTGAGATTGAATCCAGTTGTGTCAGCTGGTTACCATGGATACTGCTGTTCTACAGTCTTTTATAGAAGTCTATATCCTATAATACATTATTAAGTAAACCGCACAGTTTGTGCATGATCCTTCATACTGATACAGTACACAGACCAGTAATTATGCCATAGGTAAGCATGTATCTCAAGGCAGGTCAGCCTTCCGGGAAAGGTCAGAACCTTCTCTTCTGTCCATACTAGGAATCTTGTTGACCCAATGCGAATACGTAAATCTGCACTATCTCAAAGCATCATGAACTCTGCCTGGAGCCGGTCAGTCTCCGAGATCTCCAGGGTTTCCATTAATGTATTCTGTTGCCTTTCTATTGTGTTTTCTTCTCCTTGCAGATCAACCATGGATCTGGAATATTCCTTACACAGCAGCCCCAGACACTCATGGAAATGTATGGGTTCCTTCTTGAGCAGTTCCAGATTCAGTGATCATCTGCATAAAAAAAATCAGAAAATGGAAATCAGAGCATCGGCATCTCACTCTGCCTTGCGTCTGTTCAGTTTCACCCTTTTGAGGATTTATCCATCTCAATAACACACTTTAAAAGAATAGTTCATCCTTATGTTGTTCCAAATCTTTTATGAGGTTTTTGTTGGTCTTATGTGGAACACAAAAGAAGAATGCTGGTTTACGGTCCTCATTGACTTTTATAGTGTTTGTTTTTCCTGCTGTGGAGGTCAATGGTGACCAACAACTGTTGGGTTCTTTAAACTTCCAAATATCTTTTTTGTGTTCTACATAAGAAAGAAGACATAAGGGTGAGTAAATGATAACAAAATGTTAATTTTTTGGGTGAAAGGTAGATGCACATCATTAATGCTTTATTTTAGTCCTGTTTTGTAATCATAGATACTGTAGAGATGTTTAGTTATGCCTTAACTGTAAACATTTTGGCCAAATAAAATTCATTTTACAGCTGGAAAACCTTGGGGTTAAACATTTTTCAGTAGCAGTGTCCTCCTATGACTTGTGGAAAAGACTAAAAATGTTTATTTTGAAATCTAGTAGCCTAATGTATGTTGAAAATAGAAATCAAATGATGTTTTTATTCAGCGAAACAACAATTTTCAATGGCTTTGGCCCAGGCATGTTTACTCCTTGATTCAAAAACCTCAGAAGCAGGTAACAGGTACCATTTATTTATATATGTGTATATATATATATAAAATCAATTTTGAGTCAAATTTGTTGTATAACCAATAGAGCTCAGATAAAAAGAAGACTAAGCAAAATGGTGAAAACATCTCAAATTGTCTTTTTTAAAAGTTTGATTATGGACATGTCCTCGGAAATGAATTCCGGGCGAGCTCCAAAGGTGGATTGATTTTTCATTCTCAGCTACATTCATGCAGTAATGTGTTTGAGGAGGACTCTGCTCCCCCGGCATCAGTGATATATTGAATGTGTTCAAAATACAGAACAATTGGTGCTGTTTTCTACTCATCCTGAAATTGTCATGTTGCCTAGCAACATTGGAAAAGTTAACTCTACCTTAATACAGGAATTCCCTGTGGCCCCAATTTTCCTTTTCTTTTAATGAACCAAATTTTGATTGATTTTATTTTAAGGTTCACATAGACCTTTGCTGGGATTTTTATTTTACAAAGTAATGAATTATATATTCAACCTGAATTATGTACCTCTTGCACAACTATCCAAAAAAGGTCTTGAAGTATTGATCTTGGATCATTAGATTAATTCCTTACAGAGCAGTCTGGCTGAAATCACAAAGATCATAATGTGTTAATTGAAATGAATGACTATTTAATAATTGTTCCCATGTTACTAAACAAATTTTTGCAATTGTTTTTCTGTGTGTGTATATATTTAAATCCATATATATATATATATATATATATATATATGCACATTAATTCAGAATTCAGTTCTCAAGTTCACACAGCGTTAACCACAAATGTAGCTCATTAAATTAACTATGTACATGTTCTATTAACATTTTACAAATAATGTATCTTGTTCTATCATTTAAGACCAATCAAACAAATCAAATTTCAACGTTTTGATTGGAAAGTGTGCTGGTTTTAGTTTATTATTTTTTTTACAATAAAGACTAAAGGACTGCTGCAGCATCCTGAATATCAGACTACGGTCAGTAACAAACTATTAGCTAAGTATCAGTCTTCATTTCAAAGGAGCATTTTATTGTGTCTGACTACTGATGAAGTTGCATGGGCAATCAGGTTACCAACATCTAATGTTTTCTGTTGCTTGGATGAAGCTTAAAAAAAAAGGAATATAGGCATCATATGGAAAGCTGTTTTAACATTTATTCTTTAAAACTAACTTAAACCAGTATCTGCAATTATGTTGAGTTCTGATTAATACAGATCACGGTTGTATCTGGCACATACTCCTTTTATTTACGTTGAAAAATGTATTAGTCCAGCTTTTATATATTACAATAGCTTATATTACATTTGTCAAAATGACTTGTATTGCTAGTAAACATAATAACAGGAATACGTGCTAATGTCAAAAACAACAACCTGCTGATGGCGCTAAAGGCACAATAATAGAAGGCAGATTTTTTTTCTGTTCGTTGACATGGTTAGACTGAGATGGTAAATATTTTGGGTGTCCATCTAAAAGATAATCATCAAGTTTAGCATGAAACATGTAGAACATGATATTAATCATATCATTTTGTTACCATTGTAAATCCATATTAAATTATTATGGGATCTCTTTCAATGTTTTTTTTTAACTTTTTTAAAAATGTTGTTTCTGTGTTTTAAAGTATATGTTTTATATGAACATTTTAATGGCGGCACTGAACAAAAAAGAACTTAAATTTATCAAAATAATAATAACTTAATTTATCAAAATAATAATAACTTACATTATTTATATAAAAAAAAATCTAATATTTTATCTAATGTATTTGCATCCAAATTGTCAGCCTTCATTACCTAGTTACCTCATACCACCTCATATATTTATAAGATTTTTAAACAAAATTAACAACTTGTATGATTTATTTTCAAACTAAACATTTTGCTCAATAAATGTTCAGCACAAATGTAGCCTATATATTCTTTTCTGCAGTAATAAAAAAAAGTTCCATGAATAATGTATAAATAATATATTATAGTACAAACATTTTGGAAATACATTTATCGTTCATTTATTCGTTTTTAGGGAAATTGCCAGAAACTTTCCCTATTAGCAGGGAAATAGATACTAGTCGCTACTGAAGTTCTTTATTAGTTGTAATACTATTAAAATAAGTACCAGCAACAAAGAAAGAAAGACTAGTTACACAGTGTAATTGTTAAAACGGCTTGCCATGTGCGTCTGCTCCGAGAGTTTCGTTCAGTCGCAGGGAACGTGCGCTTCTTGTGAGGTTTGTCTACTGAACTTATCGCACATCGCTAATTTGTTCAGAGAGTTCCTGCGAGTTTAGTCTGTGTAAACTGACGCTGAAGGCTTACTATATCATTTTTAGATTAGACGCGGCTTGAATGCAGTATTATAAGGTATTTTCCATAGCTCGTGCATGCAGCCACCTGATGGACGTACCAGCGACTGAAGTGAAAATAAGGTATAAAGGCTTTTCGAAGAGACCCAGTGAGATGCATCACATGAGATGAGCTGAACTAGCAGATCCACCCACAATCTCATCTAACAGGATTTCAGCTGTCACTAAACCCATTGTCAGAGGATGGTATGAGCATCTCTCTTCATCATTGCTCACATACAGTGCATTTGGTGTACATGCAGCCCAAGAATAATGGAAGTTTCTTACAGTTGCATGCCTACCACCGTTAAATGTAAGATGTGGAGACTTTATTACCAGTCCTGTCCAGCTGTAGTCACATAATGGCATGTAGAGGCTCCTGCTGCTGTGGTCCTGTGAATGAAGATAATGCGAGGTTCATAATGTTGCTGCTCCTCATCATCCTCTACCTCCTGTGCGGAGCCGCGGTCTTTTCAGCCCTGGAGCATCCCAAGGAGAAGCAGGCGAAAGAAAAGTGGGCTCAGAGGTTTGAGCTTTTCAGCCAAAAGTACAATCTCAACAAAAGTGACTTGGAGAAGTTCTTGAGACATTATGAAGAGGCGAACATGGCAGGAATACGGGTGGACACCCTCAGACCACGCTGGGATTTTACTGGAGCCTTTTACTTTGTCGGAACTGTCGTTTCCACCATTGGTAAGAAGGACTTTTGAAATATATTTTGACTAAAAAAGATTAGGTAAGATTCTTAAATGTAGTAGGTATATTTAATTTGTGTCACTATCTAAATCACTCTTAAATTTGCATTACAACAAACATAAAAAATATTAGTATGATAATATGGCACATTAATGTATTTGTGTGTGTGTGTGTGTGTGTGTGTGTGTGTGTGTTACGCTAGTCACAATTTCCAAATAAGTGAATATTTAGCCTAAAGTCTTGCCTATTAAAAAAAATGTAGATACAGTTTATTGCAGACCTTTTTGTTTGAATAGTGGGGCATATTCTCACAATAAAAGTGGTCTGTTATATCCTATCAGCAAAGTCTAAACAATATATATGTAAGGGATAATGTACAGGCAGCCGGTAGTTATCGCAGAAATAAGCCCCGACATTATTCTGCGATAACTACCAGCTGCCTGTACATTATCCCTTACATATTATATATTGCTTTAGCCAACAATTATGACTAAATTGTTTACATTTTTTATATTTATTGTCCTTGCATTAATGTATGTATCTGAAACACTCAGAAAACAAAAAAACAAAAGAGAAGGTTGATGTTAAAACAACATTAAAAAGCAATAGTTAGAGAAAATGTATTTTTATGTAATTTGACTTAGACCTGAAACCATATGGCTACTGACATATAGCCATTGTGACAAATAGACCTGCATATGATGCAGCTATTTTTTATGATTAAAGATGAATACATTTAGGTTAAAAATATAAAACATGCAATAACAAAATAAAGTGTTGGAAATTGTTACACTGTATGTTAGGTGAGGCATTTGAGTATCGATGCAGGTCTCTTTGCCTGCATGTTATAGTGTAAAGATTCGTAAGTGAATATATTGGGCTTAACCAGAAATTTTGCAGCTGCTGAAAACTTGCTGCTGTTGGTACAATATTAGATCTAACACCTCAACAACTGGAATTTATAAAAGCTGTCAGTCTTTTCAGTCTGATGCATGTCCCCCTCTCTTTTCTATACATTTTATCATTGTATCTTACCATTCCAAATTGGTAAATATGGACACTGAGGTCTTCCCTAAGACTTAATAAAGATGCTGTTTATCTACATTGAACACAACAGATGCAAATTTTCCCAAAGGGAAACCAAGAAACACACAACTGTTAGTTTTCCAAACTCATGTTCAGTTTGGTTTCATTGCATCTCTCTGTGATGAAATGTGCACCTCATGAAACGTGTTAAACTCTTCAGACATTGAGGAGGAGAATGAGCTTGTCTTCATGATGTCCCAGTCAATGGTGGCTTTCATATGCAGAGAAAAAAACAACCATGAGAAAATAATGCAGTCCACTTGTTATGTGCATTTCAATCAGTGTGACAAGGAAAAGGTAGGAGATGTTTCAGTATCTGTCACCAATAGCAACAGTTCGGTCTCCAGCTTTAAAGAAGGAAATAGTTTTGGACGATTGAGCTCAACTGTTTATTCTGTTATACAATTAAAATTTCTTCCTCTCGTATTTCCCACAGGGTTTGGAATGACCACACCAGCCACAGTCGGTGGCAAAATCTTCCTGATCTTTTATGGCCTCATTGGCTGCGCAGCCACTATTTTATTTTTCAATCTGTTCTTGGAGAGAATAATAACAGTGTTGGCTTTTGTTCTCAAATCCTGCCATGAAGTCCAGCGGCGACGCAAAGGAGTTTTACCTCACGACAGCAGACAAGACTCGGGCGGCGCGAGGATAAATCGTGAAGACAGTCTTGCAGGATGGAAGCCTTCGGTGTATTGTGTGATGTTGATCCTTTGCGTGGCAGCAATAATCATTTCTTGTTGTGCCTCGGCCATGTATTCCTCAATCGAGGGATGGGGATATTTGGATTCACTTTACTTCTGCTTTGTGGCATTCAGCACCATTGGTTTCGGGGATATGGTCAGCAGCCAGCGGGCTAGTTACGAAAACCAAACCGTCTACCGAATCGGCAATTTCTTCTTTATTTTAATGGGCGTTTGCTGCATATACTCCCTCTTCAACGTCATCTCTATTGTTATCAAGCAGGTGCTCAACTGGCTCCTGAGAAAGCTGGAGAAACCATGCCGTCACTGCCCTAGGAGCTCTCTCCGGCCTCGTAGAAATGCAGTCATGCCAGCCCATGTCCGAACACGTGTTCGCAACATATCCATAGACACAGATGCAGTGAACGACAGCGAGACTGATGGACGGAGGATGTCTGGAGAGATGATCTCCATGAGAGACTTCCTGGCGGCTAATAAGGTCAACTTGGCGATCATGCAGAAACAACTGTCTGAGACTGCCAACGGTCATCCCAGGCCGTGCGGGTCAACGAACAGGCACAATGGATTCTCTGGTGGGGTTGGAGCCCTGGGCATAATGAATAATAGGCTTGCAGAAACCAGTGTTGACAGATAAATATAACATTTATAAACAAAACAACACTACGGCTTTTTGAAAAGCCATATTGCACTGCCCTTAGTTTAGCTAGTGTTACTTTTATAATACAGATGTGGGCTTGAACATGAAGTCTCTTGTGTTTGTTGAATGCTGTCGTTGAAATATTCATTGCTGCTCTGAAGGTAAAGAGAACGGAGAACCCAAGCTCAGGTCTGTTAGTAAGATTGATGTGCTGGGAGAAGCTTTGCTGCACAGAGTTTCGACTCAAACTTTCTTATGTTTGCAGGGATTTTATTTATTTGTTTTGATTGGAGGATGTTGCAATCAGGTTAAGCACTTTGAATGGCCAAAAAGTAACAGATGGGATCTGCAGAACTGATCTACAGTGGGGTGTCTGAGACCACTAGTCTGAATGTATATTTTATATTTATATTATGAGCATAAATGTAAACACAAGAATTAACATGAAGTTTTAAATGTCATAACTATTCACTGAAAAATATTACTTGGCTAGTCCTTCTTTGGCTTAAACTGCAGCAGCTCTCGAACTGCATGAACTTTGGATCTTCATAGTCACATGAGCAATGTTGGACATCATTCATTTCTATGTTTTAAAAAAAAAAACATTCCCCAAGGATGCTTTAAAATGACAGTAAAAACATTTATAAACTTACAAAACAACTTCTGAATGTGCATGCATGCACGTATAGGGTCTGAGATTTTTGGTGGCCACGATCTTGCCAAGACATGATCCTTATCCCAGTTCTCCTACTTATTCCAATCCCTAACCCTACTCAAAATGTATTCCTAAAATCAGTGGGAAATGATAGCTGATTAAAAGGGTAACCAAGCCTAAAACAGAATTTTCCAGAAAAATGATCCCTCAAATCTGATGGGCTGATTGGAATGTTGTACCAGGATCAAAAAGGAACATCTTGCATTTGTTGAAATCATGCTCACCGAGGTGGTGTCAGACGTTTGGACTAATTTTTCTGACACTTCTGACACTTTGTGCTGGAGCATTTCTTTTTAGGTATATCTAAACAAGTGAAAAGGTGATGCAAATTACATTCATTCACCAGTAGTTTACTATCTTCTTCACTGTGCAGGTATGTAGATATGGGCATGAGGCATAACGTGCAACAAGAGAGCCAGACAGCCCACGTTACATCTGTTTCATGACATTAAAGCTACTGCAGACACTTCAGAGAGTCTAGCAGCTGTATTGAATTCATGACTCAACAGCCTATTGATTGCTTGAATTGCTTATCAGCTATTTCAGATGAACAATGTCGTTTTGGATGAAATATGTGCAATGTCAAAATGGGTATGATGCAGGACATCAAAACATTTTCTCCAGCACTTTTTTGAAACCTGCTTACTTTATTTTTAAATGAATGACTGTATGTAGAGGTGTAATGCATGATGAATTCTAATAAAAGTATGCTTTGTCAGTTTTGCTGGGAAATCTTGCAATTGTGAGTTTGTGATAAAAACAATCTATTGTTTTTTAACTCGTTCGTATAAAAAACAACAACTATTTGGGTATTGATACACAGATGCATACCATATGCACGCCACACACAAGTCGATTTTTGCATATTGGTACCAAAGTATTCTTTTTTATTTTGCCATTCTATTCAAGCACTTTCATGAGACCTTGCTTTGTCTTGTGCTTAGTAGGCTAGGCTACAATTTTTTTATTATTATTAGCAGAAATTTAAGCTAATAGGCCATACATTAATATATAAAAAAAGATATTTCATGTCCAGATATATTTATTTCCTGATCTACAATGATAACAGTATTTGATGTATAGGATTACTGTTGTTCAAGTCAATATCCCATAATGCAGGCTGTTTTTTGACTGAACTACAGGTAAGTGAATATCCATTTCTTAAGGTTGGTTAGTTCTGTCATGTCTGTGTATGTGTGTCATGACTTTCCTTCCATTAACATCTGTCACCTGCAGTCTTGTGGCCTTCACCTCTTTCACACCTACTAGTGTCGATATAATTCTGCTGTCACTTCAGGGGAATCTCAGGGGCAATCTGAAAGCCAGCAAAAGCAACTCAAAGGATTTCTAGCATTGATGTTTTCTAGCATCTTCTAGTCTTTTTATTTGTTCGTTTTGTGCATTCTGGACTGTCAAAATAAGTGAGTGGATCAATGCAAAGTCATTGATCCAGAACAGTCATGCTGTTGCACGCCTAATGCACTTTTGTGTGTGTGTGTGTGTACAATTACAATAGTATAATCGATTCAATAAGCACTGGGATATTTGGCTGTGATTTGATTTTGAAACACAGGTACATACATAGTCAGTCTAGCTTCCGAAGATACCATTTATTGAACTCAAACGCCCACTAGAGGGCGGTAGAATATAATTAAACTCTTAATCCCCTGTGCAGGTGTTGAAAGAATTTCATTTAATCTAGTACAATCAAACATACCTTTCTATCTTTTAGGGATTTTTTAGGGACAGTTTTTCCTCACACAATTAATATCTGATGAAATGTATGTGAGTCCTTCGTTTAAAGTACTATGTCGAAAAAATAGTAATATACTGTAAAGGTAAAAAATATTTTATTTTGTGTAAAACATACATCTGTATGTTTATCTTAATATTATCAATGAACTACTTTCATAATTCATAGAAAAAGAGAGAGAGAAAAATATAAGCAATAAACTCCACATTCTGTCGTCACGTCCTCAGCGAATAAAAAGTCAGAAATTACATTTTTGTCCGTGCAGCAGTTGGCGAAAAATGATCGAGGGTGAAACTGTACCATATTCCACTGGATTTGTAGTCCGGCACTCGACGAACTCCCATTAAGTGCGACTATCCCGCCCGCTGAGAGGAACTACAACTCCCATGAAACCACCGCAGCGCTTCTGTTAATATCAATATGGCTTCTGTCAGTCAGACAAAGGCGAATCAGTTTTTGCCTTGAAATGAAATCAAATTAGGGAAAGGTAGCGGGAGAGTCGGACATCGTCCTGTTTTGCTGGTTCATGTCTGGCGACAGGGATTAAAGGGACGGAAACACTGTCAGTTGAGTTGAATAAATGCTGTGGTGCACGGAGGCCCCGCACGCGCACAATCAGGTAAGTCTGAGATGCCAAATTATTAGAAAGGCGTCATTTGTTAAATCTGTCTGGAGACATGAAACATGCATTCACGTGCAAATGACGCTCGGGGGGAACCGAGCTCGGTTCGACCGCTGGTTCGCATGTAAACTCACATCTGCCCTCATTCTGTGCTGGGATAGGGGTTTAGAAAAGAAATGCCAGCAACTGTGCAACAACTGACACTATGTTGACATTGGTGAAACGAACTAAGAGTTGTGTTGATGCTCATCTCTTTGCATGTATTATTGTGACTGTTATTATTTATGTATGTTTATATATGATCATGTTTTGTGTTGGAACTAGGTGCTGACAGCATCATACAGCTTAGTTATTTGGGTATAGTGTGTGTTTATGTTGGGTTAAGGGGACGTCCGATATATATATATATATATATATATATATAAGCTTGATAGTTCATGCAAATTCTATTGATTGATTTTTTTCAATAGCAGTTATTTTTTATTTACTGAAGGTGACCCTATTAAGACCTCCTAAATTCAGAGTTGTGCATCTTTTCTTATAGATTCTATGTATGAATAGTTTTTCAGTGAAGTGTATTCAGTACATTATTAATCCAGTACAAACAAGTTATTTTTGTCATAAACTGATCAAAATAAATTGCTAAATTTATTTCTAATGTAAAGTGCATTTGTATCTCACCATACTTTTTTTGTAAATTCTTCCCATTGCATTACATCAAATAAAATAATTTAGATGCACTGATAAACCTACCTGGCAAACTGCAAAAACTGCTGATGTAGCTAAAATGTGGATTATGGTTTAGTATTTTGCACTTTCCAGCACCTATTCAACAATGAAAGAAAGTCTGTTTCTCTAGTCTTACCATGGTCCTTTTAACTTGTTCTAATCACTTACCTTAAGACAGTTTGCTTTTTTTTTTTTCTGGCTGAGCATCTTTCTGGTTTCTAGCTTTCATTTGCAGTCTTCGTTTCTTTATATCAACTTCATATTTTTTTGCCGGTGCAGCAAGCTTGTGAGACTTCCCCTTTTTGCCATATCCTTTCATTTTCACGCAAGTGGTCAGTTTGTCTCCGCAATAAAAATAATGCAAGCGGGTAAAATAAAATAAAATAATGTGTTTGAGCACAAATAAATATAGGTAAAGTCTTTATATGAGGTGAAGTGGCTTTTTGCTTATAAGGCTTATTTGAAGCGGGTTTAAGAAACCGTGCACATTATAAGTATTCCTTATTAGCCCTTTTTTTCTCAAATTGCTTGTGTAATATTTTGATTTAATATAATTATAAAAATTGTTTTGTTGTTCTACTACATATTTGTTTGCATTGTTTAGGTAGTTTCATGTGCTTGTTACAGATATGACCTTTTAAAATGCAGAGTTTTGCCTATTAGGGAAAATAAATAATTTGATGACACATTTATTTTATTATCTCTTAAATATATGGCAATGCATGCAGTTTTGTGTGGCCTGAGTAATGATTCTGTTTATGTTGCTGTAGAAACCGTAAATGTCCTGTAGATGCTTATCACATTCAGTTTATTTAGAGATATAACTTTTAATTGTAGCAGCACAGTGGGCATCAGGTACTTCAGATAACATGCTCTGGATGGTCTTCATATCATAAAGGTCTAATAATTACCAGCTGTCTATAGAGGTGAATTGATATTTTTCACATATCACCAAAACATACATATGAAACAAATGGGCTGTAAAATAGTTGGAGAATAGAAGTAAACAGAGATTTGGGCTTCTTTTGGGATGCCGTGCTGATGAATAGAGCCAGGGGCATATGGACAAAATCAACTTTGATCTTTAGCTGCTGCAAAACAGATGAGTTTTTGTGCTGCTGCCTCAGTACTGTAGTTTCATAACTATAATCTATAGATGCTTTTATGCTTTCATGTCAGATAAGACTATGAATATGCAGATAAAAGAAGCTATGAGCAACGCTAAACTCTAAAACTCCTCAGAGCATTACACCGTTATTAAAATTGCATGCACACCACCAGTAGTATTGCATTTAATGCTTGATATAGTAAGATTGCATCTCTCGTCTTGAGGATTGTTATTGTTAAAAGTAGCGATGCATAATTAATTAATTATTTGCGTTGCTAGTTTCTTGTGTGCAGGTCAGCTAACTGAGTTGGTTTGTCATGATCAAATGAGTAGAAGGGGTCCTGCATGCCTGTGGTTTAACACGTATGGGCGATTTTGAATTCTTGTGTCGCTGTGTTTTATCAGCTAGCGTATTAAAAAATGATTTGAGGTCTGAGGTGACGCCTTTACATGTTTTTTATTCTCCTATCAGACGGACTGAAAATTTGTATGTGTTGCACACATCTGTGGGACAATCGGGGATTTTTTTTTTTATGACTTGTATTGTTCAGTTTCTATTGCTTAAGGCTTGTTACAAGCAAGGTATTGTTTTTTGGGAGACACAAAAAGAACGCTCCCAGATTTATTGTTGTTTTTGCTGATTTGCTGTATCTGATGCCTCTGGATAATTAAACCTTTTGAAGCTTTTTAAGGGTGCTTGGGTGAGCAGAAATCTTTTTTTCGTGCAGCGCAGACACCAGGAGACGGTCGTACTCGCTCATCAGCAGAATTCAGTCTCGAAGAACATGTCGCAGGGAGTTTGAGATCTTCATTTTGTTAAAAGGAGCCTCGCCGTTTACTTGATTGCATTACACTGCGCCATATGGAATGCATATTGCGCTGGCACGAGTTTTGCTTTTGCAGCATCATAAGTTGTAGCTTCCTTTTAAAACTCGAAATGAATTGAAATACGTCGCCTTATGGGACAGCAATTGGGCGGAAGCACACGTGTGTGGGCAGCAGCCTGGCATTGAGAGAACTATTCTCAGACAAGCGCCCGTACGAAGTGATTCATTCTCAGCTTCTTCACTGAAAGTAGGTTGGCCGCCTCAGATGGAATTTTTCTTGGCAGTTTTCCCTAAAGTTAACCTCCTTCCCCCCTCCTCACGTGTCCCAGCTTTCTGCTGTTTAAAGTCTATTAAAAATTCTGTGGTAATGCATGCAGTGTCTTTGCCTTGACCTCAGACAGGCTCCGCACTTCTGTTGCAATGATTGGTCGATAAAGGTGCGGTGACTTTGACATTTTCTTGGAAAAAATAATGCTTTAGTTAGAACTCGTGCGCATACGGCTCCTGCTACACCTCCTCCACTGCGTTTCTAAGACAAAAACATTGTTTTTTGTAGTCTAAGCTGTGTTGTTTTGACTTTTATACACTATGCAGCCATGTGTCGTGTTTTATCAGCATTTCCTCCAGCATCAGTTCTCTAATGCAGGAGCTCTCTCTCTTTTTCTTGGCAGAATGTCCCATTGTACAGATGAGCCTCGTTTTACCATTGAGCAGATTGACTTGCTGCAGCGGCTACGTCGGAGCGGCATGACAAAGCAAGAGATCTTGCACGCCCTGGACACCCTCGATCGGCTGGACCGCGAGCACGTGGAGAAGTTCGGCCACCGGCATGCCCACGGCGGAAATGGGGCGGCAGGCGTCAATCACGGAAATGGCAGCAACGCCACCACCTCTTCCAACTCCTGCACTACCTCCTCTAACAACCTCACAGCCTCTTCTTCGACGACCTCTACAGCCACGCAGACGGGATACCGTGGCAATGGCCTCTCTCCCTCCCCTAGCAACAGCTATGACACCTCCCCGCCCCGGACGGCCCCCACCCCTGTGCCCGTAGTAGCACCCATGGTTCAAAATGGACGGGACAGCCTTACCGCTATGCCCAACGGAAAGCTCTCTCCGCCCCGCTTCGCTGTTAGCAACACCTCCTCGAGGGCCTTTGCATACGAGCACCCAGATGAGGAAGTGGATATCGATGACAAAGTCGAGGAGCTCATGAGGTAAGTGGGACACTCTCAACATGGGATGGTCCTTATTAATTAAAAACAACTGAGTAGTGATAATATGAACATTAAGCCCACGTGTCCACCAGAGCATTTTTTGTCAGATGGAAACACCAGATGCTGTGGTTGCTATGATAAGGAATATCCACTAAAGTAATGGCAAAAACTGTGTATTTAAATGAGACATCAAAATACTGTGCAAAAACAACAACGAAAACAGTGTAGTCCAATTCATTGACCTTTGTCTCTTACAAATTTTTTACATGCATCGTTCAAAACAAGTCACAAAAATTCCTCAATCATTAAAACTGGATCTGACTTGGTCGTTAACGTAGGTCATATCTGGACTGAAGTAACTGTTTATTATGTAACGGTTCACAAAGATCACGGTTCGGTTCGATACGATACAGTAGTGTCACGGTGCGGTATGTTTTCGATACGGCAAAAATACAATAAAAAAAGAGAATTTATTTGATTTTTTTCTCCTCCACATTTTTATTTATTAAAAAACTAACATAATATGACCTTGTTTTTCCCCCCCTTTTCTTTTACTTTAAACAACAATGGAGCTATACTTCACATAACTTCTGGGGTTTC
>JAUCMU010000033.1:4385494-4411475 GCA_032275025.1 Enteromius treurensis | reverse complement strand
CGACCGGTAGAAGGAAGTTGAAAGGCAGCCTTGGAATCTGGTCTTTTGTGGAGGTAGCGTGGAGAGAATGTGTCTTCGGTCGTGCGATCCCGAAGAATGCGTAAAAGGCTGGTTGTGGAAGGAAAAAGGACGGACTATTTATAGTGGGTAGAAGGGGATTTGATTGAGATATATATATATATATATATATATATTTATTTTTCTTCTCCTTCATTCTTCCTTTTTGTACTTTGTTTTGGTTTGCTTGGAGAAAGGTACAGAAGAGCAATGATGAATATGAAAGTAAAGTCTACCTGTCTCTGCTCCAGAGGGATCTCATTGTAGTATGGGTTCAGCGTGTTCTTCTTCACCGTCGTCTTCTTCTTCTTTAGACGCTTGCCGTTCTGCAATAGCTGGATCTTGACATACGGGTCTGGAAAAGGTCAAATGTCGAGTTAATTGCAGCAAACATATGAAATATATCTTGCTGGTCTCATATATCTCAGCTTGTTTCTCACCAGACAGGCCGCCCACGTCCATCTTCTTCAGGTTCTTGGCTTCCAGGATGCAAACGGTGAGTTTTCCCGCAGTAGGAACGTAACGCAGAGAGATGCAGATGTCACCAAGCTTCTCCGGCTGTAAGAAGAAGATATCAATGGGATACTGCTCCAAAGCATCTCTGCTTGTCTCAGAACAGTTAAAAATAGATGACAATATCAGATCCTTTAATAATCACCTCTTCTTTCTCAGCGCTATCCAGGTCTCTCCACTCCTCAATCGGCTGTGCCAGATCCACAGTGTTCATGGGGAGTTTGACCTCACCGATGATATCATGCTTGGAGAAGCGGTCATAGTCATACACAGACATGACCAGTGTCTTCCCACCTAGCTCCTGGTACGGGATCTAACATGGAAACCATTGAGAACAATCAACAAAAATTATACATAAATGTGTCTCAAATTGTTTTTGCAGCGCTGAGTCATAAATCTGAGCATAGAACATTTTGTCCTTTGAGGATTGTTATACACAGGAGATGCAAGCTGTTTTTTCTTAGTTCTGCCTTCGACAGACAAAAAAAATAAAGTAATATTCTAATAAATTATTCAAATAATTAAGCACATTTTTAAAATATAAAAATAAAAGAAAATTGTTGAATATCTTAAAACATATTAAATGTTTGTGACTTCATTTTTAAAATATTAAAATACTAAATTAATATTACTCTATAAAACATATATTAAATCATATTTAGTTAATACAATATATTAAAAAGTGTGAAATATGAATTACAACTGATACACATTTTTTAAATATTAAAACAACATTAAAATAATACATAATAAAATAATATAAAATTATAATGCATAATCAAATACTATATATTTTTTAAATATATTAAATGATTGTGATTTTGTGACTCAAAGCCTACAATTTTTATTTTATTTTTTTGTCTTCTTCTTTAAATATTAAAATACTAAATTATAATTATAAAATAGTAGTATACTGTAATATTTTAAATACTTGTGACTGTGCATTAAAGCCTATAAGCGTTTTTTCTTATTATTTTTTTTAAATATAAAATATATATATATATATAATCAAACTGTTTAATATGTATATTATATATATTAACATGTTTAAAGAAAATTCAATTCAATTTACAGTTAATTTTTCTAATCATGTTTTTTTGCAATTATTTTTCACATCATTAGCTTGAGAAAACCTCCTCCTCACTTGGCTTTCTTTTTCTTTACAGTGTGCAGATACAGCCGATCCATTTTTAGAAACACAGTCAGCCGTTCTCACTGTAAGGCAGGAGCTTTGAAGATGGCCAGTCGTTCTTGTCCTAGATCACTTTTCTCAGAGTGAGACTATTAGAGCTCTACCAGTGTCCACCAGAGGATGCTCGGTCCCTCCGGAGCTCATTACAGACTCTGGGAAACTAAAGCTCATTCAGGAGCTGCTGGAAGCATTAGGACCGAAATGCTGGTGTTGCAGAAAACCACCAATAAACCCTAATGACAGACCAACATCACTGGAGGCATATCGCTATTTCCGTTTTATTTGATATTTGTAATACGTTAGAGCCAGGGTTACACTGATCATACAAGCTTTATATGTATGTGTATACTGTATATCAAGACTTTGCTTCCACACCGCGACAAACACCAGTCTCCCTTCTCTGCAGATGTAATAGCAGTAAAGGAGTTACAGAGGTCAAACGGTTCCTGTAGTTCCTCACCAGGTTTGCTTTGGGTCATTGTCATATCGGAAGTCCCAGCCACGACCCATCTTTAATGCTCTGACTGAGGGAAGGAGGTTTTTGCCCAATATGTCACAATACATGGCCCTGTTCATCCTCTCCTTAATACAGTGCAGTCGTCCTGTCCCCTGTGCAGAAAAACACCCCCAAAGTGTGATGCTTCACTGTAGGTATGGTATTATTGGGATGATACTCATCAATCTTCTTCCTCCAAACACTGCAGATGGAGTTAAGACCAAAAAGTTCTACTTTGGTCTCATCTTACGACAGGACTTTCTCCCATAAATCCTCCGGATCATCCAGATGGTCCCTGGCAAACTTCAGAAGGGCCTGGACATGGGCTGGCTTTAGCAGGGGAACCTTCTGTGCGATGCAGGATTTTAAACCATGCCGTCTTAGTGTATTACTGATAGTAGCCTTGGAAACATTGACCAGCTCCATCCTGTGTAGTTCTGGGCTGATTCTACACCATTCTTAGCATCATTGATACCCCACGAGGAGAGATCTTAGCCTCTTCCATTTTCTGACAATTGCTCCAACATTTCTATTCTCAGTTCTATTTTAACCAAGCTGCTTGGCAATTGCCCTGTAACCCTTTCCAGCCTTGTGAAGGTCTACAATTTTGTCTCTTGTGTCTTTTGGCAGTTCTTTGGTTTTGCCCATGTTTCTACTTAGACTTTGGCTGATTGTGGGGTGCACACAATGCACTTTATAACAGCTAACAGGCGCTACTAATGTAGAATCATGAGCAGAGTGTAGCTGGACTATTTAAAAGCAAAATAACAGGTCTCTGAGGGTCAGAAATCTGTCTGATAAGCAAGTGATCAAATACTTGTTTGACACAGTAATTCCCAAATAAATTGTTAAAAATTGTACAATGAGACTTCTGGATTTTTCTTTTTAGAAATATGTAAAATATATAGTTAAATATGTAATAAACATTTATATTTTATGTGTTTAAATGGTTTGTACAAATGTATTAAACCATTTCTGTTTTAATAACGTGAAATATTTATATTTTTACTTTATATTACTGGCATACATTCACAGATTCAGTCAGTAGTTTGGTTTTACAACTCTAGTAAGTGGCACTCAGAATAGCAGCCGCAAGTGAGCATGTGTTTGGCTGCATATGGATGCCACAGTCACCACCTGCTCTGCTTGAACCATTGCTCTCTGCTGTCATGTGACTGGGTATTGTCTTGGTGTAAAAGAAGAGCGCTCGCTGTGAGCAGACCATCAGAGAGGAGGAATTTTCGAGCATTCACTGTGTATGTAGCGAGGTGGGAGGGGTTGTTGGGGCTGTATTTTCCTGTACGGGGAGGGCAAGAGAAGCTGGGGGTGGGGCAACTGTAGCCGCTCAGATGGGATTTGCATTAGTAGTTTGTCAGCTGTCATTAGGAGCAGATGACAGTGAGGATAAGCAGTTTGCACACGGCTCTCTCTCCTCCCCCCCTCCATGAACTGACCGTTGCTTACACCTAAGAAAAACCACAGCCAAAATGCTTCATTTTAATGTGAGCGAGTAGGGAGTGATATTTGTAATATGACGGTTAATTGTCATCCAATTAATTTTCTGTTTTGCTCTTGTCATGTATTTTGCAGGATTAATATGCATACTTTTCCGTCCTTATATTTCACAGTGAACTTGAAAAAAATTGTTTACAGTATTAAAGTCATTATAAGGCTACTGTAAAGGAGTCATAATATTTGAAACATTCATTTTTGGTCTTTTTTTTTTTTTTTTAATACTTAAAAAAATCTGAAAATTATGTTATCATAACTCTTTATGTTGGTTAATAGTTGTAATATATCTGTTCTCTCATCTGGCGCTGATTTTCTCAAGATGTGCTCTGAGCAGGTTTTATTTCAGAAAGAGAAATGTGGCAGTTGATTTAAAAATTTGGCTGGCAGTATATAATTGTAATTTCAAGTGCACGATCATTGCATCCAGATGATTATGTAATAATCATGAAAGATTTTTTGAGTGACTTGTTTTCTGTATATGTATTCCAGCCCATGTGTCAGGTTATGCTGAGTGTTGCATGCGGTGTCAACTCCTCAGCGCTGTCCATATCTTGCAAAGACACTCTGTATATATTTATACAAGTTAACCACGTCATCCGCTCATCTATAGCCCTTAAAGGAACACATACTTTATTCAGAAATATAGATCACCTATAAACAGTTAACCGCCAATCGCTAAAGACTATGTGCACATTAGGCAATGTATTTACAATCCGTAAATACATATTTGAGCTGTTTGTCTTGGACATATTGAGAAAGTTAAATGTATAGCTGTAGATTTTAGGCATGTAGCCCATAGTACATTATTTGGGGTGCATACTGTGACAAAAATAAAACTCATTCATGAATAAGCTGATAAAATTAGTATCAAATGTCTGTGCTATTAAACTGAATGTGTTTTTATTCAGGTAACTGGCTGTAACCATGTTTACAAGGTAAAACTTGCTCTGCAAGATTCTTTTCAAACTGTAGCTGCATGATTACAGTAGTTGACCTAAAAAAGAAAACAAACAGCAGACAGTTAATGCTAATGCTAATGCTAAAGAGTGTTTTCTTATGCAGTATGCCTTAGCGGTTTTTTTCCTACAGGAGTGAGTCCTTAGGTAATGAAACATGTTAGCGCTTTTGTGACTAAAATATGCCTAAAAATAGTTTGTGGTAAACTTTATCGGTTCTATAGCATTGGCTAAATGGGACTACAAAGGTTGTCAGGGACAATGAATGTCACAGTGCTGTACAGGAAAACTCATCTACTCACTGATTTTACATCCTTTTTGCTTTTATACTCACACTCTTGCAAACTACTCTTACTATAACTTTCCAAATTATAGATTTATAATAAAGATTAAAGGAGTTGTCAGTAACTCTGTGTGATGGACTCTGAAGTCATATCACTGTGGTGTACTTCATTTATGGGTTTCATTGTTTATTTCTGCTGTTAGAAACGTATACATTTTGGTCAAAGAGCCTCTTTACTAACCCAAAGCCAATGGAAAAATCTTACTGCATTTTTGTTGAGGGATCCAGGGTCACGCTAACTTCCAGGTTGGCTCACAAAAATGTGTCTTCCCTGCAGCACCTATGCTTTCCTGAACTAGTTTGCACTGGTAGACATTTGTGTTTACAGAAACCTTTCTCGATGTAGCAAAGACATAGTGCTCAACTACTGTTCAGTGTTATTAGGTTTAGGTCAAGTTGTTTTATTAGAACGGCAATGTGAGGTAGCGGTTTACAATACCCTTGTTCCATAAACTGTTTCTTTGTATTGTTTCCGAGAGGCTGGGACACAAGTTTTTCAACAAAACCCGGAGGTGTCGGCAATCTGATCTTTGGAGCTCGGTTTGTCAGCTGCACAATGTGGACCCTCCCACCTAGCATGCACTAGAGAAGTTTATTGATTTTTCTCACTGCATCTGTGCCTCTCGTAACCCAAAACCCATCAATACACATCAGACATTTAACCCACTCTCCGTAACACTTTCAGTTATGAGAATACAGTTGACCCAGCTTTTCGAAACGTACCGACAGGCTCAACGCTACAGCAAAACAGTACACTTCTGATGGACCGATAAGGAAAATCCATTCGCCTCCAGCCGTGAGCATCCCATGCCCGTGAGCCGCTCCAGATCTGCCGTTTGCCGCTTAATGTGTTTATTATACAGCGCTCTCCCTGTGGCAACTTGAAGGGGCTGTCAGTTTAAAAGATTCATGAATATGATCAGCTTCTGTAAATGGACATTGGCTTTTTGGGCCTGCTTGATGCTGGTACTTTAAGACCATTACGTTCTCCGTAATTGTAGAGCTTATGAGTGGCAGGAACATCTCTCTTTCCCTCTCTCAGTCAAGCCATCTGGGACAGTGGCTGGAGACCAGGCCTGCGGCTCTAGGGAGGAGAGAATGTCGATCTCCCCTCCTCCTCCTCTTCCTCCTCCTCCTCTCTTGCTCGCTCTCTATCTCAGTCATAAGCTCGTTGCCATCCCCACCCCCCTCTGATCCGCCGCTTGTTTTTGGCGTTTCCTTGCTAGACTGTTTTCAAGTCTTTCACATATTCTCCAGCAGCACTGATTGGTTTCATTTCCTTCACTTCCTGTCTCTGCTCGTTCTCACTCGCTGACGTTTCGTCTTCGGGCTCATTACCGTCAGCTGAAGAGGCTGTAAACACCGAATCTCCTGCAAATCTCCCTCAGACACTCGCTGCTAATAAAGGCCCATCTGTTCTGCATAACCACGATCCCCATCGGCCTTAGGGATCTCTCCACACTGTAATCAGTAATGTTGGGTAATAGCTGTGGGTTGCTCGCAACAGCTCCACACACTCTTGTGTATTTTGGCTTTGCGAACCACCACCCCCAACCCAGATATTTAAGTCATTTCACCTTCGAGCTGGATTCGGGCTCGGTGCCATCAGATGAGCGCGAAGGTTGGATTTACGTGGCCGGGTTTAACGAACGATTATGATGCAATTTCCTTCGGTTTGAATAATGCTCCGGTCCATATAAGAGGGTCAAGCAAGGACATTGTTTTTTGAAGGGTTTGCATAATGACTAGCCTTGCCGTAAAGACCCCTGGACCGATGCAGAAGCGGTGCTCTCGCCATTTTCGAGGTCCCTACAAGCACAGGGTGTGTCACCAGTCTTGATCCCTCTGAGCTTTTCAAGCCACAAGATTACAGGGATGGCACATGACGCTTTGGTGCAAGCTGCCTCTTTGTCTACTCCAGGAGAATGATGGATTGAGTCTCCCTCCTCTGCTGCTCTCTTGAGATGTCTGTTGGGCTTTGTTTGGCAAGTTTAGCTCTCTGTCTTTTGGTAGGCGCAGTGTTAACCTTTCACAGTATCCCATCCCACAGATGTAGCTGGAGGCCCAAGACTATAGTGCATCTATAGTATACTTTAACTTCAATAAATTATGAATGCAGTTTATTCTCTTAATGAATTAAAATTCCTTTTTGATTAAAAAAAAAAGTTTTTATTTTTAAAATATTTTTTGAAGCTGAAGAAGGCTTTAAGCCAAAACTTCTTAATATTAGTTTGATGCAACTGTCCTGAAAAAGCATAAAATAAATAGTCTTGTCATTTGTGTTTGTATATCTTTGAATAAAATGTTTCTTTATATATATATATATATATATATATATATATATTTAAATTTTAATAAATTTAATTAGATTATATTAAAAAATATTAGATCATATTAAAAAATATGGTGGAAAGTGGAGACGCGGCTCATTTTAAGTGTAAGCACCTCAGGAAGAAATCATTGTTTATTGTGATTAAATTACACTTGTTTAACACAATCTAAATAAACAGATGACTTATTGAAAGTTTAAATTGTCACGCCGTTGTGACGACGCGTCACACGTGACATCATCAATATGGCGGATGTAGTACGTCCGAGTTCCATTCATACTATCCCCATTCATACTATATAGAACGTACTGTTTTAACGGTCTGGTAGTACGTTCAGTTTTAAATGTAGTACGTACTTAAGAAGTATGAGATTTCGGACGCAGCATAAGACTCTAAAAAAACATTGCCATAGTATGGGTAGGCGATATAACTGAAATCAGTCATTTTATTTCTCTGTAACAATATATATCACAATATTCTTGTCTTTTGGTCTTTGATATCAAAATATCTGATACAATCGAAATTTCATTATTCTTGTCCCTAGTCACAAAAAAACGAATACTAGCTGAGAAGAAAAAAAAAACTTTGAAGACAAGGAAACTGTCAGTGATTAAATAAGAATAAGACACTAATAACAAGCAATAGAACAAAACGATAGTTTTTTTATTTATAAATGTTACATACATACAAGTAATTAACATGTATAAAAACGCTGCATATTCTTCACTGTGTAAATTAATGATATATTTCTTATTAAAGTTACAAAAGTCAATATCAGTGAGAGATTTTCTCACTTTTATTTGTTCGATAACATGAATGACAGAAAGCAGGAATATTAGACTGCTGTCACTTTAAGAGCCGCACAGATTTAAAATACTGTTACACGTGTGTTTGCTTTCTTAGATGTTTGCTTTTACTTAAGACCTAAATTACTGTTTTTAACAAGGATATTTGCAAAGATGGCATTTTGACATACAAGTGTGTATTCAAGGCCTATAAAGTGGCAAAACCAACTCCATATTCAATGTATCTCCATATTCACGTCCTTGCCTCTCTTATAGTGCTATTAAGAATAGCTTAACCGCACTTGTTTTTAAACCGCTATATTTAAAATACCACAGTTTTTGTGACCATGTAGCACAGCAACGTCACGTGAGCGTTTAACCTCAATTGAGACGATTGTCCAAAATCTCACTTACACTTACAAATTCCTTCCGGTATATCGCCCACCCCTATGCAATACACAGTGCAACAGCCAAAGAGGTTTTTCTGAATGTTTATATCTGTAATGAGATGTTTAAACAAGGTGTAACTAATGTGTAGCATGTTAATTATAGCATCGCCACTAAAAACATCTAAACTGAAAGCAGCAAAATTAGTTGAATGAATAAATGTAACTCATAACTAATCCAATTCCCCCAGTTTTTCAGCCTAGTCCTAGACAAAAAAGTAAATCTGAGCTATTCAACTGAAAGAGCCTGGAACTGACTGATCTCAAAACATGTCAGTGCCTTTGTTTTGTCCTAAGATACACACCAGTAATACTTTTTTAAAGCTAAAATACTTAAATGTCCTAATTGAACTATGGCCTAATACTGATTTAGGCTAAGCCCTATTTATGAAACCGGGACATTGCATCTTAAAGGAAGTGTACTCACCTTTAGGCCATCCAATATGTAGATGAGTCTGTAACAGATTTTGGAAGTTATGCATTAAATCACTCGCTCGCCAATAGATCCTCTGCAGTGAATGGGTAAAAAAAACATCAATGTGATGCAAAAAAAAGCAGTTCTAAATTAAGATTAAGAAACACTTGAACATCTTAAATGGCCTGAGAGTATTTTTCCTGTAGCTATTCCATGCCTCACACGTTTGTTTGCGAATAGGCAGGAAAACCTCTAAATGTAGTTGTCATCGTGAGAATAGTTGAAGTAAACCGATATACCGTTTTATGACCAGTATGAAATACTTGTAGTTGGGAAATTGGCAAAACGTTAATTGTGGACCCTGGTTGTCAGCGTAAAAGTTGCATAGGACTGTTTTTGCAGTACCATAACCGGCCTGCAGGCTTCAGTAATTGCGTATTGCACTTTTAATTACTAGCGGCAGCTTGTTTATGTTCCTGCCGCTACGCAACTGTGCATCTCTGCAGGGAGGCGTCGAAGGCTGTGTGGAAACTGAAGCCTACTCGTGAAGACTGTGCCATTATATTTCAGCGTTAGCAGACTAGAAATTCAGTCGGGCTCTTTCTGCAGGCTCTCTCTAAAAGCAATCGGACAGCAGCCGTTTATTTGAACGTATATAACCTCAGTGTTCCACTCGGCCAATAACTGTGCAAGCGTTGTAGCATTGGGAATTCCTTCGTCTCAGCGAACGGGGAAAACACTTGACAATCAGGGTGACGACGTTCCAGTACAAAAACAAAAAACCTGTTGGTGTCCATATATCATGGCTTTCTCTGGAAAGTAATGATAGCTAAAGTCCCTTCCGTGGGGATTAATAACCGTTATTTCCGAAATTAAAGTGGATTTAACCACTCTAATAAATATCCCATGTAATTGCTTGTTTGTTTTTTTGTTGAATAATCATAAAATGTCACTTTAAGGAGGGAGGGTTATGGTGCTTTGGGTTCTTTGGGTACCCCAACATATATATATGTTTTTGGTTTTTGTTTCATTTATCTGGTACTGTTTTAAAGAAAGAACGAAAGAGAGATGGACAAGTTCAGGTTATTTTTTATTTTTGCTTTAGAATTGTAACATGGTGCTTGTTTTAAAAAAAGGAAAGGAGACCACATGCCCTCTCCCACTTTTTACAGTCTTTCCTCTTTTGCCTTTTAGGAAGCTGCTTTCTGTGTGCAATGCACATCATTGCAGTCACAAATAAGCTTTTTTTCTTTTTCTTTTTTAAGACGTATCAAAATAGCTATCGGATGACAAACCTGTGAAAAATATCAGCTGCTTCAAAAGTTCTCTCAGAATGTCTGAAATACCATTTCAACTCATCAACACGCCTTTGTTCCTGTTGAGCGGTAGATTTCAATCGATGAGCTCGCCGCTCGCTAAAAACAAGCTCGTATTTAAAGTCAGTTGCAGCCGAACGTGAACTTTGACCATGGGCTTCACCCTTAATGCAAGTATTTTTTAAGCACTTAAATTACAGAATGTGTCAAGTCTGTCAACACGTCATTTCTGTGAAAATTAACTGTTGATGACGCTGTTTTAAGTTGACGTTAATATTCCTAAATATACATTTATTCCATAAACCTACTTAAGCTTAACATAAATGTACCAAGTCTATTTAATGAAATGCGTATCGAGAGAATATTGTACGTTCGGAGGGAATATTAATTGGAAATTCTGCCAAGCAGATACATCAGTCAAATGAGACTTTATTTGATTTTTTAGTTATGCTTTGTGTAATTTGGTTAAATCAAGTTCAATCTCTTCCTTTATGGCCGGGGCTTTTGTTTGTTTGTTTGTTTTTTACTTCAGTGAATATTTGACTGTGCAATTATTGTTACTATACATAGAATCAAACCTTACAGACTCTGTAACACTGAAATCAGACTCTCAAAATTCAGGTAGGGGCAAGTTGTCATGTTTTAAACTAAAACACTTTTGAAAATTAGAATGTGTTTATATCTACTTTCTTGTAGGAGTATATATTATCAGTACAAATTAAAATATCAAACAAAACGTATCAAATCAATGTTTAGGCTAACAGAAATTTAAACAAATTGTATGCAATTACAGCTTCAACTAAATTTTGAATCAGAGAAGTTAGTTTGATTTTATTGCATTCAACAGCTATTAGAGATGTATGATTGCAAAATCAAGCATTGCTGCATTTTTATTATTTTTTTGTTTCCCCATGTGACAACTATCCCCGGTCTGTTTTACAGTATATTGAGATTTTTTTTTTTTTTTTCATTAAACCTCAGTCCAAATATTAGATGGTGTTATATAGCGAGACAATGAAAAGTATTTCAAACTGCCAATCATACTTTCAGCTAAGAAAAGTGTAGCATTGTCCTCGAAATGTGTTTTAAGTCAGCTGGCATTGCCGACCCAACTCTAAGCATAAAATATAAGCTTGCACAGCAATCATGTAGTCTTGTATATTTTATTATGGGATACAGACGGTCCAATCTTACTAACACAGAGTTCCTCAGTAAACGTTTTCTTATTGAGGCACAATGTGATGGACTAGTGCCCAGTCAGTTACCCAGAAGTCTTTATTAAGCTAGTGTTGGAATGTGTTTGGAACAAGAAGTCTGTCGTGAAAGAATGAGGGAACACTTTGACTGTGTTTTTAATCTGTCCATGTTCAATATGTCAATATATTAAATATATATAAATATATTCTATGAGTATAAAAAAAAAAATTCAAAATATATCACTGTTGTATTAACTTGAAATAGTCTAATCATGTATCTCTTATTACAGAATTTAGTGCCTTTTTTGGACAGTAGACTGTTCTGTAATTACTATGTAGTATAAAACGCATACGCTTTGTTACTTTTTTAAGTTTAGTTTTGACACTTGTTCATTTTCAAACTTTGTTTTTAAGTTGTTTTTATTTTAGAACTGTACCTTCTAGAGAATAAAAACTTAATGAGCTGAAAGACACCGTCTGGTCATGCTTCTTTGGATTGTTAGAAGACTGAAGACAATTTAAATGTGTGCAGCTGCTCTTTTCCATGCCGGGGAACAAAAAAAATAATTGTCTGTCTGTTTGTTTGAAAGGAAAAAAAGTTGAAAAATAGATTCCTTCTTCAAATCTAGGTTAAGCTAACACCGGAACCTCTTAAACATACGTTATAATACTAAAACAATAAGAAATGTGTAAATCAGTTCACTTTTTATTTTCCTTTACAGCCAGATTATTGTACAGTCCATATAAAAGAAATTATAAATGAATTATTATACATGATTATTCTTTGGATATCAGCATAGAATTGCAGATAATTAAATTAATCAAACCCAGCCAGCCTTGTGCTCAGATTGAACTCTCAAGATGCAACTATATACAAAACACACATACACACCACGTACACTCTGGGATTAAACTCTCCATATACATGACATAAAATCATCAGGACGAGGCACACACTAGTGGTGAAAGATGGAGCCGTCTACTCACTGCTCACGAAAAAGGGAGGGGAAAAAAAGAACAAAACCCTACAAAAGTGGAGCAGCCACTTCCTGCCAAGAGCTTCTCCTGACATCTGTGTAAACAGCAGGGCCCAAAGCTTCCTTCAAAACCTCATTCTCCTGATGCCCTTAACGGGAAGGGTTTCAAACAGGAGTCTCCACACCTGTATTTTTAGTATTATATGACTTCAAAAGGCCACTGTGTGGTTGCTCAGATATGGCTCTGGATCTATGCCGTTTATGACAGACCGAGGTGTTGTTACTGCTACTGCAGACTTTGAACAGAAACCGTTTTAGTGAAGAAAAATGGTAAATTGCACTTAAAAATGAAATCACACAGTACACATAAAAGTTAAAAGCATCTATGATTGAATTGTTGGGCCGTAGAGATCAGCTTAATGAAAAGTCTTCAATAAGTTCATTTCCCCTTTCTTTTTAAAGAAACTCTAGTTAGGTTTAACACAATGAGCCATCCAATTCGTACAAGCACTTACCTTTAAATTAATACTTAGTCTATAGCCGTTGTTGCTAATCAAAGACGTGCTGCTTTTTTTTTTTTTTTTTTGAACTATTTATGAGGCACAGATCAAGATATGTTAAAAAAATAAAAATTAAAAAAAATGATTAGGAAAGTGTTAACCAAATTTTGACTGAACACAAACAAACACCACACTGTAGGAAAAATAAAAGGCAACTTCAAACTGTGGAGAAATGCATGTTTTCTCGGATGGACATTTTGAAATGTGTTTGACGTTTGAGCACCAAATCCAGTGAAGAGCAGATTTACAGTGCATCTTCGGTTAGTTCAAGTTAATTTACAACAAAAAGTAAGTACCCTTTGGGCACATAAACTATCTACTATAAATCAAATGTGCAAATTAATTTTCCATTTATGGGATTTTTACACTTTATAAATTCCATTTACATAACCGTTAAAATATATTTTAATAATTTGATATTGCATTAGACTTCAGAAATCACACACGATGATTTTCACAATAGAATATAAAAGGAATGAAATAACACACTTTTTCCTCCAACCATAATCTTGTTAAAAAACTATGAATGTGATCACTTCGCCCATACGGTATGCTAAAAATATTTCATGACATTACTAGTAGATCTTTTCATTTGAATAAATAAGATGAAGGTATTGCCAGTAATCGGTCCAATAGACTAAACTGGAATGTGCTTTTAACGTGGCCTTCTTGTGGAAGACAGTCCTTTAGAAACCAATAGAGACTGAGCTACTTTAAATTGCAATGCAAAGTTATTAGAGGTTGTTTTGCAGCGATTTCAATAACCCAATTCCACTTTAAAGGCTGTTTACTAAACGTGCCCCAACCCATCAGATTGTAAATAAGCCACTTTAAAAATACTTTTTTTCTTCTTTTTTTTTTCAGTCCAATCATCAAAACCATTAAGAGAGGGTCTAATTAAGCCAGTCAATTAAACCTGAATGTGCCAATTCGGTCAAGTCCAAAAATTCACAATGTGCAATTAAAGATACACACCAAGCAGGTGGTTTTCTCCTAAAATACTGATAGGCTAGTCTACCAATGATAACAAACCCCATCTTGTGGATACAGCCATCCAATCACTGCCCAAGTAATAGCAGTACTTCGTGACAAGAAATTACTCGTATCAAAAACCTACATGGACCTGCTCAGGGCGGCACCTATGGCAAAATACATGCAACCAGCCCTTGATGGTGGCTTACAGCTGCAAACCCAACTGGGCATATCCAATGACTCCGATTGGATCCCTGAGGTAACCTCTTACATGTCTATCATACCATTTACCACATTCTAACTCGTGTTACGAAGGTGCAATGAGAGATGCCGAACAAGAAATGGGTTGACTTAAAAAGGCACATTCAGGAAACCATAAACCGACTGTGCAGGGAAGATAAAGTCAAGCAGCATTTGTAGTATCGAGTCTAAAAATAAAACCAGGGCACAAACAAAAATGATGGGTTGATCTCAAAGATCCGGCCGATTCATTTACGGTCAACTCAAGGAGACTTGCTTGAGTTCTCAAACCAAGGAACACAGCTGAAGCAGCATTTTTTTTTTAAAAATTGATAGCACTCCCACATGCTACACGTTAGCATAGCACCGAAACCGATAGAGGGGCTTGTAAAGGGAATGTTGTACCACCTCCATGCAAAGCCCAAGCACAGTGATGGATGGAGTTGAACTCCTCGGTTAGATTCAGAGGTTGGAGGTGTCCTGCTCAGCTCATTGTCAATTAGCTGGTCCAGGATTTGCGATTCTCTCCTTTCTGAATGGCAGGTCCGGCTCCTTCCCTCAGTTGCTCCTCCCCGCTGCGGCGATTTTCAGTCTGCCTTTTGGAAGCTTCCCGTCGAGTCAGGCGATCTGGACGGACTAGCACCCCGTAACCAGGGTTGCATCGGAAGTACTGGTGGCCCTCAATGGAACCATCATTCTTACCTAGAGGACAAAGGATAGAAAAGGAACATCAGTCTCATAAAGGTGTCAATGTCTCTGAAAACTTAAAGAGGTCAAAATTCCCTTGATCTTTCGATTTATAAGAGGTACTTGTGCTATAAAAAAAAAAAAAGTTTCATAACATTTTCTCAGTCTAAAAACAGCTGATTTCGAAGGCGATGAAAGGTTGTTGAATGTGCCCCTTTATGACATCATAGTGTGGCTAAACTCCGCCTCCGCAGAAAATCATCAACGCCGCCTTCTGCATCGCTGTTAGTTTAGCCCCACCCACCAATTTGTGCATGCAGTGTAAATGATGCATCCTCTAGCGATTTTGCGTCCTTGTGTTCTCGTTCTACGTCATCATTAACCATCGAAGTTCAGTTTCAATTCTCAAGAACCCAAGTACAGAGGACGCATGCAAGTGTCCAGATGTGTTCTTGAGATCAATGATGCTTCGAGTGCGCACTTGAGAGTATTGAACCATTAGAAATCCCAGAAGACGCTGAAGGCAGCCGGTGTACGGAAGCCTATAATCTCGCTCTCGCAAATACTTATAGTTTTAAGACCCGAAGAAAGTCTGCAGTATTTCATTGTTTAACTATGACTGTGTTATGATATATGCCACTGTACAATAAAATTATATGCAAGTATATGAAAATAATAGGCTTTCTATAATACTAATTATTCGTAAAATAAGGGGACCACAGAGAACAGTGCTAAAAAAAGAAAAAAAGAAAAGAAAACGAAGGCAGTTCATGAGCCCTTTAATAATGGAAGATCTAACTCACCTGAGGGAGTGTCCAACTCAACCCCGACCCAGATGCCTTCTGAGAAGTGCGTTGGGCCGATGTAGCGGACCGTGCCGGACTTGTTGGATCCGACAGTGACTCTCCCTCCCACCTTGAGCCAAGCAAGTTCCTTGGGTTCCACATCCTCGAAGGTTATCTCTAGCTTCTCCATGCTGTTGGTTTGCATTGCGGTTGCTTTTCCATCGCCAAGAATGTTACTGAAAGACCTGAGTTCATTGGCTTTCACCTTCTGGAGGGAGAAAGGGCTGTCTGCGGAGGTACTTGACAAAAGGGGAGGAGTTGCGTTTAGCTGTGCTTCCTGCTGAGAGGTGGTGACACCATTCCTGTGGGCCGCCTGGGTATCTTCCTCTTTTCTAGGCCTGTCAGATCTTAGCCCAGCTTCTACAGGAGCAACAGAGGCATTAACAGGGGTCGGTAGACAGTCTTCGTTGTCAGGCCTGGATGCTACGGGACCCGCTTGGGAATTGGGAGTAGGGGTAAGGTCCCCGCAAGCTATGGAGACGTCGGAAAGGGTGGCAGTGGAGACGCTAGTAGAAAAATAGCCACTGGAGGCCTCGCTGATGGGGCTCAGGGGCAGGTCATGCGGATCATGCATAGAGGACGGGGCATCAGGCCCATCTGAGTGTCTGTCTGAAGCAGGACTCTTCCCCATTACTGCAACCTACGGGGAAGGATGTCCAAAACCACAAGGAACATTTAACTACACCTCAGCCTATCATCTGACTCTCTCACAGAGAGCACATGCTAGAAAAACCACAGATTTAACAGCATGCAATTGACATCACATGCAGGAGAGAAAGACTGGGCTCTTAAAATATCTTCCTAGGCTATACTTTTGCAAAATACAAGTCTGTAACCCAATTCATCGTTCATATTTATTTAATTTTGCCAAAGACGGAGCATGAGATCAGAGTGGAGATCTACTTACCGGTTCTATTCTTACTCTTCCTTCATCAGGGTTGTTGGCTGTTTGCATCATTATTCGTGGCATATGCTGGAGAGATGAATGGAACGTATTAAATTTGTTTTTACGATTTCGGTAATGGTTTTCAGAGAGGCGGCACAAAGCTTGATTTAAGTGTCACGGGTTCATTTTTTATGTCGGGAGCCTTTGGATTACGTTTGATCTAAAGTACTGACAGATCAAAAGTCTGCAAGCAGGGGAGGAGTGATGTACACCATGAAATATCACTGTCACATTTTTTTCTCTCTCTACGCCTCCGTGGAAAGCATGCTGGGAGATATGATGAAAGGGTATTGCTTGACAATTAATCTTGGGGAAATTAAACACTGGAGTTTATCTATGGACTCCTGCCTAACATATAATCAGGTTTCCCTGACATGATTTACTTTGACAAAATGAGGACACCGTTTTAATCATGGAAAACCAAAAAAGCCTGTTTTCTCATAAAAAAACTAAATCCACTAGCAAGCAATAAGGCTTAATTTAAAGCCTTAATTTTCCTCATATGAGATGGATAATATATCACAGATACAGTATATGGGCAATGTAGTAGCATATGGAATTTCTGTCTATATGGAAATGAGGCGGCATGAAGACAGAACGACGTTATGCTAGAATCTAAAATGGACTCAAATTAAATCGGTCAAGAGGATTTACATCCTTCTTTGATTACCACATATGATTTACTCTTTGTAGGTGCTAAAATGGCTATTTTTATGACTGATACTCTACATCCGTTTTTTTTTACTTTACACAACCACTATTGACAGGAATTTACATGCATAAATGTTTTGCTTATCTTTTGAAAAAAAAATAAAAAATTACAAAAAACTGACAAAAACAAAAAAGTTAATAAAATAATCATTTGAAAAAAATGCATTCAGAAATAACATTTATTTTTAGATTAATTAATTAATTACAGTTTTTACCCCCAAATGTATACATTACTTTGCCTTAAAAATGCTTTATTTATTGTTTATTTGTTCTAATTTTATTTATGCATATATTCTTCGTATTTATTATCCATTTTACATTGTTCTTTTGGTATGTGGAATAAATATCAATTCAAAATTGAATATACTACTTTGCCTTAGACTATGCTTCATTTATTCCTTTTGCTTTTAATGAGAAACGTGACCTGGACAGTTTTCACGAGACTCACCCAGGTGACCAAAGCAAGGATTTAGCCACAATTCACTAATTAAAGAGTCAAAAATGTGACCAGACCTGTTGGGAGTGTGGAGAAGGTCTCAAATCTTTCTTGTCATCGCGCACAGGGAACAGGGACTTAAGCAGCTTGGGCATCTGAGGAACCAGGGCCTTGACTGGGGAGATATAAGAAGCAGCAAGCCCTGAAAAACCTGTGGGTGGGTTGGGAAGGAGGCAAACAGCAAGGCAGAGGTGTGGAGAAAGACAACAATGGTGGTGAAACAGAGACAGATGTAGAAAAGAAAAAAGGCGTGCATGAAGTCACAGTCACATAAAAATGTCACACTGACATTTTTTGACAAATCACGAAGAGACAAGATGAAAAGAAGCTGAAGTCTGACAAGACTGGGAGAGATTTTCAGTAGGTAACTGAAAGATTGCAAGTTCAAACCCTGAACTGGCATTATTGTACCCTTGATGAAGATACAGGAATTTTCTCTGTAGTTAGTGTTTATTAAATTCACGAAGCAGGTTAGAAATGAAAGTACAGGCAGAGATGAATCACATTACAGTAGAGCGCACAGAATGGAAAGGACAGTCAAATAAAGAATGGGTCAAACCCCATACCTTGCTCGGGGTCCTGATTCTGTGTAGGTGGTGTAGGAGGTCTGGATGGTCGTGGCAGTGTTTTGCTGAACTGAGAGGATGTGCCAAAGATATCCTGCTGACTCTCCCATCGATTCTTACATAAGCAAATTGGATATTAGACGTTACATAAAAAGGACCCATTTCCTGTGGTAGACCACGTTTCTTATATTCACCCTTGAATCTTACCTTGTTGTCATCCAGGACTGAGTTTAGTGACAGATCCTGTCTACTTCCTGATAACTAGATGAGAAAAAGGTGACGTGTGAATACAGAATGTACCAGGCTGCGATGATACAGAGTATTCCTAATAGTTCTGTTTGTTAAGATGACTTGAAGGCTGCAGATGCCCTTACCCGGTGCACGCTGGGAGAGCTGAGACTGCGTCTGCTGCCCTTGCCTTTACCTGCCAAATGCTCCTTCACTGCCACCTCCTGTGGCACATGATATACTGATTTACACGATGAAAATTTTTACTCGAGAAGTAATATATGGACAGCACTGGGAAGTCTTCATTCATTTCAGTGATGTAATTCATAGAACTGCTTGTTTTAATGAACTGTTTAAATAATGGAAAGTGCATTGGGGCAGCATTCATGTTTCATTTACAGAGTAAAATATGTTTTTAATTAAAATACTGCATATCACAGCTGTAAGTTTATACAGAATGAGTTAAGTCTGGTGTTTAACATATTGCTCCCTAAGTACAGTGATTTACAAACTTTGCGAATCAGTTAAACAGAAAAATGAATCATCTGCCACAATACTAATCAGATAAAGTCTTTTTTCAGATTACAAACAAAAAACGATATACTTCAATGGATTAAATACAGATCAAGTAATATTGAAGATGGTAGCTGTGTGACCTGTCTCACACGGTCCAGTGTGAGGATGTTCTCCACAGCCAGGACGCTCCGCAGGTACTTCTCTATAGCAGCTTCGTTGTCTGAGGATTTGGGGTTCTCAGCGCTGGCGGCCATACGAGCCAGCATCTCCCTGTCCTCTGAGCTCTGACTGTCCTGCTGACAAGCACAGCCAGAGAGACAGATGCTTGTAAACCAACCAATTTAAGAAACCAGTGGCCTGTACCATGAAGGTGGCTGAACAAACTCAGGGTTACATGATTAGTCTTGAGCTGACAAAACCAAACCAGTCCAATCTGGGTTTGTTGGTGACATGAACTTTCTTTGTCAACTCAGGCTTGATCCTGTGTTAATGGAGCGCATGCACATGAATGCGTGACATCAGTAATGAGCACATTTTAAACACATTTTTACAGCAAGATGAAACGATCCATCAATGAAAGAGGAAAACTTAAGAAACATTTTACCATATAAGCGCAAGTAAGTAAGTTATAAAGTTTTGTAGAGTTGATGATATTTATAATAGGGCCGGGACTTTAATGCGTTAATTTAGATTAATTAATTACACAAAAAATAAAGCGTAACGTTTTTTTAACGCATTTTAATCGCACTTATTTGTGAAGCGCGGAACGTTTCTCACTGGATGAGTTTCGGCGGACCGATTATACTGGAGCACCAACTAGCGTTTTAAAGCAGGGATCTCAAGTCTCCCGCATTCACCGTGAGACACACGCATTTCAGGCAGTTCACATGCTCTCACGCTGAAAAGTAAGAGATAATTATAACTTGTATATACAATTAATAGACGAAGCGCAAGCATACGATGTGCCAGCTTGAAATCCGTACTAAATTATTTCTAAAGTTTCAGATTCTGCAATCTTACTATATGTGTACAGCATGCATGTACATTAATTTGTTCGGTTGGCTCTTTTGGCACCAATTGTATCTATTTTATTTAAATATATAAAGCTATTTATTTCATTTGGATGAATTTGTCTCTTTTATCAGATTTACCAATTGCTATAATTCATATTTGTGCTGATCATTTATGAACAATAAGTAAAACTAAACTGCTAGCAATAACTTCAGAGAATTGGGTGGGCCAGAGGGGCTGCTGTGCAAATATTTTGTGGCTCCTCCCCTATAGAAGATAAAATCTCACTCCAAACTTTTGCTAAAACTTGAGAGCCCTGTTTATAGCGAGAGTTTAACCGTAAAATAAAGTGTGACCTAAAATTATTTCAATTCTTTACAAGATGATTCTGAAATTAGCTTGTAGCTACACCAATTATGCAACAGTTTAAGCACAAAAAAAGATAAAGACAACCTTCTATCAATAATTTTAAGAGGTGAATAAAAGTACCCTCGTATATACTTTGGCTCCATTAATCAACTTGGACAGAAATTTGTCACTGCGCTTGTCGCTTGCGGGATTGTTTTATTCATGCAGGATATATGCAAATTAGAACTTAGAAGGTATCAGAATAATTTGAGACAGCCTTTGCATTAGAAACATGTCCGAGAGTTGTCTAGGTAAGCAGCTTAGTAGGTTTAAAGCAGAAGAAACATGAGCAGCTGATGATGAGGTCATCACAGCGAGACACGCCTGAACAGCACAGACTGCCGTAGTCCTAAGGTGCTTACAGGTTATCAATAAGAGCGCTCATGTGACAGAGTGGCAGTCATTTGAAACGCACCCCATCCAAAGCATTTAAGAAAGTGACTGGGCGTTAATGATCATTGAGAGGCTTAATTGTCTGTGTAACCCTTCATGTTTTACATCATTGACACTTTGTTCTTTAAGGCTGCTGAAAGATTGCTGTAATGCTATATTCTCTCTTCCTTCCTTAGCCTTTCTGAATTTTAAATGCCAGACCTTTTGCCGAAAAAGGTCATGTGCTGAAAAATGTTAAGCATGTCATGTTTTATGATCACAGTAACCCGACAAATCTCTGTTCAATTAGTGTCCACTTTTTGATGATGTCACTGGCTACCACAATGCAACTCTGTCTCAGAGTCTGGGAAAATTAAGGTCAGGCTTTTACAACTTGGCTGACAGAACCCAAGAACCCCCAGACAGACTGCCAAGCGACTACACTAAAACAATCAAAAACCTCATGATTCCAAGGAGCTTTTTTTATGTTGATCATTTGGCTTTTATGGTGTTTAGGAAGGGATCCACCAAAACAAAGCATCTAGCATCTACTGGATTCTCCTACTGTACTTTTATTGGTAACAAAAAGCATTTTGAAATTGTCTAAAATGTGTGAATTTACTGAAGGTTGGGGTACCCAAATCTGTGGAGCTTTCTGCAAGCTCTGCACACACAGATGAGTTTGTTCATGAGCAAAGAAGTGATGATCACAAGCCACATGGCACCACTGTGAGCCCTGTTGCAGCAGATATGTTTGTTGAAACTGAATAACTCAAAGAATTCTGCACTACAAATGCTTGTGCAAGTTAAAACTGCACAAATACCAGGGGCATCAACATATAAAATAAAACAAAATAATAAAATAAAAAATCTTATTGCATGCAAAAAAACGCATTGTATTTTAAAACGACAATTTTCTATTTTAATATGCTTTAATATATACTTTATTCCGGTGATGCAAAGCTGAATTATCATCAGCCATTACTCCAGTCTTCAGTTCACATGATCCTTCAGAAATCATTATAATGATTTGTAATATTCGAAACAGCATATTAGAATATGATTTCATGTGACACTGAAGGATAGAGTGTTGGCTGACGATTATCTAGAAAAATATATATCTATGTACGTATCTTAACCCAATGTTCACGATCCTATCAGGCAACCTATTTTTGGTTCACATCCTTCCAGAATCACTGCTCTGCATTATATTTTTTGCTTCCAAAAAGGTGTTTGTTTTCATACATTTTCACACATTAAATTATGCATATAGTGCTATATCTATAGCATAAGCAATTTTCACTGTTTCTATTAGTTCACACCTATCTGCCTATATATGTGTGTGTTGATGAATTGATAAACATGCAGATTACCCACTTGAGTGCTTGCACGTGTATGTGTGTTTGTGTGCACATTTAGAAGATTGAAAAGGGGAGAGCGGTGGTGTGAGTGCGTATGTGTGTAAGTGTGTGCACACAACCTTCATCGTAACTCATTCATGCTTTCTTGGTGAGTGACACATTGGGGCTGCCTGCGGTTGCTAAGCAGTCTCTCTCCGGTTCCACCTCAGCACCCTGCCGTGCTCTCTCCTGCTGAGCCCAGCTCACACGCTCCCTGCTGCAGACCCCAACACGCCGCAAATCACCCAATAAATGTCTGCTTGACCCAATAAATGTCCATCATCTGTCCACCACACAAAAAAACTACATTTCCCAAGTCGAGCTTTAGTGACATGCAACATAGCTCAATGTCCTTCACAGAGGTCAGGAAGCCCTGCTGCAGTGGACAAGGGATTCGACGGAGTCACGTGATGCAGTCACATGACCCACAGCATCTTCTGTTTCATTATTAGGAAAAATGGGGTGGGGTGTCCTATTAGATCTAATAGGAAAATATATTATATTTTTGGGTGAAAAAAATAAAATAAAATACAGCTCAATAATATGTCATAGCTGTGCTAAAATACACAATATACATACATATATATTAGATAAAAAACAAAATAAATAAATATATATATATATATATATATATATATATATATACACTGACCATATATATATACAAAGACCACTCTAAAATGTGCAGGGGGGGCAAACATGCTCAATGGATGACATGTACTGCACATGTACAGTATGTTGGCCATTCAATAACTGGGATGTTTTCAGCTCCCAGGAATTGTGCACAGATCCTTGCAACATGGGGCCATGCATTATTACAACAAGAGGCGACGGTCGTTGATGAATGGCACATCAGTGGGCCTCAGGATCTTGTCACGGTGTACACTACTTGTAATCATTGGCGAACATGTCATTTGTGCATAAGAAACACAAAAGCTAACAGCCATTGGTGTACTGGCACACAAATACAAGCCTCTTTCACGAGCTTGTGCAAGGTGTACATAGTAAACGGTTGTTTATTGCAGCTCATCACATGTTGGAAGAGAATCGAAACAGACTCATTTATGACAAAGCTGGAATGCTTTGCATGAAGTGCAAGCACTTTTGAAAAGCCAGAGGTAAATGTCAGTTCTGTAAAGGATTATTTTTTATTCTACCTTAAAATTACGCTGACCTAATTTGACTTAAAAAGCACCTGCTGTAGCATCTTTAACTCTTTGCACTAAACATTATTTGATTTAACACTTTGGGATAGTTTATTTGTAGTTGTTGCCATTAATTTCATAAGGTTACAGTTCATATTTTCATTTAAGAACAGTTTTATATAGTTTAAACCCAGTTTAAAACAAAAGCTGAATGCTTATGTCAGTATGTTTGTATTGAATGTACTTACTGTGCAGTTACTGCCATTGATGGTTACATCCCTAAAAATATTTACATATATTTTTTATATGGTAGTAACACTTTTCTGAAATTATTCAGACTCAAGTCTCAGCTATGTGTTGTGCTTAACACCCTTTAGTAATAAAAATCTAATAATACTATTATCTTTATCCTTCCATCACTGGTTATGTATATATTTCACCTTGTGTGCAGTAAAACACTCATGAAAGGTGTTTTACAGTAAGTGAGTGGGAAGACAGAGGAGAGCTCAGGTGGGAAGAGATGAATTAGTGCCATGGCCACAGACTATAAAAAGATTCTTGAGTCATGATGTGTGAGGAACCTGTTTTAGCTAATTACAGCAGTCTTGAAGATCTGTGTGCCTCTGTTTCCAGGCCTTCCATTGTGCAGCACTGAACTCTTATGTTATTATTCATCAGCAGTGCAAGACCTGAGACCCATAAAGGTTGTGTTTGCATATATAGCGTTTAGCTTATTTGCTCCAAAACTTGAGGTAAGTCTAGATAACAACTTGTTCTCTCCCATCATTTCCTTTCCAATTTCAACTAAAAGTACTAGAATAATTGCTGCTGTATTAGTATGCATACTGTAAACTATGTGGCATTTCTGCATGCATGTAATACTTCCAAATTCACTTTACCTTAAGCCCATCAAAAGTTTAGAGTATAATATACATATTACAGAAATTTGCTAATGGCCAACAAATGGAAAAAGAACCAGCAGCATCCCTCATCTTTTTATATTCTGCCTGCCTTCTGCATTGCCATAACATCTCAAAGCACTTAGGAGCTATTCTAGAATAAGCACACATTTAAAAGCTTGCTGAAAAGCCAAATAGCATTAGCTCAGTACACGACTCACACAGGAGGAGGCATACACACTATTATAACAATAACAACTCACACACGAAGGTGAGAAGCCAAAAACAAGAGCGCCAGACTCACCTGTGGCTTGTGTTATGATGTGTATGATTGTGTGCGAGTATGACAGAGGCTGGTCAGCAGTTATACTAAAGTCCTTGATGAAGGACTACTGTACAGCCATCCCTTACTTTCTTTAGCTTATATTTGCATTGCATTACAAAAAATAATAATAATAATGAAAGAACCATGAAGAGGTATAAATACTTTCGCAAAGCACTATATATATATATATATATATATATATATATATATTTATCTATATATATATATATCTATATATCTATATATATATATATATATATATATATATACAGTGCGTATGGAAAGTATTCAGAGTATATTGCAGCCATTTGCTAAAATCATTTAAGTTCTTTTTTTTTTCCTGATTAATGTACACACAGCACCCCATATTGACAGAAAAACACAGAATTGTTTACATTTTTGCAGATTTGTTAAAAAAGAAAACAGTAAGTATTCAGACCCTTTGCTCAGTATTTAGTAGAAGCACCTTTTGGATCTAATACAGCCATGAGTCTTTTTGGGAAAGATGCATCAGTGTTTCACACCTGGATTTGGGGATTCTCTGCTATTCCTTATCGCAGATCCTCTCCAATTCTGTCCGGTTGGATGGATTTTTAGGTCTCTCCAGAGAAGCTCATTTGGGTTTAAGTCAGAGCTCTGGCTGGGCCATTCAAGAACAGTCACGGAGTCGCTGTGAAGCATTATTTTAGCTGTGTGCTTAGGGTCATTGTCTTGTTGGAAGGTAAATCTTTGGCCCAGAGTGAGGTCCTGAGCACTCTGGAGAAGATGTTCGCCCAGGATATTCCTGTACTTGGCCGCATTCATATTTCCCTCTATTGCAACCAGTTGTCCTGTCCCTGCAGCTGAAAAACACCCCCACAGCATGATGCTGTCACCACCATGCTTCACTGTCTGGACTGTATTGGACAGGTGATGAGCAGTGCCTGTTTTTATTCCCACACATACCGCTTAGGCCAAAAAGTCTGATCAAAATCTTAATACTCACCATCTTAAAGTTCTTCAGCTGTTTTTTTAGCAAACCGACTGGTGGAGGGTTGCAGTGTTGGTTGACTTTCTACAACTTTCTCCCATCTCCTGACTGCATCTCTGGAGCTCAGCCACAGTGATCTTTGGGTTCTTC
>JAUCMU010000033.1:4353419-4378507 GCA_032275025.1 Enteromius treurensis | reverse complement strand
TGTGGCAAGGCACAGATCTGGCCAAGGTTACAAAAACATTTCTGCTGCACTTAAGGTTCCTAAGAGCACAGTGGCCTTCATAATCTTTAAACTGAAGATGTTTGGGATGACCAGAACCCTTCCTAGAGCTATACTGAGCTATCGGAGAAGATGAGCCTTGGTGAGAGAGGTAAAGAAGAACACAAAGATCACTGTGAGCTCCAGAGATGCAGTCGAGAGATTGGAGAAAGACGGGCCCGACAGGCACCGACTGTCCTGCAGAACGCTCTTTATAGCATCACTCTCTGCACAAACCAGCATGTCGCCATTTATTCTTTTAGTGTTTGACGTTTAAACATTGTTATATGTTCGAACTGTTTTAGCATGTCTATCGATTTCTTAAGGCATGTCGTGATGATTTGAAAAATTGATCAGTCATATACTTTATGACCAGCTCACGGTCTGCTGCTGGGCGCTTGGTACTTTACAAAACACAAACTTATATTTATCGAACAAAAAAAATGTCTAAATTTGCTGGATAAAAAAACTAATAAAAATAAAAATATAATGATTCTGCCATTCCACTCAAAACTGAACGATTTTAATAGCTGAAACAACAGCATGAGACGTTTTGGTATAAGGGGAAAAAGACAAGCTCGGGTCAGGCTCGGGCTGGTTATTCTGATAAGCTGTCAGACACGGACTGGACTCGGGCCCAAGCGTCTTGGGATCAAAGCCAGGATCGAGTCTAAATTTGAGAGCCTTGCAGAGCTCTAAGGAGAAAGTTGTAGAAAGTCAACCATCACTACACCCCTCCACCAGTCGGGATTTATGTCAAGAGTGGACCGACGGAAGCCTCTCCTCAGTGCAAGAAACATGAAAGCCTGCATGAAGTTTGCTACAAAAACATCTGAAGGACTCCAAGATGGTGAGAAATAAGACTCTCTGGTCTGATGAGACCAAGATAGGACTTTTTGGCCTTAATTCTAAGCGTTATGTGTGGAGAAAACCAGACACTAGTCATCACCTGTCCAATACAGTTCCAATTGAGAAGCATGGAGGTGTCAGCATCATGCTTTGGGGGTGTTTTTCAGCTGCAGGGACAGGACGACTGGTTGCAATCGAGGGAAAGATGAATGCAGCCAAGTAAAGGGATATCCTGGACGAAAACCTTCTCTAGAGTGCTCAGGACCTCAGACTGGGCCGAAGATTTACCTTCCGACAAGACAATGACCCTAAGCACACAGCTAAAATAACGAAGGAATGGCTTCACAACAACTCCGTGACTTACACCCAGTTGAACATCTCTGGAGAGACCTAAAAATGGCTGTCCACCAACGTTTACCATCCAACCTGAAAGAACTGGAGAGGATCTGCAAGGAGGAATGGCAGATGATCCCCAAATCCAGGTGTGAAAAACTTGTTGCATCTTTCCCAAAAAGGCATTTTTACACGAGTGTCTAAAACTTTGAACAGCACTTTAGATTTGCAGGTAGGCTCTTCTTGGAGATGATGCCACAGTTCTTCTGGATTGAGTCTGTCTCTGTCATAAATGAGACAGGAGACGTGCGGATCCATATGCAAAACACTTTATTAATCCGAGCACAGGGTTGAATCAGGCAGGGTCAACAACAGCAAACAGGGGTATCGGAGGCTAAGGCAACAAAATAATCCAAGAACGTAGCAGGGGGTCGAGCGAACAGTAAACAGTATCCAGAGGGGCAGAGACAAAAGTGAATATCTGGGGCAGGCAGGGTTGATAACAATAAATCCAGAACGGTTAACAGAACGAAGAACACAGGGAAACATGAATAGCTTACAAAGGGGAAAACACAGGGTACATCCACAAAATGGTCAGCGACATAACCAACAACAAACAACCTTTAAATATCATTCATTACGAGATAATGAGGGGGATGAACTAATCAGTAAACATGGCAACAAACAAGCGGGGTGGAGACATTACTGGGTTGGTATGGAAACAGTGGGAGACACTTCATAATACAAGTCCTGAACATAGAACAGAGAGACATACAAACAATGAACAAGGTTCGGACTGGAGTGCCCTCTGGAGGCTTCCGTGGGCAACTCAAGTGCAGATCGCGACAGTCTCAGTTTGTTCTGTTCTGACTGGATCTCTGTGTGGAGCGCTGGCTGTTGTCAGACTCCTTGTTCAGACAATAATCTCACTGCATTATTGCAATTAATGACAAAAATAATGCTTGGAAATTTGGTTCGGTTTACAGTTCCAATTTTCTAGCCATTACCTAAATGTAATAAGTATACCATAATAACTGCCATACACTCCGGAAAAAAATATTGTTAAGAAAAAAAAAGCACATGGCACAGAACACAGCAAGAAAAACACCCATGTCACAGGATGAGAGTTGGAGGATGGGAAAGAACTGTCATCACAGGGAGACAAACGGAGATGTAATTAATAAAATAATGTTAGTGCCACCCTCCATTTCCCTTTTCATGGCAGCAACAAGAGAGAGCAACACTTAGCTCCACACTGCTGCCTTCATAATCTATTCCCTCTGATTGTCTCAGATTCCCTCTCTTTCTTTCCCCTTCACCGCTCGGCACGCCATTGCTAACAAGCTCAACCAGCCACCAATACATCAACCGCTTCTCCTTGTCAGGCCGGCCACTTGGCCACATCACACGCAATTACGCCACTTTGCACAAGGCCCGTTTTGCATATAAGAAATACATCATGAGCCGCGCTCCCCACAATCCTTGATTCTCTTTGAAAAATTTGAGCTGAGATCCAGTTCAATCGGCAGGACGTAAAGGCATCTTCTGTGTATGACCGCTTATTTTTGATGCGTGTGAATTTCCATCTGTTTGGTACGTGTTTAAGTGTGTGTTCAAAGACAAAGGTGAAGAATGTGTCTGAGATAACAAGCCGGAGGAAAAAACACAGCCTTGACGCTTATGCATACATAGCGAATATCCGATGGTGGCAAGACATCGCATTTCCGTCTGCTTTTCAAAGGATGCGATGAATATTTAAATATGCATGGAACTGACAGGCTAACCTATAAAGAATTGGAATGAATAATAAGAGCCGGCTTCTTTGTTGCAAACTTTTCTCGACGCCGCCGCACAACTGAAGAAATAAAGGGAAGGAAGAGAGGAATGTGAAGAAATTGAGCAGGAAGCCGAGGGTTTGAAATTAAAGAATTAGTCAGACAAAGGGACTGACAGGAAATCGAATTTATGTGTTAAAAAAAATAAATAAATAACTAGGACACAGCGTCTGAGAAACTTCTGAAGAATTATTTAGAGCTGATCTAACCTTCCTCGGTCCACTCCATTGAACTGTTGAGATACTGGATGGGCTACAACAGTCCTTGGGATTGTTTGCTGCTTGTTTTTCTCTTTGAACTGACTTTTTGAAGTGTGCAGCAGCCAGATGAAGCAGCACAGGTTGTATTCACTTATTTTAAAAAGGTAAATATTGACAGCAGCAGTTTGGGCAGATCATTTGTTTGTGGGGTTCGTGTGTAGTTAGATTCCACATATTCCCTAGTGCCGGTTTAGACCATTTCTCAAGCTTTTTTCACGGGACCCTTTTCCACGAGAAATACATGAATGTAACCAATCGCTTGTAGTTAGTCCAGCCAACAGCTGGGAACCTGGGATTTGGTAAAAAAAAAAAAAAAAAAACTTAGCAACTAAGAGAGAGCAATATACAGTTCCTTGCTATTTTGGATAAATCAACTGTGCCACAATAATAGGAAATAAAGACTTGTTAAATTAAGAGACAAAAGATTAGAAAAAGGGCCCACACTTCATTTTCTAGTCCGATTCGCAGTATTAACTTTAAACTTTTGCCGCAATACACTCCTAATTTGCTGTCTGTTGAATTTAGGTATGGGGTTTGGGTATACAGATCTAAAATGTGGTCATGCAGAAAGAGGCATTAAAGGGGTCATGTTTCCTTTGTCTTTGGAGTGTTACAAGCTGTTTGTGCATATATGATTTATAAAAAGTTAAAGAATCATCAATGCTTTCCTAAAAGTGCAAATTTAATTCAACTCATTCAAACACGCTCCCACAAATCAATGTCACTATGTGGGAAGATCTGAATAACACCGGCCAAATGTATTATTTTCACTATGCATAACACTTCCATCACATGCTTGAGGTATTTGGCCAATCACTATGCACTGGATAGCTTTGGATACATTTATTAAGGGGGAAAGTCATAGTTGATGGTGTTCCCTATTCTAAAGTGTTATCAAAAATATTACTAGGTCATTCCAGCTGGAATCATCACATTTTGGAAAAGTTCCCCACCTGACCTCCTCAGAGTTGTCTCAAAAAAAAATTAAAAAAAATCCTTGTGATTGGTAATATGCCCTATGGATCATATACAAAATTTAATATCTTTTTCACAAGTATGCACAGTAGAGATCTGAAATTTTGTATATGATCTATTGGGCATATTACCCATCACATAGATTTTTTTCAGACAAATCTGAGGGGGTCAGGTGGGGACCTGGATGATTCCAGCCCTTTCAAATAAACGTGACCCTCTCTGTGAAAGTCTCAAAATCTAATTTTAGAATAAGCCTCTAAGTTTAATTTCAACTATTAATTTCAATCTTTGACATGGCCTTAGTCAATGTTAAAGAAATAAAGGTTACATTTTTCACAGAATGTTCTTCTTTTAAATGTTTTATCCATAAAATTATCCTTCAGGTAATCACAACCTAAAGGACTTTAGCTGAAAAAGCATCACAGTTTCCATAAAAATACTAAGCAACACAACTATTTAAAATAAAGTCATATCACACATACATTTTGTGGCTAAAACTCACCGTTGCTGCCTAAAGCCTTCATCATGACTTCAGTCTGAGCAAACTCGTAGCTGAAGCTGACCTCACTGGACACCTCGCTGGCCGTGTCTCCCTCTCCGTCCAGCTGCTCACTGCTGTTACTGTTCTTCATGTTCCCTCCCTCACCTTCCTCTTCCTCACCCCTCAAGCGCCGCTTCGGTAGGTTTATCCTGAAGAAGACACAAATATATAGTCTTCATAAATGAAGAAACCATTCTGCACTTCAACGGACAAATACAGGAAGCCGCTGTGTGACATTCTTTAGAGTAGAGTAATAACACTGACCTGAAGAAGTGATTGTTTCCCCAAAAAATACGGTCTCCATGGTGAAGCTGCTGCCGGCTGCTGACTGGAGATCCGTTCACACATGTTCTGTAACAGAGGAAACATCAAATTACTTTACTTTAGATTTAACATTTACCTAAATAACGATTTGGCTGTTAGCCTTCCTAATAACGTTTAGATTAAAAAACTTGTCTAATCTATACATTTAAATGTACCATACATGCATAGTCCAAATTAAACCTGCGTTTAAACGTTCATGGCTTAAACTGAACCTGTGAGCCTTTTTGTTTACCCGTGTCACATTTATCCTCAATGCATTACCTTGAGTTTCTGTAAGGGTTGAGAAAGACAGCTCCCTCAGGTGTGATGTTTATGACACAGTGCTCTGCTTGGATGCCCATTCCACATAGCTGGATGTCCTGTGAATCTGCTGAACCAACCTTAGTGTGTTCCTGCAAAACAACCCAGCATTAACTGCAGTTACCACTCAGATGACAACCATACCAACCAACCATACAAATCAACACATAATGGATGCCGCATTTTCAATCACTACATTTTAAATTAAACTAGAATGTTGTGTTTGGTAACGCTTTATTTTAAGGTGTCCTTGTTAGACACGTTACAAGTACTTACTATAATAATAATAATAATAATAATAATATATTATGCATTATTACATGCAGGTAACCCTAAACCAAACCCTAATCCCAAATATAACCACATAGTAAGTACATATAGTTAATTAATATTACTCTGTACTTAAATGTACAATTGTACAATGTAATAAGGACACCTTAAAATAAAGTGCAACCTTGTTTTTTTCTGTAAAATTAGAATATTACACATATAAGAATACAAATAAGTATACAATATTATAATATGTACTTTTTATATATTGTAGTACATTAAAACATGCATAATAATGAATAATAATAATAATAAAGCATGCATAATATATAATATGTAATCATAAGTAACAAATAATAGTAATAATAACACTAATATAATAATATACACACAATATAAATAAAAAATAAATAAAAAAAATAAAAAAATAAAAAATAAATAAAAAATAAAATACAAATAAATATAAATATAAATAAATAAAAATAAATAAAAAATAATAAAACAATTAATAAAAATAAATAAAAATTAATTAATTAAAAAAAATTAAAAAATAAAAATAAAATAAAATAAAATAAAATAAAAATAAATTCAATTCAATTCAATTCAATTCAATTCAATTAAAATAAAATAAAATAAAATAAAATAAAATAAAATTTAATTAAAATGTTTGTGCATTACCTTTAGATAATAAACCAATAGTTCATTAAGGGCAGGGTCAGCGTTGAGGTTGACAAGGAAACATTTATCTTCTCCAACTTTGATACCAGATGACTGTAGAGAGATGCCAAGACTCTCCAGCTGTTTTTGTCTCTCCTGGGCAAAGAAAATAAAAAACAATGCGAGAAGAACATTAGTGTACACTTGTGTTTGACGGATGGTGTTATGGAACATGAACATCCAGACATAAACAAAATTACAGTACAGACAAAACAGTGCAAATTATTGTTGCTGTTACTTGTGCGATTTCCTCAGTCTTCCTCAGCTTCTCTTCCCAGGTGACCGTCATCTCCTGTATCAATTTTTCTGATTCCTCCAGTCTATCCTTCAGCTCTGGTGCCTTCATAGACTGTAGAGGAACATGGTTCTTAACATGCCGTTTTTATCATTTTCCAGAATCACACTAAGAAAATGATCAAAAGTGCGCACCTCAGCCTGCGTCAGCTGATCTCGCAGTTTCTCCACCTCCTCTCGGAGTTCCCGGATGATCCTGGCATTGGGGTCTTCATTGACCACGGCGTGGTTGACGATGCTCTTTGCTCGGTCTGCATAGCGCAATGTTGACAGCGTCTCATCATAATTATCTGCCGCAGGGCTTACAGTGGCAACCATAGCAGTCCGACTGTTTCCTCCCAGACTGTCCTGTGGTCACACCAGAAGGACAGACATTAAACATCAATGCACTGGACAGAGTGGTCACTTTCCAGAGATCATTTATTCAAAAGTGTGTAGATGGAGCTGGTTTGGGAAATGTAAAACATACTGTGGAAAATCCCCTGGTGTTTACTGGACAGAAGGAGTGTTCATACCTTGAGCAGCCATGTCAGCACCGAATCTCTGTAAGGCACAAACTTGTTCTTGTTCTTTCCAGCACCCTGGTCTGCCAGAGCTGAGATCACCAAACCCAGAGTGGTTAAAGACCTGTCCAGTGTGGAGAAGAAAGATAGAAATGGAAAGAAATAAGTGAGAGAGAAACAGAGACTCTTCACACACAGAAATATGCACTGGAAGTCCAAAAAGCCTAACAAACTGTGCCCTAGCCAATTTAACAACTCCACAGTTCTTCTCCACACCATCTTCAATCAACTAAAATTCGTTCTTAGAGGAATAAAGTAACCAGACACAATATTAGCGGGGCGCTTCGCACTGTAAATGAAGATTTGTCTACACAGAAGATCCAACTTATTTCAAAACAGTTATTTTCCATGGCATGTCCCCTGTAAAAGGCAAACCCATCCAACAGAAAAGGAACGCCTTAATTCAGTGCCATAAGAAAATATTTAGAGGTGACTCAGACATTCATAGACTAGATTAAGCAAGATATCTTCACGAAAACAGGTTTGGGGTCACATTTTTTCCCAAAACTAAAAGGGAAAATAAAAATAGGAATAAAGAAAATGAAGATGATTCCTGGAGCTTGAAATTGTTTTTTTTTTATTGCCTTACATTATTTCTAATCAATAATAAATAATTTACAATTAATAAAATAAAATAAATAATAATAAAACAAAATAAAAACCATTAATTCTCCACATAGCTTGTCCTTGGTAGAGTATAATCTAAATCCACATATTATATAGTATATATAAAAATCGACTAATTGTTATCATTTTTTAATTATTTTATATTTTATTATATAATATCATAATGCATTTAACATTCAAACTAAATGTGGGTCCAAATGCAGAAAAAAATGAATGCTTCCTTTAAATAAAAAATATATATTTATTTTTTGGGACAAAATATCAACAAGACTTGTTCTTCAATAAGATTAATGCAAAACTTCTGCATGTTTGTACATTAATTTAAAAAAAAGAACCAAGACAAGACTAAAAAAAAAAAAACGTAAGGCATCGTGCAGAATGAGTCATGGTTGCACACACTTGTTAATGTTGCTGCCTTCCTTGAGCCGCTCGCCTGCAGCACCCGTCTTTGCAGCTCTCTCACTTCCTGCCAGGTCCACCAAACTCAGCTTACTCACCTTTTCCCCACTTGTCTGTAGAAAGAGCAAAAGGACAAAAAAAGAAATGAGAGACTAGGTACAAAACCGCATGATATACACTGGCTACTTTTTTGTTTTCAGAATAGCATGTCACATGACCTCATTACGTGTATGTTTCCATGATTGGCGCCTAGTTATCCTGGAAAAACTAAGTAAACTAGCAGTGGTGGGAACTGATAAAAAAGCAACATAATAATCCCTCACTACTAAACATTTCCATGGTTGTCAAGCCTGTCTGTGCTTGTCCTCAGAGAAACCCAGGGAAACGGCTTTAAATGTTACATTTGTGTATGAATGACCACGCTGGACAAATTCTGGTGAGCTGTCCTATATTACGAAGGAACAATGACAAGAGAGGCTATAGCGGGACGAAGACAAGCATCCATTGTTCTCCTCTCTATTGCACAGCTTTGGAGCAGTATGTGGCGTGGAGTTCCTTTATATGCCCCAGCATCAGACCTTACTGTACACAATCCCCTTGTTTGAGCATCAGAGGTATGGTTTAATTGAGAGGAGAGGCAGAGAGATGTGTGCGCGAGCCGAGAGGATATGGGAAGTCTTTAGGGGGGGGGAGCTGGACCGAGATTACAATGCATTACAGCAACAAAGAGAGTCCTTGTGCTTCTAAGGCTTCAGGCTCCACATGCACATTGGCTGAGAAAATACAATCATATAGAGCCAGAGTTAATTTGTTAATCTAAAATCAGCTATTTAAATTGTATATTTTGCTCTTCTTGTATCATTTAATTGTTTCCCTTCCACTCAGAACAGCCTAGTAATTACAGAGCCTACATAGTAATCTACATGCCAACTACATGGAAACACCACCCTGGAAATCAGAAAGAACACCCTAGAAACCACATAGCAACACCCCGACAACCACTCAGGACACGCCAGCAACCTTATAGCTATCCATTAACCCCTCAGTACACCATATTACACCACCGTAGCAACCAAACAGTCATGCATTAATCACTCAAAACCCCTTTTGAACCACATAGCAACACCCTGACAACCACTCAAAACATGTCATCCACTTTTTAACCACATATTTACTTTCTCAGAACACCTTGGAAACTGCATAGCAACACCCCGACAACCACTCAGGACACGCCAGCAACCTTATAGCTATCCATTAACCCTTCGGTACACCATATTAAACACCGTAGCAACCAAACAGTCGTGCATTAATCACTCACAACCCCTTTTAAACCACATAGCAACACCCTGACAACCACTCAGGACACGCCAGCAACCTTATAGCTATCCATTAACCCCTCAGTACACCATATTAAACCACCGTAGCAACCAAACTGTCGTGCATTAATCACATACAACCCCTTTTAAACCACATAGCAACAAATAGCCATCCATTAACACCTCAGAACACATTAGTAACGTCATAGTAACACCCTGACAACCAACTAGTTATGCAGTAGCCTAACTAACTGCAAGGTGTTTGTGAGTTTATTGAAAACCAAATAATGAATTGAATCAGAAATATGTAAAATTTGTAATCAGTTACTACCCAGCTCTACCCAGCTGGTGAGTTTACAAAATCAAGCACAGACAATGTGCAAAACTAGTTTTTAAGGAGCCTTTTTCCATAATATGCTAAACACAGATTTTAATACAAAGCAATATGGAAATCTAAGGTAATCTGCTCCCTCACATTTGTGCACAGCGCTGTTTGCATGGAAAAACCACAGCATGCAAAAGACAGCACTGATGACTGCGCTGGAAACATACACACATCATTACTTATCACTGGCTCAGATGACAAGCAGCACATGCATAAGGGCTGGGTTTGGTGTACGGGTGTGTGCTTGCAGGCTAAAACTTTATCATTGCTCTGTTTTACTGACAACATGCTAAGTTTAGATCTTGCACCTGTTGAGTGGCCAGCACAATCCAAGCCCTGATGAATTATAGATTAGGGACTGGACACAAGTCGAATCAGGTGATCGTGACATACTGCACAAAAAAAAAAAAAAAAAAACAGGACAGCGCAAGAGGAGCTCAGCTGACGTCTAAACTCGGACACTCTATAATTTATTCATCAATTTTCCTGCCATTTGCATGAGCTCTCTCCATGCTCACGATAAAGCCGATAAGGGATAGTCTACGTGGTTCAGAGTGCACTTAATGGTATAAGATCTTTGGAGATGCATAAATGAAATGGCAATATTACAAATGGGATACAACCAGTAATGATCCAAAGTGGATGCAACAAATGCAAGAAGAACATTCGAGACTTAACACTGGACTGTGCCATCACAGGTCCACATCAGCTGATTAAAAGCATTCAGTACATCCATCTATGAGATCATCAGCGCTGTACACAATGACTCATCTTCTCAATCTTCTCCTTCCTGCAGTACTTGGCTTCATTTCATGAGCACCTTACAAGAACATTCAAGGTCTGAGTGTTTTATTATCAAACAGAAGAATCAGGACTGTTCCCAAATTAAATCACCGTAAAGAGGTTTCCGTTGCTCTTTTCAAATAAGAGAGTTTGAGGACAGACTCTGATGCTTTCGACCCAGGACACCCAGACCATTTACGATACCAAAGCTACAAAAAAAAAAAAACCTAGTAAACCAGAGAACATGGATGTAAAGTTGAAAATACATTAACATGACCACCCACTTTTGCATAGCCATGTTAGTGCAGAATTCAGAAACTTGACCCAACCGAATAACCAAACTATGCTGGTATGCAAAGGTTAGCCAATCACAAAGTAGGTCATTTACATGAAGTCTAAAAATGTACAGCAGTAAAAGCTAAGGGCTCAAAACGGTAATGATTACAAGTTTTACGGTAAAAAAAGCGGACTTTAAAAATTCAAATAAAACTTGAAGCTTGTAGGGTGTGACCCATTTACGTGATTTTCCACTTGGATTATCTTGCATCTAAATCTTGATCTATGAAAATCAGCTTTAGAACAGTGTGTGTAAGTGGGTCCTTACCCCCGACTGCAGGTCCTTTAGTGTGTGCGTGAGGATGATATTGAAAACGGCATGGGAGCGACTGCTTTCCTCATTCATATTGGTGGCCGCCACAGTACGGGATTTATTCCCCTCAGACATCAAGGACCCGATGTCCTTTGGGTAGGAGAAGGGACACTATTAGAATCTCAGACATGCTTTAAAGGTCAGAAATACAGCACACTGTATCCTGTGCATACCTATTTTTTGTAAGTAAAAAAAAAAAAGCAAAGCAGTAAAGATGTCCTGAATATGTCCTCTAAAAATAAGGCAGGTACAATGCTCATGAATTATGGTTACTGCAAAGTAACTGTTTACAGGTTTTGTACCGAGTTCAACAGGACTTCCACGATGATCACCTATGGAATCTCTGGAATTCTAAAGAATGGATTAAAATGTGTAAAAATGCTTTAATCCAAAACATTGAACATATTTAACCCATTTAAACTCAATATATTTTAGTATAATTAAAAGAATAGATGACAAATTACACAATTCCAGTAATCAAATTTTGCAAAATGCCATGTAAATCTGCTTTTTACTGATTCTGTGCAGGCTTTAGAATGACTAAGAATTCCATAAGACCAAAAACATCTGCAGTGGCCTGCTGTACTGTGAGCAGACATTCCTACAGTGCTAGGATTTGCTAAGCATCAACTGCAGACTCAAATAACTGAGCCACATGACCAACTAAACGACAGTGTATATTGGAAAAAAGGAGGTGAAAGTTCAATCATTGTGTAAAGCGCACGTTATTTTGGTCCTATTTCGTTACCTTGTAACTTTCTACAGCAAGTCTGGATAGACCGTCAACATAAGGCCCCAAAACTTTATGCTCTCTCACTCTTAAGGCCTGTCGACTCCTGTGGGCACAAACAGATATTTTGTAAAATCGACAGCTACAGCAGAGTAAAGCTCAGGGATTAAACATGAGACACAATAGGCTTCACCCTTTGGGGTCCAACAGGTCCCGGACTTTCTCGTTGTAGATTTCCATATAAGAGACTTCCACGGTGAAGCTCTCTTCCTCTCGCTGGTGTTGAATGGTCCGCTCAAACAGAGAACTGCAGAGTCTGGGGATCAAACCGGGTTGGTCCGCCGAACCCATCATGGTGTATGACTTCCCAGAGCCTGAGGGAAATGAAATGCTCTCCTGTTACTTAATATAAATAGTTATTACTTGACATAAATGATCAAATTACAAAAGACGAATGGTTGTGTTTAGAGTGCTTTAATGAAAAAATTGAGCAAAGGTCACTGCGTACAAAGCATTACTCACCAGTCTGCCCATATGCAAAAATACAGGCGTTGTAACCCTGAAAGGCATTGTGCAAAAGACTCTCCCCAAGGCACTGAAACACCACATCTTGGCCTGTTAAAATAAGAATCAATGACAATTAAGATGTACATCCATTAATGTGAATTACAAAAACATTTTCAAGTGATGTATGACTCTGAGATGATGATTAAACTAAACTCAGGTTACGGTCCTAAAAACAGGCTTTACTGTGGCTTCAAAATGACTCATCATGTGAAGGAAGGAAACATGAGAAACCATGCATCAAGTCACTTTCTGTGCTGTAGATAGAGTGCCATGACTTAAAACTGTACTGAAAACCTCAAGGTGACACACTGTAGATGTTCTGGGATAAAAAAACCTTGTTAGTACATGTGATCTTGATGTGTAAACAAAACCTAATCCTCACTGGCACCACCTAAGATGATACAGATGAGATATGTGGTATTGAGCCAAAAACCAAAGTAGCGTCTTCAAGAAGTGTTTCCAGAAACTGACCAGCAAACTTCTCTGTCTCTGACTCATCCATCGACCAAAAACAGTAGTCATAGGCGAAGGTCTTGACAAAAGGGAGACAGATAGATAGAGATAAAATGGTTAATTTGTGTTCAAACTTGTATTTTGTGTGATGCTAATTTTAGACAGAAATGAGGGTCATACCTTTGGCTGACCTCTGCTGCAAGACGATCCAAGGAGAGGGTGCATATGGGAAAAGACAGAAAAAGAGCTCGTTTAAAAACAAATCACTTATGCATATGCAATTTCAACGTGGCTGCGCCGAAGCACCAGCTGATTTAAATGTTATATCATGACAGTACTATTAATAACACTGTAATAACACTTCTATTTATAACATAATATTTAATAAAAAAAAATTAATAAAAAATAATAAAAAAATAATAGGTAAACGCAGTAATACTGCAAAATCTCATTACAATTTAAAATCATGTTTATATGCTAAATTCTGCTTTGCTGTCATAGAAATAAATGTGATTTGTAATGAGCAAAAAAGCACATCATCACCATGAGCGCACTCAAACGGGACTAAAAACCAGCGGCTCTACACACAATCACACATCCTGAGCGACTCCATGTCATCAGTTGTACTTTGCTCAGTGGACCTGAACACAAACAGACTGTCTCTCACTGAGAAAGCCCTGCCGTTTACAGGGTAAATACGCATTTGGAGCCCTGACTCAAAGTTGTGTTATCTGTGGAGGGCACCTCAACGGCTTTGCACAGGACTCTGTGAACACAATGACCTATATAAGCATTATTGACAGACTGTGGGAGCGTATTGAAGGATCCTAATCGCTCGGAGAGCACTGTGCCTTTCCAAGCCAAATAAATTCAATTCTGTTGTTGTTCTCGGGGTAATTAAAAACCACAAATGCAAAATGCAAAGCCCCGTTCCAAACCATAGTGACCTGCCTTAACAACAAATAGAATTGAGCGAAACATCTATTTAAATGAAACATTTACCAATTATTTTACCCAATATTGGTTTGTGCCATGAACGTGAGCACATTATTTAACATAAGAAATATTAATATTTATTATTATTATTTTTATTATAAGAGTTGATTACACTCATGTCATTTTGCATGGCAATTTGTCTTGGAATACATGAAAACAAGTCATAAATAATGATTTTTATTGTATTTGGGGCCGACCGATTATTACAGATCAATATTTTGAACCAATATTTATGCCTGGTGTAAAAATTCAAATGAATGTCAAAATCAACAATAACAAGGGTGGTGACTTCGCAGGCAAATCGGTTTTTATAAATGACCGATACGATAACCATAAAAATGCTTAATAAACGGCCTGGCCGATAATAATCAACCCCTAAATGTTTTTGTTTATTTATAGACATAATTTAATCTTGAATTTTTATTTGTATATTTTTACTAGGGATGCCATAATTCTCAATATATTATTGAACCATTCGGTATGATATCCAAGGTTCAATACGCGCTTGTGAATTGCGTTTTTTTTCCGGTTTTACGTTTAAATAATTTATGTGCGTTTTATTTCTTTCCGAACTGACTGTTTGTGTGTGCCTGTAAGTCTATGAGCTGATTTGAGGAAACTCCTCCCCACGAGTAAATATTCAATCACTACGCTCTAAAGTTAGGGGGTGCTTAACCATCATTCCACACTTTAACATGGCGAGCGGCGGTGAAGTGAGGCAACAGTACGAGGAAGCGCCGGCGTCTTTCAAATCCGCGATGTGGGGACATTTCGGTTTTGCCGTTGAGTATAATGCAGAGGAAGAAAAAACGGAGAACAAAAAAAAAAATGACTGTGTGCAAGCATTGTTTTACACGTATAGCCTACTCAAACGGAAACACATCCAACATGACTGCACATCTGCGGCGCCATCACCAAGCAATATTCCTGTCTGAAGGCAGGAAAGCAGTGTTAAAAAACCGAGGCATGTATTGAACCGCTTGAACTGTATTTGTTGCATCCCTTATATTTACAAATAAAAACATAAGATTAAATTATTACCATAAATAAATTCAACTATTTGTGAAATCAGCTAAAAAGTGGTTAAAAGAAACATAAGACAGCTTAGTTGATCCAAAATTTAAAAAAAAAAAAAAACAGGACTGTTGAATGAATCATGAATCATACACAATAAGCCAAAAATGTGTGTAAAAGTAAACAGGGTCAATTTCTATTTTAAGAATCCTATAACTAAGGACATCTTTGATGCGGAATTATTGCCAATTTATACATGCCTTCTGCACATATAACAAAAAGCATATAATGATCATCTTCAGCATTGGCGATTTTTTTAAATGCTCCCAATCTAGAAAATCTACGTCCATGAGAGCTTATCACTGAAGCGTGTACATCCATGCGGTTACACAGTGAGCAAACGAACAAGCGAGGGACGGAAAGCTGGGGCAAAATATGCCTGGATTCAGTTCCAACGACCCCAGGCTCAGCTTGTCGTTTAAAATCAGGCCATGCCACACTTGTGGTATAATAAGTTGCATGATGACCTCCTCCCATCACACCACGCTGAGAACTGAGAGAGATGTTGGCCCCTGAAGGAAGTGTCAGACCGAGCTTCATCTTGAGTTCCTGGAGGAGGTCTGGCAAACGGGGTGGACAAACACACATGGCGGATATTTGAAAAGCTGTGGAGACAGCTGTATATCTGTAATACTAAAAATAACATTTCTGAGTGACGGTCCCTCAATTCTGACATTGAAATAAATATGTGGATATTCTCAGAAAACGGTCTTGTTTCCATATTATCGGTTTCTCAAAATCTAGCCTTGCCATCCGTCGCTGCAGGGTGTAAACTGCATGCTACAGATAACAGATACTTCAGAGCAAAACAAATCAAATTTCATGCATCATAGGAACATAATGCATGCTTTCAAGACACCTAAAGGACAGATTACGAATTCTTGAGAAGGAGGTCTCTACCAAACATCCACAGCTAAGGGTGTAGCTTACAATGTGGCAAATGAGTTCACTTGTTTCTGCGCTAAACCCAGACTACTGCTCATGCTCACAGCTCGCAGCTCCCGCCGCTGGCACCTCCTTTCCCAAACACTCGTTACAAGCCCTAGTGACTTTGACCTTGTACTATCTGGCAAAGCCTATACTAACTATACCCCTGGTCACATTTGATCATATCTAATTCGCCAACATGACAAATACAATGACGTACCGTCTCTGACGAAACGGACAAAGTACTGAAATGAATCATTTCAAACAAATGACACTACTTAGCAATGTTTCTAATCTTATCCATCTTCATAATTCAGAGCGCGTAAATGCAGAACTGTGTATTAGTTCCATTAATAAGCTACATAGCTGCTTTTTTGCTCATGCAATGTTAATAAAAAATTGCTCTTTATTTTAGTAAGTAGCTTCCTTGGATGATAGGCATGAACGAACCAGTTCAAATATATGATTCAGCGATGCACTTTTTTTTTTTTTGGTGTAAATGCATCTGTTCAACTTAATACAGTCACCATAAATGTAATTTTTATATGTTCTGTGCTAGAAAAAAATATTATTCTGATTTCGGAATATACAGTAATTTGATAAAAAAAAACAAAAAAAAACATTAAATTAAATTAAATACATTAGAAATATTAAAATAGTGCCATAAAATGCAATTAATTGCATACAATACATATATATATATATATATATATATATTTACACACACTGTATATTTTTGAAGATATATTCACATGCATTTACATATCTATATTTATATTCCTATAATCTATATTATATAAAATATATTCAATATGTAAGCATAAAATTTTTAAATATTTACATGCATGGGTGTGTATTTATATATACATACATAATAAATATTCACAGTATAAATATAATATGTAAACAATCTTATTTCAGATGCAATTAATTGTATGACAGAACTAAAATAAACTAAAACTTATTTAAATAAAAATAAAATAAATCAAAACAATTTAGGCATTAGGTATAAGTCGGCGAAACCGAAATGGATGCTTAGTTTATCACCACATAACAAAATAAAATAATGAAATCAAATGAATATAAAACAAAACAACAATATATAAAATAAAATAAAGACACAGATGTGTTTCGGCATAAGTTGGAGAAAGTAAAATGTGTACTTTGTTTATCAGAGCGAAGCCAGATTCGTGTTCTTGACCGTTCAATGACGGCAGACATGACAACATGATGACAACCTAAGGAAAGCTGGCAGCTGCTCCTGTTCCCAGTCTGATTTCCAAACATTGCTGGACTAAACCCACAATGCATCACACTGTATTGTCCCAACACGGCTGTCCTGTACATCTGCACCGATTGGAATCACCCATGAGCCAACTGTACAAATGAAAAACGCGTATGCTGTGCCTCTACGCCTGTGCCTGTTTTCCCTATAGGAGACAGAGGCATGTGGTTGTTATTACCCAAAAAATGCCTCAGTGACAGGTGAGACCAATCGCTGACAGACACTCTAGCTAGAACTGGGATCAGCGCTGCAGTGCTGTTAATCACACAAGTTCTCTCATGATGTCATCGAGTAGCCTCGCGAGTAATCCTGTACGTTGCTTTATGACATTGTTTTTGTGGGAGTGAGTCAAAGGCTTCCTGATATGAGGCAGCACTGACTGAGCAGAGTCCTCAACTGCCAGGGGAAGACGCAAACTCTCACTTTCTTCAGCAATCGCACACACAAAACCATTCATTTAGAGAGTGACGGTTTGGCAGCGTGCAGCAAAGACACGCTCACAGAAGACCCTTCCCCCAAACCAGGAAAAATCTGCAAGTTAGGGCTGGATGAACAAATTGCTACAGAAAAAAATACAGCAAATAAACACGTTTTACAAAAAAAAAAAAAGGAGTACTAAAAAGAACAATATTATTTACAGTAACTAATTAATTTCCAAACTCTACCATTCAAATGTTTTGGTATTAATAAAATAGCAAGGACGCATTTAATTTGTAATGTTAAAAGTCTTTTTTAATTATTTTTATTTTTTATTTTATTATTAAAAACGTAATTTTAAAACATTTTAATTTTTATTATTTTTTAATTATTTTTAAGCAGCAAATCAGCATATTATAATGATGTGTGACACCGAAGAATGGAGTAATGGCTGCTGAAATTTAGCTTTGCAAGTATAGAAATAGAATCATTTTCCACCAGATTACTGATTCTGTCAGTGAAGCAAAAGAGCACAGATATAAATATAAACTGCATTGTAGCAAGTGACTTTAATTAAATATCATATAACACTATATTGTTCACAAGTTGTGATTTAAAGGGGAAAAAAACTGGTTCAGTCTTGTTAACTTTATAGCTGCAAACAAAATATATAACCATCTAGCCCTACCCACAGTCACTGCCTATTAATCAATTTAGCTCACTGAAAGCAAGTCAAAATGAATGATTAAGTGTTTACAAAAATAAACTGAGGCAAACACTTCCATGAAGGTTCATCGTTTCAAAAATTCAACTTTGCTCGCCACATAATAACTGCAAGTTCATCACAACTGGTCGCTACTTTTAATAGTTGCACTTTCTGTCTATAGGGGAGGAGGCTGCTATGAAAGACTGTGTCAACAGTGTCGTCCCTTCCCCCACTCTCTGTATCCCTCCATTGGCGCAGCAAACAATGAGGAAATCACCACTCTGGCTTGGTACTATAACAGTATATAAATGAAACCGAGACCAAAGCACCACAGGCGGAAAATAAAAAACCACACTGACACCACCAGAGGGAAAACCCTCCATTTACAGGCTAAAAACGTGGTGGCTGATTCAAGTCTGCAGTCTAGCAAACAAACCGCTGGCCTCAATCTGTCTTTGAACAGCATCAAACACACATTTAATTCTGCCGCATTCAATCAGAGAGCATTTCACAAACATGCTTGCGATTTCATTTCGAGCTAGTTAATGGATTCACTCGATGCTTCATCAGATTGTCCTAATATTCCTAATAGGCTTGAGGAAAGCATTTCCTACTGAGAACCATTTAAATCTCTCCTTCGAGAGTGTATCGACCACTCCGAGGCAAAGTGTCGACTCAAGGCCGGGACTGTAAATCCCTGTGTCTTTGTCTGCATTCTTGCAGGGTCTGAGAACAAGGGGGGAGGAAGGAATGAACCTTGAGTATGGTCCACTGCAGATTTCTTATGGGTTAGTGATGTACACTACGTTGACAGCTGTCAGTGTGAGTATGCCAGAGACCAAGGGTTGTGCCAAACGCCATCTAACACCCCGTGGTAGGCGCTCACACGATGGGCTAGGCAGACAGACAACTTTACCGCCCGCACCCTTCAGCTTTTGGGTCGAGTCATTTAAAAAAATCTGATTCCGCTCCGGTTGCTTGCAAATACTCAGCTTGTGACTTGGAAAGATGACGTTCAGTACCCTTGACCTAAATTATGATCCACTAGACATGTCCTAATGAACGCATGCGCATTGAACTTAATGCTCTTGAGCAGGCCGAGGGCAACAGGATGCACTCTGGGGCATGTCTTCCACATGAATTTTCTATGCTAAAGACGCCCAAATGTGACTCAATGTCCTGGTAATCACAACAACAGCGTAATGAAAAGTGCGCAATTTAAACTCAATCAGCTGTGGTCAATAAGATTATATGACACTTATCCAGTTTAAATGTAAGCGTTTGCTGAAATGTAGAGGTTGGTGAGTAAGCATTAGCCATTTTAAGATTCTAGAGAGAATATACGGATGCATATTTCATCATATACATATACCGAAAGAAAAAAGACCTTACAGCTGCATTATTGCACAATTTCTCTGAATCACAACACAGACGTAGCTATGCATATTTGGCTAATGAGAGCGTGTAATCTGGATGTGCATTAAAGGTGATTGTGTTTGAACTAGTTTTGATAGCTGCACCCTTGGCACTCCGGGAAGAGCATCTTACAAGATTGACAAAAAGCTGTAAGGAGAGGTTGTGCAGGGTTTGTTTGGGAGTGTTTTTTGCAAATGACTAACCTCAGGCATAAGGTAGCTCATTTAGAATACTCCAAAATCATTAACATTAGAACAAATCCATGTGATGTAAATTAGGCGAAAAAGCATAAATGCACAATTATTATTGATTGACAGCTATTGCCCTATTTAAAGTTTTTAATAAGCATTCCAATTAAGAAGAACAATTAATGAAATAGTTTATTTGGATTCAATTTCAGAGTGATTTTTTTTCCCCAGCTGATGAGAAATATAAACAGTGAAAGCCAATCGGAATTCAATCTGCTTTAAATAGTTTGAGCAATTGAAGTGGTTGATGTCAAACTGCAGCACGCAATTATAATACATCCAAATTTTATCATCTATTGATCTAGGCGCTTACATAGTTATTATTGGTGTGAACAGCCCTAATACTAAAAAGCACATTTATCTTGTTTAAAATATTTTTTTTTAAATGTACTGGAAAAATAAAAACTACTGCATATAGTAAGATGTGAAGATCTAAATTAAGAAGTATCTATGACTTCATGGGGAAAATAAATAAATAAATAAATAAATAAATAAATAAGTGTATGTACATATATATTTATTTATATATATATATATATATATATATATATATATATATATAAACAAAAAAAACATCTTATAGAACTGCTGATGCTTTCATGCAAACATTTGTGACATTTAAGATATCAAAGGTATTTGAATATCCTTTTGAAGACAAATGCAATCACTAATTAAGCTCCAAGTAAAGTACATTTGATACACTGAATGCTGGTGATTGTTAGAAACTGCTGAGTGAGTTCTCAACACACCTGAACTCATTCTGACTACTGAATGTCTGACTGATTTCCTGTCTGCCAAAAACACGCCCTGTCTCTCTGGCGCACTTTGGTGCATTTAGGTGGTATGGTCATAGTCTTGATGTGCTGCCAAATGAAATAACACACGCCTTACACTAAAAGGCCCAGCTGCAAATACTCGTAATAATCCTGAAATATTAGGGAACGACCAGCAATTATTGGTCTTTATGAATAAAACAGATTTTTCTCAAATTATATATGCTATCATAATTCATTTCACAGTCAGAAATAACTTCTGGTAAAGACACTAATTGCTCATGCCTGGGTGTGTGTAATGCTCAATCCATCTAAAACACCCCTAGGAGCTGCTTGGAAACATAAAACCTTTCATTAAAGCAAATGGACAGGCACTAAGATTCATTCAACCGGAGTATGTGATGCCATCGGACATGCAGAGAGAGGTACAACCACACAAGGACTGAAAGACGAACATACACCCACATATAAACATGGCATGTGTAGCCGTCATAAAAGAGATGGTCTGGAATGTGTTGGAGCACCTGACAGATCATAATTAATACGAAATGCCAGCAATAAGGCTATTTTGGTCATGTGAACCTTGCCATTTGAGGCATCTGCATCGCAGGGGCCATTAACGGGGCCGGCGATTGAGCGCGGCACAACAAATGAACTCAACGCTGCAATTAAATTGTCTGTTGTGCGAAGGCAGCAGGCGGCTCGAACATTCACTTCCAAGTTTAAAACCTGTTCAACCTCTGTCTTTGTTTGCACTGCACGACAAGAGAATAGGAGAGGGAAAAAAATAATTGCACTCTCTTGTTTACCCGCCATAAAAGTCAGAGGAAATGTTTATGGCCGACAGATGCTAAAGCTAGCTTGTATTTTCCCCTTTTTCCAGACACAAGAGCTCCTCAGCTATGGATGACCTAGGGTTAACCCTCCTTCTGCGTTTCCCTGACAACGGAGGGCTGAGAAAAAGAGAGGAAGTCAGACGGAGGAGAGTTATGCCCCGACACACGGCAGGACGGAGCGAACAGCAGGCTGTGTTAAAAGAGAAGTGCACATCCACATTCCTGTTCTCCCTCAGCCCCCAACGTACGAGCCGAACGACCGAAACCCACAATGATACACCCGCTCTCAAAGCCCCTGCCCTCAGATATCTCACCAAGGGTCCAAAACATCAAATATCTGATTGGGAGAGGAAGAGAAACAAATGGTGCTCTTGTTTGGAATGGAATTCTAGTTTACAGCATGCTACTGTATACACTTCTTGGCATACATTAAATATTGGTTTTTTTTAAAGTTTGAAGCAATAGGGTATTGTGTGTTCATATCGTAAACAGTGCTATATATATATATCTATATATACTTCATCTTGGAGAAAGAAACGGTTATTTTAAATCTCTGATCCATGCTATTAAATAACGAGTCAAGAAAAAGACTTTATAATCAGCAGCAGATATTACTTCTGCTTCATTACTCTGGAGAAGAAAGCCAAGTTGAGTGAAAAGCATTGTGGGATACAGTAACCACTGCAGTATGCAAATGTGGTAGGGGTATTCTGCATACTATTCTGAACATATCAGAATGTTGTGAAATATTAGTACATTTTAATTGTTCTCTACTTCCATAAATATAATTTATTCATGCGATGGCAAAACTGATTTTTAGCAGTCATTACTGCAGAAATCATTTAAATTGCATCCTTCAATCTAATGCATCCTTGCGAAATAGAAGTATTAATATAGTATGTTGGCTTTACCTGGAATCTTTTGCTAGGTGTGCCGGGTACAGATGTGTTTGATTCCCCTCCATTTCCACGACACATTTTGTGTTCAGGTCCTTTTCTGTTGGGAAAAAACACATTGAGGCAAATTTGATGAATTTTCAATTTGTTTTGTGCTGCATCACCTCAAAAACAATCAAGCTGTTACATGAAAAAAAAAACTGATACAATGCCATTAAATTGATCAGATGAAGCACATTTCATATGAAACTGCTACTCTAAATATGTCGGTCCCTTAGATGTATCTAATAAAGACAATCTTGGGACCTATTGAGTTTCCAGTCATCCTGATTATGCAGAACAAAAGACTAAAATCAATAGCAGGGGTTTATTTCACAGCAGGAGATGCTGCTGGAGGACTGAAACCAAACCAGCATTCTGACACAGAAAGTGTTCCTAAAATCACCCACCTATACTCACAGTTCATATTAAAGGCCATTTCAGGACAATCAAATTATAATCTCCCTTGACAGGCTGTTAACTACATTAGCAAAAACAAAAATCTGCACACGCTAGATGTCATATGGCAATCTAATTAATATCCCTTTTTAACCAATTTTGCTAAACCAACTATTTCCAAATCTGTCATCTCTCAGAAATTAATTAAACGATTTCAGTGTGAAAGTGCAATAAACTCATCAGCAGGTCATGAGACGCCACAGTTCCCAAATGTGAAAATAATTTATAAATAACAAAAAATGTCAAATTATGTGTCAATCTGGAATGCAGCCATGTAATAAGTAAGGATAGCAAATGATCTGTCTTGGATTATTTCACAAAATGGACCAGATGACGACAAAATATGGCATAATACTTGTTAAGGGTTGAAACGATATGGGTTTTCGTATTGAACCACTCGGTATGGTACGCATTACAAACTGAACGATTCAGAGAAAAAAGAAAAAAAAAAGAGAATACAGTGTGTAAAATATAATATTTTCAGTGCTACACTCAACAAGGCAGCTCAAACGACGGGACAGGCAACATGCTGACTGCCCCTCCCACCCCCAAACAGACGCACATTACAAACTATCCCCGCGGCATTCAGGTAACGTTAGGCATTTCCGATTCGAACAGGGCAAAACAATTGATAAGTGACAGCGATCGGTACATTTATAGCCACGGATTTTAATGCGGGTTTTAAGAAAATGTTAAATGTTATTGAGCCCTCCTAGCACTCTTAGTAAAGAACAGCAGTTGTAAACAACAACTTCTTTAGCTGAAGCACAACAGCGGCCCGTGTGTTGAAGACACGATCTGTACTGTCTGAAGAAAATGTGGACACTCATCTTTCTGAACTTGAAAAAAAAAACGACTTTAAAAAATGATTGAAACGGAGTTCCATTTAAAAACTAAATTGTTCTTTTCTTTCTATTAGTTTATAACTACTACAATATTACATTTCATTTTTTAAGGAGCATTTGGTTTTGGTTATAAAGGAGGTTTTGTTTTATTTCCTGCCAAGAAGAACCTCAGAAGATATGAGAAGTATAGCTCCATTGTTGTTCAAAGAAAAAATTAAAAATTAAAAATAAAAAACAGGAATACTGTCATACTTTTATGTTAGTTTTAATAAATAAAAATGTGGGGGGGGGAAATTCTCTTTTTTTATTTTATTTTTGCTGTATCGAAAACATATCGAACTGTGACCCCTCTGTATCGTTTTGAACCGTGATTTTTGTGATCCGCTACACCCCTAGTAAGAGTAAATACATACATTTTTCTTCTGTTTATATATACACATTTAATTATTCCTTTACTCTGCTACGATGTGAGTTTATTTTATTATTTTCCTTTCTTTCTTTCTACTCCTCTATATAACTATAACTTTCTACAAATAGACTATTACTCGTATATTATATATATATATATATATATTAGGGCTGGGCAATTAATCGAAAAGTAATCGAAATCGACATTCAGGACCTATAATCGATCAAATATTTCCAGGTCGATTATTTCGATTACTTTCCCTTTCAAAACACTATCGCGTGTGGAGTACGCTCCGTTATGTTCCCCTGCGTTCACACCAGACGCGACTTGCGCAAATAAATCATGCTATTCACGTTTAGTTGGACGCTTAAACATTTTAAGTTTACTTGCTTCATTCTTGCGTGATATTCTCTTCACAGCAAACACGAATTCACGTCATGGGAGGGGCTTCTGCCAGACGCTTCCAGTCTCTGTACATCGCAAAGGATTTGACTCCCTTGGCTACAGTGGAGCGAAGCGGGTTTAAACACCTCGT
>JAUCMU010000033.1:4298223-4309604 GCA_032275025.1 Enteromius treurensis | reverse complement strand
CTGACCAACTAAGAGTTGGGTCCACAGCTACTCCCAAATAGGGATAGGTTGTTACCCTGTCTATCTTCGTTTTATTTAGATATCAGCAGAACTCTGGAAACTGAAAAACCGTTTGGGTTGACTAAAAGTCCAAACAAAAAAGTATTTATGCCATAAAATTCATATTTCTATTCCTTCATAAGATTTAATAATCTATCTAAACATGCACCAAAACAAATGAATTACATATTCCTTTACAAATTCATGAACAAATGAAAAGAAAGGCCACTGGTGTATGCATGCAAAAAAATATTAGTATTAGTATTCAGTCTGAACAGTGAAATCAGCCTGAGTCACCAACCATGTTTACATGAAACATCCGGCAACTAAGTGTCAAATGATTAAGACATCACAGGACGAATGATGCAAAATTTGAAGTTTACGTGCAACTGTGCACAGTGACTATGAGTCATTGTCAGCACAGAACAAACCACGCAAAAACTACTTTAAACTGACGCAAGCCATACAACTGCTATGGTCATGCTAGGCCCTCTAATCAGAATGTTCACCCAAGAGTTTAGGGCACAGAAAAATTGAGCATTATTACCAGCTGCTGTTAGGTATTAGGTTTCCTCTATTCCAGTAAAGGGGTGATTCAGAGTAATTGTAACTGATTGAAGTGAGAAATGTCCTTGGTTGCCAAATAGTACACATTTGACACCATGTAAGAGAATACTTCTTGTATTTTTGTATTCTTGTTATGTATAAAATCATAATAATACAGGTAAATAAGATGTGCTCCATTCACATCTGCTTTGAAAACTGTACATTCTAACCACTGCATATTGTGCAACATTGACAGGTCAAGAAGAGGTCAAAACAATATAAAGTAAACAATTGAGATTTGTTTATAATTAACATCCAGTAAACAAGCAAATAAGAGTTATAGACTCTAAAAGACTCTATAGATAAAAAAAAGATAAATAAATGATGTTATTTTTAAAGTTTATAAATTTAAGTTTTTATTAAATCAAAGAATCCTGAAAATGTCAGTTTCCACATAAATATTAAACAGTTGTTATCAACCCAAAAATATATATATATATAAAAATATATGATATTGTTTTATGATTTACTTTACACTGTGTTTTGACCTCTTCTTGGCATGTCAATGTTGCACAACATGCCATGTACAGTATCCAAAGCAGATGTGAATGAGAATGATCAAAATCTTACTGATAGTTTGAGCAATAAGAACTAAATATTTTTTTTTTCGCCTGTAAAAAAAACGCCAGCAACAATTGAAGAAAGGATTTTATACAAATGCCTTTTTTTCCATCCATCCTGCAACAAAATCCGTTTTCCTTTCGCAAACCAGTTTAAAATCGAATCAAACGTGAGCGACTATAAAAGCTGATGAGAGCGAATGTGTATGACGTAATGGTTTTAGTGAGTATTTAGAACGTTACATTTATTTCCGCTAATCGGCTCTTTGCAAAGAACCGGTTCAAAAAACGATTCGGCAATTACGTCATAACGTAATACGTCATAGCGTGTTCCCTAACACACCGGCGTGGCATATTGCATGTTTCTAAAACATTCCCAAGACGCCATGCAGGCACGTAGCACTGCTTATTACAGTTTTATATTTATAAAGGCGATCACTGTAATATAAATGTAACCCATTCATTCTGTTAGAGTCATGACTCAAGAACAAAGTCAGTTAGAACTTATAACGTATTGAACAATGTCAGAGCTGATGCGTTTTTCATACAGTATTGCTTAATAAACAAACTCTGCTTCGTTAAAACTTGCATACAGTCATAAATCACGTGCATTTTATTTATAGCATTTCTGCTGTTTGGTTATCTTTTGGTTAACTTGGACATAAAACAACCGGTTCGATTCATGCACGTTTCAGACCGTTTTTGTGAACCGGCTTAATCAGATCATTAAAGAAACACATCTAACTCAAAAGAACCGTTCGTTCAAGATTCGCTAATTCATAAATGAATAACAGCGCGTGAGTTGCTCCCCACATGCTCACAGCTGCGACGCGACGCGAAGAGAACGCGCAGCAGATTATCCATCTAACGTCAGTATTCATTCAAAGCGTTAAATGCTGCCTTTGCAAAACTGACCAGCATGTAGCAGCTGGACAGTTGATCTCTCCCAATGCTGAAAAGTTAGTTTTTGCAGATTCTAAAGACGAATTAACCAACCAACTGACTTTTACCCCCCACCCCCAAAACGGTTTTCCATAACACATGCAAAAGTTCACAATTATGTTGACAACGATTCAGTACTGAACAACTAACGCGATCGTTCACCTAAAAGGTTTTAAATCGAAGCACACCGTCGCATAAACAAGCCACAAGCACCAAACAACCAAAAGCCTTTTCATAATATTTCACTGTAAAAATGCACTAACCTCAATGGCACAAAACAATGCAGTCTCGATTGAGAAGCATGCAGAGCAAGGATAAGATGCGAATGCAATTAAACAGAAGAAAAACTTTCAATGAACGCTGCGCACGTACCTTTGCCAAATTTCAACACACCCCCTTCCCACAAGGCTCGCTCTGACCGGCTGTAACTTGAAAATGTCCTTTTTCAGAGCCCAGAACGGCTAGTGTTCAAGTATTCAAAATCCCGGCCTGGATGTTCACGGTTACACGTAACTGTGCATGCTCGATAAAGCACCGAGACCATAATAACACCACTATTAAAGCGGCCTATTCTACTCTACAGTGTTCATTTTGCATATAACGCATGAGGTTTAGTTTTAGTTTTAATCCGGATTGCGTCCGTTCTCACGGAGACGAGCCGTTCCAGTGTAATCCGGTGCCGTGTTTTCCACGCAGCGCCTTCTAGCGGGCTTCTGCTCTTGTAGTAAACAACCTGACCATGTGGTAGAGATGTCGACGCTCATTGGCTAAAAACCGCTTTCCAAGACACACGCCCTACAATTCCAACTTGTTTACGCAGAAGTTGAGGAAGGGTCAAGAAACACAATGGACACACATAGCGCACTGTATTTCACGTACTCCCACAGCACTTTTATTTCATCTCTGCGGGTTTGCATTGCTCCTGTGAAATGCATTAAAACAGGAATGCAGAGAAACAACGTGCAAATGGCTGCACTGTTGCAAAATTACTCAAAGCATCAACTCCTGCATATTTGTTACACTTCTGTGCTTTTTATTTCAAGGAGTGTGCGTTGAAACTCCAATCGCATATGTGTCTGCAAAGTGCAGGATTTGTTTCTGTGCATATGTGTACATCGTGTTCCTTCTAAATCGTGGCTGGTTGATGCTGCACTGTATGCATTTCCTTTATAGGATTAACCTTGGGGTCATGTTTGACTTGTTTTCAGTAAAGAACATGCCGTTATAAAATATACAACATTGGAGTGCTTCAAATGCATATATTTGGCCAGAGGCTTTAAATAACTCGGTGTTGCTTTCAACTGTTTCACAAAATTATACATTTTTGTTTCTATCACAATGTGCTTTGGAACGGGTCTAATAACTAACGAGAATCAATAAATTATAATGGTTTGCTAGGAGAGGGTTAATCTAAGTTTAACAACATGTTGTCTTTAAATGTACACTAGTAAGCAACCTACATTCTTAAGTTCAGAAGCTGTGCTTTCTTTCATTTTTTTCAGTAGCTGTGCTCTGCTTTCCAAAGGGGGAGGGTATGAAAGGGTTACGTAATACGAGCTCTCCCAGACCGGCGGCATCGCCGACGCACGCCATTGGTCGATCGCTGTGACGTAGATCCCCACGCGCTGTGCTCGTGCATCAGTTGAGGCCAATGAATGCGTACGTGCGCGAAAGCACATCCACGCGCTAGAACATACAGAACCCGCGTTCTGCACGTTTCCCAAAGACTACCAGAACAGCATCACGTGAAGACGGGCTTTAAACCTGACATTGTGTTTTATTGTTGTTTATTTACTCACCATCGAACGTGAGTATTAAGCGTTACAGAAAATAGACCATAGGGCATAGGTCAGAGACATAGGTTTAATGGTCTAAAAATATTTTAATATAACTTTATATATTTAATGGATGTTGTTTAGGCATTTATGTGAGACTTAAAACATATACAAATGTGTCGATAAGTGTATGATAAATGCATGATGTATTGACACTTTTTGTGCATTGTGACTGTTATGTGTTCACAGTGTATTTGTATGAAATTGTATAAGCAAAAGCAAAACTTTGAATTAAACACATTAAGAATTTATTAGATAAGGCATGCAAATAAAACTCTTGCAATATTACTGAATACAAAACATGCAGCATTAAAGTATTAGGTTGATTCCAGAGAACCGGTTAAAGCAAAATGCCCACTTGAACACATAGCCTAACACTCTCAGTATTTTTGGTTAGACAGAATCTGATATAAAACAATAATAGATGTAACATTATGACAATGGTAAATGCCCCTGTGGCGAATGCCTCCTTTTATATTACCTAATATTTGATATACTGCATATTGTTTGGCTTTAGATCTAGTTAAGAGTTCAATATGTTATCTGTTTAAGGATCAATGTTAAAAAAAGGATGTCAGTTCTTAGAAGAACTGTATGGTGGTTTAATACATTTGTTTTAATGTCTACAAAATGTTTAAGTTTTTTCTCATATTATTCAAGGTCACAAGGTTTCTTGGTTGTTGTTTACACTACTTAGAATTTGATTTAGCAGAGAAGTATCACAATAATACAATTGCTTCACTGCTTCTCATTTTTAAACAACAACAAAAAAAAAACATTTCATCTAATTATTTCAAAGATAATGTAAGAATGTCAGCCTCTACCCTTTACAAAAGTTTAAAAAGTATGAAAAATAAAAGCCCAAATACTATGGAGCAAATATTTCCGTTAATAAAAGAATAAAGTCAATCTCACCAGAACAAAGGGTTAATTCTAAAGCATCTGTTACTTTAATTACATCATTCATGCCTACTGGAGTTCATACATTTGTTTAATACCTAAAAGTATTCACTAGTATACTGCTATTTAACTCCATAAACTTATATATAACATGTACAGACCAGTTGATCCGAGAAATAAAGTTTATATTGCACCCCTACTCAAAATGTATATGAATACAGAATAATTTCACAATACTGGACTTCGTTAGAAAAAGACACAAGTAAAATCTTCATTACTTTAGGTCATGATGGTATTGATGCCGACACTTCCCCCTCCTCTTCAGTTGGAGAGGACGCCTGGTTTTTGTGTTTATGTTGCATTTAATCTTTGACCATCTAAACAGAGATCCCTATTTGTCAATACAGGTGTGGCCAGAAGATCAGGCTCCCCCTCCCCTAAGGGACCATTATTGTCTGAAACTGTCTAAAACACTGCAAAAGAATTCAGCTTTGAATCAGTCCAATCAATGCTGAGTGACCAATCAGGGGCTCCTATGATTCCTATAGTCTCAGAGTTTGATGGGTACTTAAGGGAGTCAATGCAACAAAGCAGGACCTCTGCCTAGCTTCAGAAGGATACAAAAACCATTTATCGCCCAAATAGTGAAGGGGGTTGTTTAGTTTGAGCATTTCAGGTTGCATAATAACGATGGTGGAGCTCTCTGCAGGCTTTTTTTCCATCATCCTAAAGCAGTGACTCCACTTTTGTCATCTGAATTAAAAAATAATAAGAAAGGTATTTATATGATCGTACTGTCATGTGCAATTTCACTCAAAAAGCACTTTAAAAGTAGAAGAGGGTCATCCGAAGTGCTTACGCTTTCTCAGATAGATTGAAGTGTCAGCGAACCCTCAGTCGTTGTCCCAACCCCGCCGTTTACCTGAGGTTGTAGGCTTGAACCTGCAGAAAGCACAGATATATAATCATGCGTCAGACTATACTGTGTGGTGAGAAGTGAAGCAATTTCACTGGGATTGAATGACACTTGTGGTTTGAATCGCTCACAATCATCTTTTTTTGTTCAGGAGAGACATACCGTGAGTGAGAGTGTGACTTCTCCAGGGTCTGTACGCAATACCACCCTCCATAGCCTCTATACCTTTAAAGACGAGATTAAAGTTCATCTGTTGAGTGGGGTTGATAGCATTGCAAAGAGATAAATGTCTTTTCAGGTTCAAAAGAAATTCACTGTCATTGACAACTCAGTTTACCGATTTCATCTTCTGTGATGTCATTAGCAGTAGGGCTTTGTCTGGCACCTCTTGAATCATCCATTTTTGCCTGAATACAATTAAGCACAAGATTTTGTATGATAGTTTATAGAAACACTGTAATATACTAAATACAAAAAATGCAGTAATATTGTAAAAAATAAAAACAAATTCTAATGTTACGAAAATAAAATAAACACTGTTCGTGGAACTATTCAAATAAATAAAAATTGTCACAGTTTTCACAAAAATATTAAAACACGCTGGAACATTGACAATAATAAGAATCATTATTAATAACTGAGCACCAAATCTACATATTAGAATGATTTCTGGAGGATCATGTGACTGAAGACTGAAATAATGGCTGCTGAAAATCAGCTTTGTCATCACAGGAAAAAATTACATGTTAAAATATATAATATTTCCATTTAGCAATAATATTTTTAAAAAATTTATTTTGATCAAATAAGCAGTCTTGGTGATCAGGTAATTATAAAATAATATATTAATTTCCAGTGTTACATAATCCTTTAGAAATCATTCTAATATACTCATATATCAGTGTTGGAAACATCTGCTTAATACTTTTGGGACCCGTTTCAGTTGTCTTTGATAAAAAGAATGTAATAAACAGTGTTGATTTAAAGTAGAAATTGTGTGTTACAATATACACTACTATTCAATGTGTATATTGTATATTATTTATGGTCAGTATTTTATTTTATTTTTAAAAATTAATTAATACTTTTATTCAGCAAGGATGGGTTCAAAATTGCATTGAAAATTGATAGTAAAGGCTTATATTTCTTGTTTGAATGAATGCTGTTCATTCTATTCATCAAAGAAGGCAGGGGCATGGTAAGGACGGGCTATGACGTTTCCAAGTGCCCATAGAGGAAGAGGGGGCCTGGGACACATTTTTACCCCACCCCCATGTTAAAATGATTTCTGAAGGATCGATCCTGAAAGATTGGAGAAATAGCTGATGAAAATTCAGGCAAAATACATATTAAAATAGGAAACCAATATTAAAAATTGCAATAATATAATCATGCTTATGCAATTTTGGTCAAACAAACACAGCCTTGGTGAGCATAAGAGACTTAATAAAAAAAAAAAACCTTCTGATCCCAAACACACACACACACCACATATATATATATTTGCATTTAGGTTTACACACTCACCACGCTCACAAGTGTGGATGATTTCTGCTGCTCGGGTGGGCTGTGTTTTTCTAATTCAAATGAATGTCTGCAAAGTAATAAATCAAAATAATTTGAAGGATTCTCTTAAAACACGAATAACAAACCTAATTTATGTCACTAAACAATTTTTGCCAGTGCAACAAAATGTAAAACCTAAAGTTAATCCCACGTGCACTAAAGATCTTGACTGGCCTCTGTTGGCCGACATTCAAACCGCAGCTGAGGGTACATGGCTAAGCAAATGCAAATTCATCTCAAAATTAAAATCTAATCTTACAATTTCTTTGGATTAACGGTTAGATTCTTGGACAAACACACATCATTTCATTGCTGAAACAACTTTAAAAACTGCCTGTTCAAAGAAAGCATGCGTTTCATCAACATTTATCCCTCTCTGGATTTCTTGGCTGGCCTCTAGTGGCTGAGATTAATACTGCAACTGAAAGTAACATTTCTAAATAACCGTGAATTAACCATCAAATCTTTTCTTTTTAGTACCAAAATTTGTATTTATTTATATTTTAGTTTTGGCCATTTACTCAACGCGAATCAGACTGAAAAAAATCAAAACTGGTATTTGACCTACTGGCTTATATATCATCAATATGCAGACAGTCTGTATAGACTTTATAAACAACAATTTTACAATATACTGATTGTTTCCTTGGTTTCATGTATTCGAATGTCAAGCATGAGCTAGTATGAGTAAGATGCTGCTCTCTGTGTTTTGTGACAGAGCCACATTCCTGCCTCATTCCTTACAAATTTACATAAGTAGAAAAACTTGACTGTGATGTCTAGGTATGTAGCTTACAGCAACAGAGTGGGTGACTTGCTGCTACAGTACATACCTATAGGACATGCATTGTTGCCTGTTTCAGGTGACTTCATCTTTTGAGGCATGTTTTTTTTAACCAAAACCTCTTAAAGGTCACTCACTTTTTACAGCTTGTACAGAGGACAAGGAGTGCGATGCCAACGATGAAGAGGACAGCTATGGAGAGAAAGGCAGCCTCTGGTTGCTCTGTGACCGCCCAGCCTACTAAATCTGTGCTGATTGGTGCCATGATTGTGAGACCTACATAAAAAAGACAGATGACATGCGGAATACATTATTTCATTCACATATACACAGAGGAAAAAAAGTTGTAAAAACAACTTTTACTCAGAACATGACTGTAAATTTAATAAAGAATGAAAATACAATTCTAAAGGAAAAAAAACAACTAAATGTTGTCTTGTTTACTTACAGTTTACAGTCATTTGGTTCCTCTTCTTAATGTTACAGTGGCAATTGTTTTAAGTCACGTGTATATAAAGTGTATAATTATACATCTTAACCATGATGTAGAAATTTTGGAGAGTATAGTCATTGTGGACATCATACAGTTTTTAGTTGCACCTGATTTCTAGTGCCTTACACTAAAGAAGCCAGACAGTTAAAAATACATTCAGAGTCCGGTCACTCTTTTAGTACTCTTTTATATTGACTGTTTTGCCTATCTTGTTAGTTAGCACAGAAAGATGATTTCATATAAAGTTTGCACTGGTATTACCAGAAGTTGGTTTTGATGTTGGCAAGTACTGCAATGAAGCAGTTTTAAAGTAACAGGACATTCAATAAATCCAATGAATGTATCATTCAATAAATCCAAAGTCAGGCACTGAAGTTTTCAAGCTCACAGGAATACCATAAAAATATAAAACTGATCCTTCTCAGGCCATAAGGAGGCTCCGTATGACAAACGGATCAAGTAGCCATGACTGATTTGTGAATGAATCAGTCATTTGAGTCAGACTTTTGAATTTATTGTTTGGTCCAGTTCAACAAAAACAGTCTGACACTGGCTCTGACTGAGCCGGTTCCTGAGTTGACTAAATAACCAGCTCGCAGTCGTTAACAGCTCACTAGGGAGGAATATATTTATTGACAAACATTTACATTTCAGTTTGTTTCTCACAGAAACCTAACGGCTTCAGAAGACTTGGAATATAAAGCAAGAGTGGTATGAATTAATTTTATGATATCATTATGATTTTATTTCCGTACTCTTGTGATTAGTGTGTTGCCTTGAAAAACCTGAACCGTAGTGTTTTGTTGCACAGAAGAATAAAAACGTTACAGGTTTGGAACATGATGGTATTTATTAAAATAAATGTAATTTTTGTGTTACACATATTATTATGCACAGTCTATGGATTTAACATTGCTTGTTTACTATTAGTATAAAACTTTAGCTGGGATTGTTTGCGTCATTTTACCATGACAACAAATCAAACCAGTATAACTGCTTTTTAATGAAATGGTAACCAATCTTTCTTGGTTAGTTATTCTGTAGTGTCATGTCTTTAATAAATAAATATAATTTAAAAAAGGAACTATAGGTACAGTAGGTAAACCTCACCCCAAAACCAAAATGACACATGGAACCGGTTCCAGAACAAAACTTTGAGATCCACCTGCTCTTAGTCATTTGCGAAGAGTGAGAAACACACCTCTCCCAGTTTCACTGTTCAATTAGTATGCTCACTGAACAATAAGAATGTAAGACAGAAGAACCTTTCTTAAAGAGGCAGAAATTAAATAATTAACTGTATAAATTATTTTTGAAAAATCCAAATGAAGTGTTATTTAGCAAGTCAGGATTCATTTTCATCCAAAATGACAAGTGTAACATATGATCGAAAATATAGTGAAAAAAGGATAAAGTACCTGTACAAATAATAAATCAATGACCTCCTTCTGTCAGTGAACTCTTGTTTGAAGTATTCAGATGCAGTTCCTGGGCAGTCTCTCCTCTGCTCTTGTATCCTACATATCGGTGCAGACAACAGACATCTGTCAGCCAGCTTAACACTGCTCTACCTTTCTGACAGGAAGGGGAAAGAAACTTTGACAAGCCCCATTTCCTCATTCCTTCATTCGCCTTCACATCAGACAGACTGCCAATCACTCATTGACTAATCATGTGGATTCCTCCCTCTCACACCCATTTTTAGATGTACTGGCTGATATTCAGTTACAGAAGCAGATAAAAAAAAAAAAAATCATAGATGGCGTTAAATCATAAACGTCCCAAAAATACTGTTATTAATTACAAATATAAATCCGAACAGAACATTACTGTAATCATCTGTAGGGACATTCCATTCCAGATAGATACTCCTTGTTGATACATCCTGAGAATCTGAGAAACCTGGAAGCGCCACCACCCTGCTCACCTAACCTGCTCAAAACCTGCTAACTAGTGTCTTTGTGGGGTGTTTTTGTGTAACAGTAAATTTGCATGCAAACAAATTAAAGACATGCACTTTGAAACCTGGGAACATTTATTTTTTTACTTTGTTGCTTGTTTCCAGATAAATCAAGTTTGCATATATGATAAATGGTGTAATGCTACAGTATTGATGAGACTGAGGTTAGCGGTAAAATTGGCTATATATTAGTAATCCGAAGTTTTTAAGCAGTAAAAAAATGTCAAACAAGTAAAAAAAATAAAATAAAATGTGTGTGAATATATATATATATATATATACTAAAATTAGTAATATATACATATATATATGATTTTATATATATATATATATATATACACTGTATATATACTGTATATATAATATACACACACACACACTGTGTATGAAAACTTTATAAAGAAAAATGACCAATTAAAAAGTATAAAATTTTTCTAAAAAGCCAACTCAAACATATCATAGTTTATCAATAAAACCAAAATAAAACCAAAAAAACATTCTTGATACATAACTTTAACATTTCTCCTGTATAGTTCTCTTTGTGACAACATGCCCCGCCCCTTAACGACCAATTTGTGCTCAATGAACTGTATATTTTGTTATATGCAAAAATGGAAGGAATTTTCAAGAGCCTTATTGCATTCAAACTAAAGTGTTTATACAAAATTTGACTTTACATGGGGTAAATAGTGTGGAAAAGAGTGAAAACGTAAGGGTTACTTCCGTAACCCCTGTTCCCTGAGACATGGAACGAGTACTGCGTCTGCTAAGACGCATGGG
>JAUCMU010000033.1:4263932-4280006 GCA_032275025.1 Enteromius treurensis | reverse complement strand
ATCATCCTCCTCAGATGGCGCAGTGGATTTGGCATGTAAACTATCCATGGAGCCGAGGGAATAGTTGCCCTCGTCTATGAAAAGCTCACGGTCTAAATGATTCTCCGGAATGCACTCTGGTGAAAATGGTGACCCTAAATCTGAGGTCACTTCGACGGTACCAGCAGTACTACTCTCGCTTATCGGATCCTCATTGATTCGGTGAGAGTTAGTAGTCTCGCTAAGTACCTCGCTCCATGAGTCGGGCGAACCCACAGCAGAATCTGAGAACGAAGGTTGTGGAGAGCTAGTGGTGGACATGTCTGTGTTCAAGTCTAAGAGGGGCTTGTCAATTGCAGGACTGGGACTTGAACCCACCGACGACCCTTCACTCGTCCGAGGTTTGTCCTCAGGTGTCTGTGGAAGTACTGGGTAGGTGTTCTGCTCACAATCTTCAGACACTGAGGAGATGAAGATCTTGGGTGGTGGCTGAACCACATCTTTCTTGACCGTATAAGACTCCCGTTTCCTCTGTACTCCGTTCCGAACAGGAGGTTCATTCATGCGAATACCAGCTTTGTTTCGCTCCAGAATATCTGACGTGTCGTCCTGTAAAAAACATAGTCCATTTAGTGAAGACGTACAAGACTTGTACTATATTGATGTGATGTTGTAATTTGATGAAATGTTCCTACCTCCTCAATTCCTGGAAAGTGCTCCAAAAACTGGGACACATAGGTCATAATGGACTGTTCATCGGGGGGATTCAACATCACATCTGAGGAGTTACATTACATCAATTTTAGTTAAACTGTGCAAGTGTATTTCAAAACAAATCAAAGCTATAGTAAATGGAAGGTAGCTGAGACCCATTTTAAGATATACAGTGGCTCCAAAAGGTATTTGGTCTCATTTGAATATTGAATATATTCGGCTTTATATGACATAGCAACAAAAGTGCTATTAATTTAACATTTAAATATAATAATTTAGAAGAAACATTTATCTAAATCACTTCATGATAAGAATGACAATATTTGCTGTACACAATGCAGAGCTTAAGTAACAGACAACAAGAGTTATATAGGAATAACCAGGAGTCCTTTAAATGTATTTTAACTATATATAACTGCAATTAACAATATTAAATGAACATTTTATAATTTTTTAACAATTCTAGCATTTGTTTGCAGATGCCACTTGATTCTGATACCTAATGTAATTACATTTATACATTTTTCAGTGTACAAATACAGGTTGGGGCCACTATATATCAACCAGAACTTTGATTTTTACCCTCAGGTTCTAGGAGTCTTGGGATGCCAAGACTGTAGTGTGCTGTTCTAAAGGCTTCCTCTATATTCTCTCTGGAAGTTCGGAGCAGAGCCCTTCTCATATCCACCAAACTAGGGTCAATGGACTTAATCACAGCAAGGAAAGCCAGACCACTTGTCCAGCTCTTTCCAAAGTCCTGCACAGCAACTCCATATCTGGAAGAACACAGTATGGTCAACGGCCCGTCCTAAATATGGCATGTCCCAATGGCATAAAAAAAATAACAAAAAATCCCTGTGGCCACTAAAATGTCTCTTACTTTCTAGTACGTCTCTGTACCCATTGCAGGAGGGTTTTAATCACCCTTCCATGGCCCCTAGGAGCAATGGTGGGTTTTCTCTCATCTGAAGGCGTGCTGGAGTGGGAAGTGTCTGAATCAGAGCTGGTGGGTATAGATGACAGGCTGGAGGAGGAAGGGAACTGACTCTTAATGTTCCCAGTGAGTTCCTTGATCTGTAATACAAACAGGTCATTAATGAACAAGTAGACGACAAGCATTTACCCAGCATGGTGTCATTTCCTATCATGCTGCTAAGTAAACTCTTTGGTCCTATCTTAATTGTCTATAGATAAGACTAGATAAGATTATGCCCATTTGGACGCTAATCCAACATTATGCGATTGCCAAGAGATACAGAATGAGCATATTCAATCACTGGTCCAATTAAACCTCACTGTTTCCCACAGCCACTTATAACCACATAGGAATGATTTTTGAAAATTATAAATAATGCATTAAATATGTAATATTTGCATTATAATGTTTTTTATGCAAGGATGCATATAACTGATCAAAAGTGACAGTTTAAAAAAAAATTACATTTAACAAAAATTCTTTTTAACACTATTTTGTTACAAAAAACTAAACTTAAAGTCTATGCAAAGAAATACAAAAATAAACTGTGTCGTATGCAGTCCCAAGAGATTTAAAAGGTGCTGTATATGCAATTGTTGGTCAAATAAGACCTCATCACACTTACACCCAGAAAGAAAACACTCTTGAGTGGCAGTTAATCTACTGTTTAAATATTTACCCACTAAAACCATTTAAATGTAGTCTAAACTAAATGCAATCATGATTTAGAAATAAAGAAACGCACAGGTAGAAAATAAGATTACGCTACCTGGAAAAACAGGATGATGTTCCAGATAAGCCCAAGCACTATAGATGGATTGCCATCTGCAACATCTGCTGCATCAATGCTGACTAATTTCACCTTTAACCAGAAACAGATTGATCACACTTTCGGGAAAAGCATTAGGATGTTGTATTGGTTTTTTATGAGTGTGTGCGACTTCAAACGATACTTACGTTTCTTTCTTCCAGAAATGTCAATACCTTAGCGATGTTATTGAGCCTAAAAATACGATGCGAGGATGGCTTAAAGCCATGCAGCTGAAAGATCAAAGGTCAGCATTTTCTTAGTCATTCATGGGAACAGATGAAGTAACATAATTCAGAAAATCTCACCAGTTTACATCCTGAGAGTTCTTCAAGTAGAGCCATCAGAATCTTCCCATCCTGGATATCACGAAACAGATCCCGCACCTCCATACGAGGATTGCACTGCACACCAAAAAACCCTTGCAATTTGTACAAAATCTAAAAAGATTATATTACTTTCATATTCTATAAAGACAGAAAGGTGGGAAAATGCAAATTATGGATTTTTAAAAGCAAATATTTTTTTTAATCCAATAATAACATCAAAAGTATTGTCCTGAAAGTCAGAGATTTCAATATTAACTTAATATTCAAATACATTCCTAAAATAGGTCAAAACCTATTTATTTTTAAGAGATATAAGTAAAAAGTTGATACTTAAAACAAAACTAGGAACTCTGAGCAGTCATGTTTCATTCTGAGTGATTTCATTTACAGAGTGTGATTTAAAACAAGCCAACACATGTACGTGTGTTGAAAAAAAACCCACTCTTCTACGATAATAACATTTCCCAGAAGATTAAAAAGGATATGATGGGACAACAGTGGAAACTGGAGGGTTAAGGGTGAAATTTTCCATCAAAACAGAACAGACAAAGTGTAAGTGTCCAATAGTGGGTCGAAGTTTTGAGAAGAAGCCAAACTTGGGGGTCACAGAATAGAGCGACATTGTGTATGAAAACAAAGGTGTTTATTATAAGTATTATGAGACTCTGAAGAATGGCAGTACTACAATCTATAAGCTGTCCACAACACAAGAAGACCAGCGAAGGGCTGCCAGAGAAAACAAAAGAGCAGGCTTAAACGAGTCGCCCTACTGTTGTTTTCAATGACTAATGCCTCATGCAAATGTGTGTGTGTGTTTTGTATCTGTCTCGCCATTTCTAGTAACTAATGAAGGGAGGAGGAAAAATCTGAGAGTGAAAGGGAAAGAAGAGAGTCTCAGAGTGCAAAAAAATCAATAAAAAAAAATCAAAGAATATATTTAAAAAAATTTTAAATAATATTTTTAGCATTGTACATGCTTACTTATATTTAAAAATACTTGGTAAAATACTTAGTAAAAAAAACATTATTTGAAAAAACTGATAAATAAGCTACGTGTGTGTATGATAAAAATCTATTTTTGTTCACACAATATATGTATGTGTACTGTGTATATTTATTATGTATATATATATAAATACACACACACACACACACAGTATATATATAAAAAATATGTAAATACACTTATATTCTTAAATTTTATATTATATACAAGTGTATTTAATTTATAAATTAAAATTTATAAACACATATATACATATGTGTGTGTGTATATAACACACTAATATAACACACACACACATATATATAGGTCAAAATCTGTCTTTACTTTTTTGGGACACATAAGTAAGTACATTTGTTAAATTACACTTAGTAATAATTCCTACTTTTGGTTTACTTGACTTTGTCCTAATAAAAAAAAAACTGAAAAAAAAATAAAATAAAAAATACAATACATTTAAAACATTACTTCCCCAAAACACATTTCCTTAGGCCTAAAATTCTTCCTACAATTCAGGTTAATGTTTCTACCTCATGCATAATTAAAACTAAGAAATGACAATTTCAATTTCCTTCATTAATAATTCAGCAGAGAGAGAGGTATACATTTCCTGTTTGCAGTAGGCTACGCAAAGACGGCTTGAACTCTGCACCACAAGGAAAATCTGAACATCTGAAGTCTATAAACTCCATCTACTTGAATTTTTTACTGACCTTCTCTAGATGTAGATTCATCCATCTGGTGAATGTTCTCTTCTGCACCACCTCCCTCTCAACTGGAAGAGAAACAAAAACAACAGGGTCACGTCAGTGGAGGTAAATGATGCACAGAGATGAAACGGCAACGGCAAGAAGTTGCTCCATCTAAAACAGCAGCTCCATGTCATTAATCACGTGTGGCCTGAAGCAATCGCTCACTTGTGTGCACACCATGGCAACAAAGGCCAAACAGCGCGATCATTACAGTCAAAGTGGAATGACCAGTGCCCATAAACAGCAAACCTCCACTGAGCCGTTTTATTTAATGAGCAGCCAACGGCAACTTGTGCTTCTCTTTGCCTTATTACATTAAGAATGCACTGACACTTGTAGAAACATCATTAAAACCAAATGCTTTATTCTGTGCTGTAAGTGTCGTGCTGACATGAAGGATAAACATTAACACACTCTAGCCCAGCATGTATTGCAAGTATACAATAAATCAGTGAGAGTGTTATAATATGCAGTTTCACACAGTTATACTTCACACGCTCATGAAATTGTCTTAAACTGTTCATGCAAATTCCAGACGGAATTCTTGTCTTTCACTTCGATTTGTATGTAAACTGCTTTATCGCTTATTTGTGAAACACAAACAAACCAAATTTGTGAAACACAAACAAACCAAATTTGTAAATTGTTCAGTAAATGCTGCTCACATTCAGTTCAACTATAACATCTACACTGAGTTCAACTTGCAAAACTTATTAGCACCGCATCAGAAAATAATAAATGCATGCAAATTTATTCCACAAACTACAATTTATTTAACTTCTATTTACCGTTTAGAAATATTCAAGCAATGTCAATTACACATAATACTTAAGAAGTGATGCTGAAAAAAAACAAAAACAAACAAAAATATTTATATACAGTATATATACATATATTATATATGTGTATATACCGTATATTAATTTTGGCCTTTTTCTTATACTAAAGCTTATTTAAGATACTTACGGTACGTTCACATGGGGCTTCAGCATCAACGTTTCCCATTGATTTTGAATGGGTGACGTCAAGTGTTGCCGAAAGGAATTGTGGATCCGTCGGCGGCGCTTCACTGGCGTTGAGAATTTTTCAACTTCTGCCGCGAGCAAGTGCCGCCGAAGGAAGCATCAGCCAATCAGGACCGCTCTATGCAAATACAGTAGCCAGGCGGCAGCCAATCACGTTCCGAGTTTTTGTTGTTGAGTTCCTGTCTAGTTTCATTGGCTGACGCTGCTATGACCATGGCGTCAGTGCCAAACTTCAGCCACTCCTTCCGTCAAGCGTTAGCGCTGACGCCCCGTGTGAACGTACCGTAGAGACACAACATCCAATTTTTTTTTTAAAACAGTATTGAAAGAAATTGATTCAGATTAGTTATAACTTATGATTTATCTGTAATTGATTCGCCTCATATTGCCACAGAGAATGATGGGAAATGTAGTTTTTATATAAGCCTGTTGCCTCACAGCTAGCTGTGCATAGGGTGATCATACATTGGCTTTTTCCTAGTCATATCCTGGCCGGGATTTCTAAATTGCATAAAATGCCCATGTTTTGGCTATTGTTTCTATATTGTTTTCATATTTGTAATGACTAAAAAGTAGTCAATTGTCCAATCGTGGCATGTGGGAAGGAGGATCTACAGAGAATAATTATAAATATATACCTACAACGTTTGAGAGCATGTAGGAAAACAAATCTAAAACCTGGACATTTTAGGCAATTTAGAAATTCTGGGCCAAAGAGAATGTATGCTCACCTTATTTTCTGCTATCGTTCCTCTTCAGCAGTACTAAAACCATGCACAAACAAAATAATTTTCCTTTTGTTGTGAAAAAGTTAATATGGTACCAAGTGGGGACTATTACATCATGTATGGGAGGAAAGGTCACATGTTTCTTTGGACCTTGTGTACACTTTTCCAAATAAAAGACATCTGGCCTATAGAGATGGTGGCAGTCAGGGAGACTCCCATGAGACTGTGCTGGATTATAAGATCCGTCAGACATAGTCTCTACACCGTCTACCTCATGATGAATGGCTGCTTCTCAAGTTTTCTCTTCCTCCGCCAGCAGCTCATTTGGATTCTATAGGTGTACACGCAAGAAACAGGAAGATCCTGATGGGGATATCACTGGAGGCATGGCTTTCCTCATTCATTATTCACTGCCAAAACATAAAGGCTTCATTTGCTGGAATCAATAACTGTGGTCCAAATGCCATGATGGAATAATGACCGAACAGTCTAACAGGAAATCTAGGCATGTCGCCACATACACTGAACTCAACAGCACAATAGTGCACATTCACAGAGCGTCCAAGTTGAAACCATTTTTAATAACACCATAAATGCTTCACAGTTGAGCACTATCTTAATAGAAGTGATTTTGGCAGTTAATTCATTATTCAGAATACAAGCCAGTGTTTAGATAACGTGACCCCTGTTAAATGTCTCCTTGAATTGAACTAGCGCTTTGTTTTTTTACACGTTTATCTATGTTTTCCATTTGACCTCATATCCTTCCATATTCACAAAAAACGTAGGCGCTATCAAATACGTAATGCAAAGTTTATAGAAACAACAGTGTTTTGCAATTTCCCGGCTTTCAAGAACTGGTTCTTTCTGGTCGGCCCTAATTAACAGTTAATCATTGCAAAGGATTCTGGTTACTAATGGCTGCTCTTGCATTACCAGCCTCAGTATGAAATTCCGGCGGCTGGTTAAGTTTCGATCACCTACAGTGCTTTAGCTGTTTTGTGAAGCACAAAAACAAATGAAGTCTGTTCTTACTGAAATATGTACATATGCATCATCCAGACATCTTTTAATGTATGGTTATTGATGTGTTTATGTAACAAAGTTATAAGTTAATGAAATAATTTGCAATAATGGAAAAAAAAAATATATATATATATTGATATATATAATAATAATGAAATATATATATATATATATATATATATATATATATATATACACACACACACACACACACACATATATATATATTTTCATTATATATACATAAAATATATATCAATTAAAATCAATTGTTTAAAAGATACATAAAATGTGACATGCAAAAAAAGTTTTTTTACTTATTTAAAATGCAATAAAATTTAATAAGCTTCCTTATTCTTGTCTATATTTTAATATGCCAAAATAAGTTTTTTTTTTACATAAATATAGTGTTACACTGAATGACAACGCAACAATATTTCAACCAAATTTTGACATTTTATTCTCCAAAACCTTATTTGAAACCTTAAAAGTGGACACTTTACTTACATTTAATATGCTTTCTATGGACATAAAATCACTTTTGTGAATTCCTTTTGATGCGGATATCTTGACGCCTTTGACCCATTTACAATATTTATACACTCAAAAAAATCTAACAGTTTCTGAACACAAGAATGTGTGCTGTGTGACGAGTTCATATGATATTAAAAGGTAATACACAATTGTGTACTACATAAAATCATTAAAGAGATACGAAACCAAATAATAACTTTGCTTTTTTAGTTCTGTAAAATTTATATTTGTTTCACTGAACATCAAAGAACATTAACACACCAGCCTTCATTTCTTTTTTTCCTGCCAAAGGAACCATAAAGTATTTCAGGCCAGGGGCCCCAGCCAAGAACACAGTCCTTTCCATCTTTCTGCACAGACCATGTCTGTTTAATGAGGGGGCTGTCTTCCAGCTCCAAAGAGCCAGCGCTCATAAACACAAAAGGCCACTGCCTAGCTGCGCAGGACAGCTTTGAGCTCTCAAGTGTGACAGACAGGCCTGAACTCTGTCTGTCTGAAGGTTAAACATGAGCAAAGCTGGAACCTTTCATGAAACTGTCTTTGTTAGGACAGTTAGATTGTTATGCTGCGATCAGCAGTTCTGTTAGGGACTCGCCGATTAATCTGAAGATCTTTACTTTGGTTGACCGGCCGGTCTTTATTTTTCAGCAATTATCATTACGGTTTCAGCAAGTTTTAGCATTAAAAAAAATAAAACGAGATATTTGGATTAAGGCAATAACAATTAATTATGTTCTTAATTATAATATAATAATGTCAAAATGCAAATTTATCCTTTGTGCAAAAATAATTTTATATTTCTTTATATTTTGTGAAAAATTGTGACTAAAATGCATGAAGTTACTAGAAAATATATAAATATATATTTATAGAAATGCATTTTTTTTACTCACTATTGGAGTTTCTTTACATCTACTTCTGACTAATCAATATTGAAACATATTTTATAAACTATTTAATCATTTAGTAGCTGCAACCCTTATTAATGTTATTGAATTATGTCTAGGCCTGAATGAATTTATAACAACACGGCTTTAGAAATATGCTTTGAGTTTTTTCACATGCTAAGTATGAGCTGATTTGCAATAATTTTGCTTAACAAAGCAAACTCTGCTCTATTTTCAGTTCCCAGTGAACAGCTCCTACATGTTCTCACACATCACTTCATATTACATGACACAGACACATTTTTATTTTGCCCAAAGTCTGCACTGTGCGTTACAATGACTGTCCATGCTCTTCAAAATAACAGTTCACAGGAAATCCATTAAGAAACAACAAAGCTCAAATCTATCCAATGAATGAAAACAATACTTTGTCCAAACAGAATGACATAGTTCTTTGGTGAATGCAAATGCTGTGGGAGAACCATATAAATTATCTCTCAAAATCCTCCGATTTACCTTATATTATAAGAGTCATATGCAATTCAGATATAAGTAACTAACAGAATCACTACAGTCTCAGTTACCAGATTCATTATTGACTCTTTACTTTCAGTAACAGAGTCTGCTTTCACCTGGTAAAAGCAAAGAGACTTAGAATCACGTGACTCGTATTTGCTTAACATGCAAAGAATGGGTTTGCCAAATGAGATATCATCCAGCAAGAAACCAACCATTCTTGCCATCAGCAGACATTGTGAATTTTAAGAAGGAAAGTTTCCCATATATGGTACGAGACGGGCATTAAATAGAAACCACCAGTCAATTACGCAGTCTTCTCACACAAAAGGGTTTCCAAAAGCACAACATAAGAGTATATGTGATATGTTACCCTTCCCATTCATTTCAATGGAAGCTGATGGATTGGTGCAGGACCTTCTGAAGCATACAACAGAAATCTGTTCAATAAAAAGCTGTTGAAGAGTCAGAAACAATGAAACACTAGCCAAATAGCATGGTTACATATATGCTACTGTATCACATTTTGCCAGCCAATTACATACATAGTGTTTGCTTGAATTTGCTTATTTGAGTAGGCATGCCAATTTACAAAAAAAGTTTGCAAAAAATAAAATATAAATTCACTGGCTAAATTGGTGTTATTCCCATATTGGCAGCGAAGTAATATTTAATTCCTCACACAAAATGTGATAGCATTATGATTAGCTGGGATTGAGGGCCAATTGGGTGGGCATTATATCGTTACACTACACATAAGAAATCTTTTGAAATATCTTTAGGGCTTTTCTATATTCAGGTTAAACGGCCAAAAACTCTACTGTGTTCATTTAAAAGATGGCACACAGGATAATGTCCCCCGAGTCATGCTTCAGATTTTCTGAATCTCTGAAAGCAGCCATTGTGAGCATGTCAATGTTTTCCTCGGTCTAAATAAATACATTTAGACACGCTTGGTTCTTCTGTCTCAATTCTCTGCGGTGCTACATAGAGAGTTGCTGCTTGTGTGCTTTACATGCCACCCTATATCCCATATATATAAGACATATTTTGCATAAAGAAAACAAAGATTATTTTTGCATCGTAACATCCTAGTGCTATTTAAACTGAACTCCCAAATTCTCATTAAAATGCTCTTAAAACAAGTGTTTCTCATTAAAACACATTATTCTTGTTAAATTGTCTTCCCTGTAGCAGCAAAAACTTATATATTAAAGTATATATAATTTATTTAAATAATATAATAATAATAATAACAATTTAATGTAAGTTGCTTTGGATCACAATGCCTGCCAAATGCATAAATGTAAATAGATTGGTAAAAAAAAATTTTTTACGGTTACACCTATTGCAAATTACTAGAATATTAGCCATTTATTATATTATTATATATAATATAATTATTATATATTCTAAAGTGTTACCTATATACAGTATTTACCTGTAAAATTCTTATTTTTTTGCATAATGACCCTAAGCTCTAACTAATACATCCTTAATTGTAATGAAAACGTCACAATGCAAATTGAAAAAATTGAAAAAGTTTCATAAAATTCACCCATGAAAATAAATCCAGTGTTTAATGAAATATTAAACATTTTGCCGCATTTACTCCCAGATAAAAGAAGTGAATACCGAAGCATTTACATCCTTAAAAATGGGATTACATTTCAAGATTACATTTGTTTCAGAGGCTTCACAGTGACATCAAACGAATCGTACGTCTGTCCCTACACTGGGATAGAGATAACTAGTCTGTGGCTGTGCAATGTCAAGAGAAAACAGCTTACCTCCGAAAAGAGATGTGGAGAAGGTATAAACAGACAAAGAGAAAGAAATACTTAACATAGGTGGGTGAATGAAGAAGCATTTTCAAAATACAGCATATATGTTTACAGAATAACAGAAATGTTAGCGTTTAGCTCCGAGTATCAGCAAAAGAGGTGTTATTGTTGGACAATGGCTGTTATCTGTCAGCCCGAAAGAGTTTAATTAATCCTTTCACAAAAGCCAAACTCTACTTGACACCAAGAGACTCTTATGCAAGAGCAATTAGACCTTGTTTCTCTCCCTGAAGCAAGCTGCATTGAACAATGCAATACTGACAGTTCTGCAAAACCGCCAAGGAAAAAACCCCTTTGACTCTTGACGATTTGTGTATCATGAGGCTAAAACCAAGGCAGAGGCCTGAGCTTTCATGCAACTCACTGATTATAAAACAATATTCGGTTTAAGAGACAAAGCATGGATGTGTTATCACGATGAACAATCCTATTCAGTTAAGTCCAAGACATTACACCATATATTTGTCTTTCAATTAGACTTCTATCATCTTTCTATCATGACGACTGGCCAATCAGGAAAACTGGGCTCTTTTAGACAATGAGTCTACTTATAAAACTGACTAACTGATACTATTCATCACTATTGGGCTGTGCCAGCCGTCAGAAACACCTGCAACTAATAATGACTGATTTTTCTTGTGTGCCAAAATCGTTTGGATAGTAAGTAAAGATTGCGTTCCATGAAGGAATCTTGTAAATTTTCTACCATAAATATATCAACACTTAATTCTTGATTAGTAATATGCATTGCTAATAGATCCATTTGGACAACTTTAAAGGCAACTCCTCAATATTTCAATGTTTTTGTACCTTTTTGCACATACTAGGTTTTTAAATAGTTGTCTCTCGGCCACATATTGTCCTATCCTAACAAACCACAGATCAATGAAAAACATATTTATTCAGCTTTCAGATAACCTATAAAACTCGACAGATTTTGTGGTCCAGAATCACATATATAGCTTTCTCATCCAAATCTCACCTACACAACGCTATATGCACAGTTGCTAGATTTTCCTCTTTTGTTTTAGCATCTAAAAATCATCAAAGTATAATAATTAAGCTGCATAATTTGAAGTACGATTCATTGATTTCCTCGGCAAGCATCCCTAATAAAACACACGGTTTGCCAGGCAGCTGTCTCCATGACACAATCAATACGAAAGCCTAAACTGATGCTGCATAGCAGACTATATAACATCCCATAAGCAAAGCAGCATGATCAAAGCAATACATTTCCAGATTCTGGAAACTATAGAGTTAACAAAGCTTACATCATTTCTCAGCTGCAGAGGTTTCTAGCACTCAGCTGCATCCTCCTTACATGCAGCCTATGTCAGACAGGAGATTCGCTCATGCGTGCTGGAGAAAGTGCCGGCTAAATATAGATAATGGTACACCTACAGTATGGCTCTCCTTCAGCGATAACACAGCTTTAGACGTCTAGTGCCAAACAGAATCCCTAAGATCTAAATCAGGAGGATTGTGGGAAATGGCGGTGATATTCTGAGGTTTCCGAGGTCTTTTAGACACTGTAATAACTCTTATCTGAGACTCTTCAAGTAATTCCAAGAAAATATTTTTGAAGCAAAGCACTTTGAAGAAGTATATTACATTTTAGTGAATGGTGCATTGCATAGTATAGATTTCCACTTTAGAAATTACATATGAATGCTGGGATTTGAGGGTTAGTTTACACAAAAGTTAAAAGTCTGTCAGCATTATCAAGTCATTTTAGAGCTTTATGACACAAAAAGGAGATATTTGGACAACAAATGCTGAGTTAATGATGACTGAATTTTAATTTTGGAGCAAGCTATCCCTTAAACCAAACAACATGCCACACAACTACTTAAGATTTTATGCGTAAACAGGGAACAGAAGGGAGGACTTTAAAGTGAGTTATCAGAATTGCTGCAGCTGCCTGAAGAAAATTGCAGACTAAACAAAAACAAAAACGTGAGAATAACGGAAAAGACAGGGAGATACTGTCCTGATTTCCAGACGTTTCATACCAGAGACTTCTACCCTACGGTCAGCCTTCTAATGTAGAACAGCGCTTTCCAAAAAAAAAAAAATGAGTTCCTGCAAGTGTAGCAGGGAGGGAGGGGGCACTTCAGCAATTTCTCATTCAACACTTCATATGAAAATCTGTCCTGCTTGACAACTCTAAAACAATTTCATCTAGAGAGAGCCCGGTATAGTCGCACTGATCTCTACTTTATTGCACTTTTTCTACCCTAGCGCACACTGGCTCTGGTTCAGCACTTCAGAACGCTTCAGCAGATGTGGGACTCTTATAGGTACTAAATACTGCCATCATCAGCGGCACTCTGCTTCGTGGCAAATGCTTTTGTTTTATCACCGTTTTAGAAGATATACCCATAGACCTTTTACTTTATGATAAAAAGCACTTAAAGACCAAATCCAAACAATGAATGCAAACAGATGCTTTCCTAGAAGAGTACACTTTGGGTTTTTTGCTTTGTTCGGTCTACACTAAATACAATGGTGGCGTAGTAAAAAAACGTTCAGTTAGAAATGGGTACTAAATTTCATACGTAAAGAAAAGCACACAGAAAAAGCAAGTATCACAGTAAAATAAATGCTACAGTTTGTAGTAGAAAATAGGATTTTTTTAAACAACATATTACAATACTTCATATTTCACCAATAAGAGATAAAACATTCAAAAATATTCCAGCATTATTTAGGAGGAATAAGATGATATGGAATTTCTTGGCCACTAATGATAACCAGTTAATCCGTTTGTTGCCTATAGGACAACGAAAAATGCACTTTTTATATTCTAAGATGGAGCAACTGCTATGATAACTGGTTTATTCACTAGAAATTATTAAGGAATTTTTAAAAACATCAAAAATGTTAAATTAAGGACATTATAATGCATACATGTTACTTAACCAACTCCCCTTTTGACATAATTTAGAAAATATGGTGACTAAAATCATAAGAAACTGTAAAAACTAGGGGTGTAACGATACGTTGTATCGAATCGAACCGTTCGGTACGAGGCTTTCGGTTCGGTACGCATACGAACCGAACGATTCAGGGAAAGAAAAAAAAGTAAAATATAATGTTTTCAGTGCTACGCTTAACAAGGAAGCGCAAAAGACGGGACAGGGAACCCGCGTCTGCTCCTCCCACCCCCAAACAGACGAGAACCACAAACACACACACATTTCAAACTATCACCCGCGGCATTCAGGTAACGTTAGGCATTTCAACCCAACATCCAGCTGTTTAACCAGCGCTGCATCTTTCTGCTCTAACACACTAAAATAATGTTTGTATTGGCGTTAAAGATACTTTAGCATTAAATGTAACATAAGGGTACGTTCACGAAGCGTCTGAAACGAGTGGAAAAATAAGGTAACCTTTAAATCAACTGATAATTATAGATTTACTTATCACACAAACTCTTTAGTCTCGTTTAAAAACTCTTAATGATGTTCAGGTAAGTATGAAGGGGCAGCCAGAGGCAGTCTGAGTTGCGCGAGACGAACCTGAACAGATTGCGCCAGTCATTGTATGATTCGCACACAGGGCGATCTTCAGGCGTTTTTATGTGTTGAGTGGGTGAAACAGAACAGAAACAAGCATGTGGAACAGATCGAGAAACATGTAGGCAGACGAGCGGTGAAACTGGAGGAGGGGGGTCAAAGTTTTAGCCGAGACGGAGGAGGAGGAGGACAGAGAAAGGTTAACACAGCGAAAAATCACATGTACAATTGTCCTAATTAGAGACGACAGGAGAACTTGATTTGAAGATCTTCACACTTATTCAGACACTTACAAAAAAGACAAACACATTTTATAAGAGGGATACTTATCCAATATGCATATACATTACATAATATAAAATGGATAGTTCTGGTCTTGGATGCTAATTTGTCAAGTGTTTCAGTCGTGCTAATACACTTTAGTAATATTTTACAATAACACACAATAAAAGGAATCATTAGGGTTAAGAGTTGATTCCAGAAGAATCGATTCTTTGATTCAGAAGCATTGAATGTTCCATTATAATCGACTCATTGATTCACAGACATCATCACTTCTTCCATTAAATCCTTTTTTCAAATGACTGCAAACCCGAGAGGAATCATAATAATATTTTGACTCATTTTAGTGACTCAAATCATAAGACTCATGTAGATTCGTTCACTGATTAAAGCCTGGCTCACACCGTGTGATTTTAGCCACGATTTGGCCGTCTGAGACAAATTTTGAAAGTCCTATAATCCAAAGACTACAATCTGTAGTCTTTAAACATTAGTTCAACATGTTCGTTGACAGCCGATTAACGGCTGTTGCGATCAAATTTGACCTCAGATGAAATTGTCAGATGATTTTGCGCATAGTCCTGCAGTATGATTTCTCCCATGACGAACATCAAACTTTCTTTGTATTTAAAGACAAGCCATGATCAGAAATAATGCAAGAGATGTCCTCTATATTCCATAAACTCCTGCTCTTTCTTTCTCCGCTGGCGAAATTCATCAGATATTTTGCCTTTGCTATGATAAAAACCACTTGAGCTGCTGTTTTTTTATGTGGGTGTGCAGTGGTGCTTATGATATTCTTCTTAAATACGAGTTCCGCTGACCCCGCCCCTCTTTTCCGAGGCACTCTCGGAAGATCTTTGTTTAGCCGTATTCATAATGAAACTTACTAATTAGCACATTATTAGGAAAGGTGATTTGCAAAGATTAATTAAAAGACATTATAATGACTGCTTCTGTAGGTGAGGCTGGATCGTGAATGATTCGCGCGAACATAAACGCATTCCGGTTGATCAAGGGCACGTTTCCCTTCAGAACCAAAGGTAACGTTAATCTTCTGCGTCTTTAGTCACTCAGATGTTGGGAGTAAATGACTACTGCTATGTTCATTAATACATTCAACAACAAAACACCTCAATCTCTTAGG
>JAUCMU010000033.1:4235231-4254775 GCA_032275025.1 Enteromius treurensis | reverse complement strand
GTAAGACTTCTAATGTTTTTTAAAGAAGTCCCTTATACTCATCAAGACTGAATTTATTACAGAAATTCAGAAAAAAAACTGTATTATTGCAAAATGTTATTACAATATAATAATGATTTTTATTTTAATATACTTTATAATATAATTTATTCCTGTGATGCAAAGATTAATTTTCATTAGCTGTTACTCCAGTCTTAAGTGTCATGTGATCCTTCAGAAATCATTCTAATATACTGATTTATTATTATAATTATCAATGTTGAAAACATGTTGGCAGTTGTGCTGCCAAATATTTTTTTGGAACCTGTGATTCGTTTTTTCAGGATTCTTTGAGTAACAACCTAAAGAGAACAGTGTGTATTTAAAATGTAAATCTTTTCGAACAATGTGTATCTATGCTATCACTTTTTTATTAATTTAACACATCCTTGGTGAATAACTGTTTTTCTTTTTTTTTTTAAAGAATAAAAATTTACTGACCCCCAAACTTTGAAACAGCAGTATATATTGTTAGAAAACCTTTCTAAATTAAATCAATGCTGTTCTTTTTAACCTTTTATTGTTTAAGGAATCCTGAGAAAAGTATCACAGGTTCCAAAAAAATATTAAGCAGCATAACTTTCCAACACTGATAATAAATCAGAATATTAGAGAGATTTCTGAAGGATCACTGAAGACTGGAGTAATGATTTGGAAATCTTACTGATTCCAAACTTGTGACTGGTAGTGTATATTGATTGTATTTTCTTTTTAAACAAATTTGAGTTTCAGATTTTCTTGTGACCAATATTTCATAGTTTTTGAGTGTCACAGTTATTTGATTTTACAGGACAATGAAGACCAGACAGGAATTGAACAGCTTGTGATGGCAGTGATTGTGACCAAAACAGGAGCTTCCAGTGACATTGAAATTGTTTTCGAGGGGGCGAAAGTTGTTACAGGCCTTGAAGATGTTCCCAGGGCTTGCTGTGTCCTCATTGGTTTGACTTATGCATTAAATCTCTAGTATCCCAGGCATCTAAAGTATACTTTTGAGGTACGACAGAAACTTTTCTTGGAGTTGGATGCTTCAAAGCTGTCAAACAGGGTCCAGTCACTCAGGTCTAAACTGCTGTCTTAAAACAAGGTGGTATCTGTTCTGCGGTTCCATGTTGCCATATTTATGTTATGTTATCACATATTTCAACATTTTGTGCCTAGAAAGAGAGAAACATTAAAAAGTTGTTCTGCAAACTTGAACTGTTTTCATCCCATGTGAAACACGTTGATAAAGTGTAGTAATGTTCACACTGTCATTGTGATAGTAACGCAAAAAAAGCAGCTTCTACAAGTGAGTAGGGGGTCTTACCGGCCTTGAAGGTGTTCCCAGGGCTTTAAGTTAAGTGTAAGTCCAGTTGTTTAAATCTACAATTTTAGAATATTACAGTGTAAAGTTTCTACAGTGGTTCAATGTTGTTGGAAAAATGTATTTTTATTTTATTTTTTGTGTATGTGTAAAAAAGGGAGTTTATTTTAAACAATGCAAGAAAGTGTACCCAAAAAAAGAAACCGTGTTTTCTAGACTTGAAATTATATGTCTTAGAAAATATTGTGGATAAAAAACAGTTGGTTCTGTTGGGAGACTGAATGCTATTGTGATTGTTGACAATAAAGCATAAGTTTGTAATTAATCTTTAACGTCTGTGTCTTTTATTCATACCTGGAATCATATTTTAATGAAATGTTATTATTAAAAGTAATAAAATTATTAAATTAAATTAAAACTATTCCTTTAAGTAGTATTTATTAATGAAAACAATATGTTTGTTTAAATTTTACTTAATTTTTTTATGTGTGCTATTAGCATCTACTTAATTTAAATGGCTAATTTTTAAGGAGCTTATTTGATTAAATCTAACTCAATTCTCAATTGTTGTTGAATTTAATTAATAATATTGCTTGTAATCTGTTGCCACAATTTTATTGAGTAGATGTAGGGTATTATTTTTTACAGTGTAGGGACCCTCTGGACCGGAGAACAACTTTGTTTCAGCAAAGCTGACTGCTCCAGAAAAAAACCCTTCAAAAGTTCTGATGCAGGACTTTTGCTTCGACCTTCTCGTCACCTTTGTTTTGTTGCCAAGTCGGAAGGAAAGCTGATCAAGAAGGTTGTAGGGCAGAGGTACTCAACCCGAGCTTGTGCAGGAGCCAAGCTGACTAATTTAATTTGTTCACAAGAGCTACATCTTAAAATGTCCCTCTTGAGTGCACACTGAATGTTGGGTGTCAGCTCTCATTTCTTTGATGGAGATTTTGACATTTTCTGAAGGAGGTCTGAGTGGTGATTGCCTTCCATGATGCTGTGTGTTGCCAGGTCTGATGCTAAATAATTATTTTGAGTGATATTGTGCTTGTGTGGTGTCTTTTAGTGTGTTCCAGCTGGTTCATATAGGCGTGTTTGATTTTTTTCAACACTTAATTTTCTCACGAACAAATTTAGCTCCAGTACTAGCACCACACTCAAAGTTACTGTATTACAACTAACTAACCACAGCCCAAAGCTTAAAGTACAATTTAGAGAAGAAAAAATTATGTTTAGTCATCAAAGAGCTGACATAGGGCTAAAGTAGGCTGCACTTATTTAAAGTCTGCATTTATTTAATCAAAGACAGTAAACCTTTATGAAATTATTGTTAAATATTATTACAATTAAAAATGACTGTTTTCTGATTGAAAATATTTTAAAATGCAATTTATTGCTGTGATGCAAAGCAGGATTTTCAGGATCATAACACCAGTCTCAGTGTCACATGATCTTTCAGAAATCCTTTTAATATGCCGATTTGATGCTCAATAAAACATTTATTATTATCAGTGTTAAAAACATTAATTTAAAAAAGTCAAAGAACAGCATTTATTTTTATTTTGTAATTAAATGTAGTTTTTTTGGTAATAATATAAAAGTCTTTACTAGATCTGTCTTACAGGTTTGAGCAAAACTTTTACGATATTTTATAGATGTCAATAAAATCTATTGTGAAATTACAGTGTTTGCATGATGTGACCTAAAACATTTTTTTTTTTTTTCCTTTTGCGATAAGTTGTGGTGACAGATGTTGTTAGCTTTACATATATCGCAGCTTTCCACACTATCCCTTAAATTTAATCAATTTGAAGGGAATGGAAGTGCAGCTACTGTCACTTTTGATCAATTTAACACATAATAATTAAAACAATCAAATATACATTTCTGCCCCCAAACCTCTAAACAATAGTGTGAATTCCTTTTGGATTCATATTTTATTACATAACGCAATGGGCTTCAGACTTAAGTGTCTAAACACTTTCTGAGGTCTCTCTCTTTTTTCCTCCCCTCAAGGAACTGTCAATGCATATCAATTCTTTTCAGTCACTCTCACACGCAGATCAATAAACGGTACGCCTCCCTTCTGTAATGAGAAGAGAAGAGGAGAGTTCATTAGCGCTCCGGTAATAGATTATGGCTTGACTCAATTCAAAGAAAGAACGAAACTCAACCAAAGAAGCCCCTGTCGACATTCTCATTGTATGTGTGATGTGAAAATATGACATTCAAGTTGAAGTATTCAAGAATGATCACTGTTATCAGAAATAATTCAGCATCTGAGTTAGTTTTGCTCTAGAAGGGCCTGTAGAATGAAAAACAGCACCCTTGATAATAAGATTAAATTAGATTGGAGATTGGAGACCAGAGGTTGTTATTGTGAGTCAAGGACAGACAAAACATGCAGGGCAAATTTGCAAACATGTTCCCGTTCTCTCCTGCACTGTAAAAATTTGTAAGGAAACAAAACGGTAATTTTCTGGCAGCAGGGGCACCAGAAAATTTCTGTTAAAAAATGTGTTCCATAATTTCAAGTTATTACTGTAATTAATTACTGTGCATAAATTACAGGGTTTTTTTGTACTTTCACCAGAAAAATTGTCAGAATACAGTATTAAACTGTAATTTGCAAACAAAAGAATTTGAATGTAAACCATTCAATTCAATAATGCACACTGCTATTAAAATATGTTTTGTATCTTTAAAGGTGCTCAATGCAATCTTGCAAACACTTTGGGCACAGGATGTGCACTAAAACAAAAACAAACTTCGGCCAACCAATCGGTAAGAAGAGGTGGGGTTTAACGCGCATTAATTGTTTGGCCGAAGTTGGTTTTTGTTGTGTTGCCCATAGTGCTTCCTCTATATTGCAGCCTCTGTGTTGTCTTTCGAGACCGGGTTTTTTCCCAATGTATTCAGAGGGCAGACAGCAAGACGATCAAAGAAAGATGAATACGGTTTGAGATAAAAATGAAACCGAGCTAAAAACTTGCAACATATCATAAAGCACCTTTGACAGTATTAAATGGTGAAATACCATTACTTTAAATACCTTTAAGTCACCTCTTGTTTTGCAGATAAAGGACACTTTTTATTGGTTTTTGGTTAATGTGTCAGTGTTTGCGAGTTTAAAGGGTGAAGAGCTGCAGAATCACAGTGACCCTGCAATGAAATTAATTTGGGTAAATGATCACTGTATTATTCAGAGCCTTTTACTTTCACCTGAATGGCTAATGTACATCCTGCCTTGATCTGGATCCCTCCTCCAAAATTTCTCGCCATCAGCCAACAAACATGATTTGGATCAAATTGAAATGACACACGCCATTTCCACACCAGAGAAATATCTGCCCACCGCCAAGCAGAACGGAAACGGCAGTGTGAAATCTGCTGCTGCGCATGTGGGTGAAACACTTCCAACTCTTTCCCACTCGCATGTCAATAAATTAGGCCACGCAAGTGTGCTTTACCATCAAAGACATATACCATCATATCTTAATGCCAAATAGGCAAGAGGTCAGATACACACCTCGAAGACAAACATCCACCTGTCTACACAGCGATATGTCAATAAACGCACTCTTCTATCACCAATGTTCAACCAGAACATATCTGTGCGGTCTGATAGTGACCCAAATAGCTGTGCTGTGAAAGATACTTCAATGCCTTTAGCTGCTGACCTAAATGAAATAAAAAATGAATCGGAAGTGACAGAGTACCACACGCATTGTTGCTACGGCAACCAAGGAATGACAAATCTATGCAAATCAACACCCAGATGCTTATTTCCTTAACCATAGCTTGTCTGGTCCTAAAATGTAAACTGATGAATCCTTTCCAACTAGTTAAAGGGATAGTTCACCCAAAAAGCGAAAATTAACCTATCTTTTACTCACCTTTGAAGCATCCTAGGTGAATGTGACTTTCTTCTTTCAGACGAATCCAATCTGTGTTATAATAAAAATTGTTTAAAGGTAGCTGGGTTTAAATGGGTGATAGCCATTACACTTCGGAAGACGTGAAATAATGTGCGCGTATTCATAATAATACGTCCCTCTCATGGCTCTAGGGGGTGAATAATGTCCTCCTGTAGCGAATTCATGCTAACTCAGACTTACAGTCCAGCACAGCAGGATCATCATGTAATGATTGGGTAAGGCAAGGCTTGGATTTCTCATAAGAAAAAAAAAAGAAGTAATAGAGGGGTTTCTGGTGTTTTTCCACAATTGTTCACTTATTTACACACCTTCAAAAGATGGGGTAGGCACAGAGAGCAACAGACATCAGCAGTTCCAGTGGTTTACTACGGAACACACATCTTTATTAACTGCTGAATAAAAAACAAAAGTTTCATTTATTTCAGTGTAACCGTGTACAAAATATAATTTTGAAATAACGTTGGGCCTCACTGAAACCTTCCAGTTATTTCAAGGTAAAAATAAACAAATAACATAAATACTTACATTAGGTGCTGCTCAGTGAAATTTTAAGAAAATTTAAGTATGCATACGGTCTAAGGAGAGAAAAGGACAAAAACAGTTTTTATGTGTGTGTAAATGAATTGGGAAAATAAGCTAAATACATGTAACATTGATGGGTAACGTTTTAACAAACGTAAATGACAACAAACAGTTTAATGACAAATAGCTCATGAGTTACAATGACTAAAAGTAAACATAATGAGCAAAGCTGAGTTGTGATTTGGTAACATCAGTCTCCATTTCGTCCCACTAAGTTCACATATTAGCTAACTTACTAACGTTAACGTAGCATCGCGGCAATTAAATGAGCGGTTATGGTAAGTTTTTTTTTAAACAAACATTCAGATATAAAAAAACATACAGATAAGCGTGTCAGTAAATCTGTTGATTTATTTAATTTACTAACCTTTTGCTAGACAGTCCTGCGCTGTTGTTGTTTCCTTGAGGAGAGGAACCGTTAATGCTACTTTGTTTTTGAAATGCTCTTGCGCGTGCATGCGTGCGACCGGACAACAGGTGCGCGAGGAAGCGCCATTACTACTTCTTTCGTTGTATCTTGTGTGCATGGCATGATTTAATTTTACTCAGTTTCTTTCTTGTTATACTTGTAGTGATTGTTATAATTAGTGTATTTTTAATGAAATCGACATGTTGAGCCATATTTATGTCATATAAATGCAAGGGTGACTCCCGAACCTCTGAACCGGAAACAAAGTGCTTCAAGGATACCACGTTTGTTCAATTTAGACTTCTCAAATCATCACGATTTTGCCTAAAATAAAATCTATAGACAAATATAACAAATTCTACACCTTTATTAAAAACAGACAAATTTTCATTCAAATCGTTTATATCGATAAAATATATTTTAACATGATGTCCAAACATGATACCAAAAAAAAGCTACTGTCATGGTTACGAGTTGTGTTTTATTATGTACAGTAGTTGGCAATCTGCAATAGTTCTTAATATGAACTTGGAGGCCAAGTGTAAGGAAAATAGCTATATCCTTGGTATGGAGGAGATATGTATTTTTTTTAAGCCAAATGCAAACTACGGAGCCTGCACATGAAATGCAAGAAAAAAAGTGCACACGATACCTATTCAGTAGGGGAAGGACTTCGCCTTGTGAGCACATGGAACAATTGTTCTCTGTGTAAAACACTGACGAAAACAAAATTGAAATTTTATACTTTATGACAATACAAATACTTAAGGCTATATATATATATATATATATATATATATATAAAGCCTTAAGTATTTCAAGTGCCAAAGCTATGCTATGTAATGCCTCCATGACTGCCTTTTTTGTTCCTTCTTTGCAGGGTTATTTAAAGGATCCACCAAATACACACTGCTCTCTGATGCATTGATGAACTGTAAATTACATTATTCGACAAATGTTCACCACAACACGTCAACTGTGAAGGAATTTAAATAATGGCTGCATAAAAATGGTCAATGGCATAATGCATTATTGTGACAGAATTTGCCTTTCATTTTCTCCCAAATTCTACAGTAAAATCTTGCAAAACTTGAAACAGACAGAGTCTAGTGCTCCCTGATGAAGAATAAATAGAAATGTTCATGTCAACTATGAAGGAATTTGAATGGCTGTGTGTCAAGAAATGGTCAGTGCTGTAAGTCATCGTGACACTTTCCCATTATTTTCCTGTTACACTCGCCAGTAAAACCCAAAGGAAGTGGATACTGATAGATACACTGTAGTTCAGATTTTTTTTTTACAATGTTATAATGTAATATAAGTATGTTTTATAATGCCCAATATTAATATGCTCGTTAATATATTTTCTTTCTCCTGTTTTTGGACACATTTAATTAATAATCGCTGAAAGATTAGGTTCTCGTCAGCGTTTTGACCGCTTCGTGTATCCGTACCGCAATACCACTAATACACGTGCAGCTGAATCCACGTGGCGGCTGGCTTGACCAGGTGTTCACAGATGGCGGCTCACTTGACCGCGGTCTTACACGACCACTGTTGACACGACCTAGCTGGGTTCTATTGCGTGATGTTTATTCTCACCTGCACTCTGGTTTTGTGTTACATTATCATTGCACAAATCTTGTCAGACCAGTTCAGCATTGGTTTAAAGCTGAGTGCAGATAAACAGATACATTTCCTGCTAAGAGAAGATCACTGTCTTATAGAACTGTAATCTTGATACTGAGTCACAAGTTTATCTATTCAATCTGAAGTCCATAGCAACAAAAGAAACAAACAGCACCGAAAATGCACCGCATGTTTATTGCCTGGAGTACAATACAAAAATACTTGTTATATGCTTCATACCGTACATATTAATCAGTTTAAACATACATCATAAGAGTTTCATCCAAAACATGGTAATAAAATAAATGTTTGACCTTTTTTTAAATACATTGTCTTCCAATCCTTCATGCATTTGAAGTCGCTATTTCCTACATGCTTTCATTCGATTGTGTTAGCCGTCTTTGAAAATAATTTCCAGTACTTCCTCCCAAATTAAATATCTCCAATGAGAAAACTCTCTTATGCACACAGTGCTGTAAAATAGCTACATTAGCATACGTTATACGGTGATCTTGTAACACAGCTGAACCGTTTAAGAGAATTTTGTACAGTCTAGCATTTGCAGCCTAATAGAACACACAATATTACTGATGAAACAAGAATAGATCATTAAAGGGTTTGCAGGGACATAAATAGAGATTAAAATGTGTGACGCATCACGTCTGGATAAAATACCAGTATATAATCTGTAATAATAATAAGTTCTGGTGTCCACTCATATAATATCTGTTTTCGCTCATAAACAATGCTTGATTTGTGCATATTTTTCTCCTGATTTAGATGTTTTTAGTTTTGCACTTCAGGAAAAATCAACATTATGGACACAAGACTGATATTGCCAAAAGCATTGATTAAAAGTTAGATTTTAAAATGAAGGATTTGTTTATTATAAACATTTTTTCGCTCCACAAGATACTAATTGGTGGACTGGAGTCATGTGTATTACTTGAAATTGGATTATTGTGATGCTTTTATCAGCTGTTTGGACTCTCATTCTGATAGCACCCATTCACTGCAAAGAAACCATTGGTGAGCAAGTCATGTAATGCTAAATTTCTCCAGATCTGTTCTGATGAAGAAATGGATGAATACATTTAAGGCAAATTTCTATTTCTGGTTAACTATTCTTTTAAATACAGACAATAAAGCAGTGCAATAAGTTGATTTGCCAAGCTTCATTGTTACAGTTTCTTTTAGAAAATGCAGCATATTTTCTGGTAAGTCTCTTTCTGACCATGCACTATTATTAATGCATTTAACATTAGATCACATCACATATTACTGTAAATTACAGTTTTAGCATAGGAGAGATATGTAGCGAGGTCTGAATATGCTTTTAAAAGGGCATTTTGCTACAGGATAAAAGCAGTTCAGTGCATGTGCGTACAGGTATGTGTAATACTAAAGCTGCAAAGCCATGCAATTAGCCTCTAAATAACATGCCTAACACTGCAAACAGAAAGCTCAAGGATGTGTTCAAAAAGGAATTTTGACTTTTGCCATCTCAAATACAGAGCATTTTGTTCAGAGAAGCCTTTGTTCTGGACCAAAAAATAAATCAAGGCATTCCTTTCATCAAACCATGACCTTAAAGAAGCAGTCCTGACAGAGTATCTGAACTCAACCTCTAATGGTTTTGGGCCCTTAGAAATCCCAGCTGAGAGACTGCTTGCAAAAAAAGGAAAGAAAAGAAAAACAGACTAAGAAAGTCACAGAGTTCCAACATTCTGTTCAAAAAAGGACATTTTCCCCAAACAGGGCTATTTTTACTCCTTAATCTATGCCTGCAAAACACACTTACAATAACCTATAACAACAATCAGAGGCAAACCAATGCCGAAACTCAGTCTTAAAGCTCAAAAATGTGATTCTGCAATCACTACTTCCAAAAACCGTTGAAAGAAAACCGCATGTGCAGAGCACCTTTGCTATGGAGTGATAGAGGAATGTCTGTGTTGATTTAGACCGTTTCCTCTTCTAAAATTCACCAAACATTTCAAACAAAGAGTTTAGTTCTGAAACCTTTAGATGATAGACTTGTCTATGACATCAGATTCAATACCGCAACACAGTGATAAGTTATATCCTATTATTAAACACAGTTTAGTTTTTGAGTGGCCTGAGTAAAACAGCAAACAAAAGATTTTAAATAAGTGGTATGAATAAAAACATGCACAATTCTGCTTAAATATAAGACAAACTACAGGATTAAAATTATTTATATGAATAGCTCATGTCTTTAAGATATTTGTATTGTTTTTATTCATACAATGAATGCCAGTAGGGTACAAAACAACGCTGGACCCCATTGACTTTCATATATATATATATATCCAAGAATATGCATTTGTTACACATAAGAACTTTTTTAGGGGGAGGTCTAGCTTTTTAAGCATTTAGTAAACTAGTTACAAACATAAAAACCATGAGGGATTTGCGATGGATCCTGAGTAGATGTCTTTAAGGGAATTTTGCTCTTTGTAAAAGCTGGTTTCTCCAAATGCCTGTAGAGAAATGAACAGCTTGAATCATGTCGAGCAGGTTGTGAGCGTCAATGCCATCCACCCACACACACTTTCTCTCTCTCACACACACAAACAAACAGAGCTTTCTGATCTGCTGGGTCCACCGGTGGGTGTTCGGTGGAGCGAGACCAGCTGAGAACCAAGAATATAACGACTTAAAACATTAACAGAACAATGATAAAACATATAAGTTTTTGCTATAGCACAGATTGCCATTTTTTTTTTTAAAAAGCTGCTTTCGACTGTCGATGCTTAAGTGGGTGGAGGTCCGTCATAGCGGAGCATGATATTGAAGGAGCGGGCGAAGTTGTTAGACAGTGAACAGCTGGTGCCCTCGTCCATCATGGGCAGCAGGAAGGCCAGCAGCAGCAGGGCCAACAACAGGAGCTGGAGAGGAAGAGCCACGCGACACACGCGGTACAGGAAGCTGAGACTGCTGTTCGCCTGCAAAACACACAACCGCAGATGCTGTCACATGCTGAATAGCTCAATTACAAAACCCTGAGTTTCTACAGGAGCGTTCACTCTGGAGGTCACCAAATATCTGTGCTGCTGCACACTAACACTGTAGGTGTTCCTACTTAACTATAAGTGTCCAGCTGTTTAAATCATGCTAGTTGCACTGCAGTCACCGCTCAACTCTGCTTCAGCAAATTGCTAAAATCCAAATTAAATTAAATTACATTGATCACTGTCAGTGTGCATTACCCTTAATGCAACAACCAAACTAAAAAAAAAAAAGGATTTGAAACAAGTCATTCATAAACAGGTTGCAAGCGCGCACACACACACACACATAATATATATATATATATATACACATATATATATGACCCTGGACCTCAAGATGAGTGATAAGTTTTATTTTTCAAAATAATAAATAAGCTTTCCATTGATGTATGGTTTGTTAGGATAGAGAAATATTTGGCAGAGATACAACTATTTAAAAAAATCTGGAATCACTGGGTGCAAAATAAATAAATAAATAAATACTGAGAAAATCACCTTTGTTCAAATGAAGTTCTTAGCGATGCATATTCCTAGTCAAAAATTAAGTTGAGGCATTGACGGTAGGAAATTTACAAAATACTTTAATGTAACACTTAATATATTAATGATTTTTGGCTATTGTTACAAATTTACCTCAACAAATAATATAATCAGATAACAAACAGAATAAAAATTCTGTACTCATTTATTCACTCTTAAGTAGTTCCTAATCTGAATTAATTTCTTTCTTCTGCCGTACACAAAGGAAGATATTTTGAAGAAAGTTTGTAACCATTGACTCCCATAGTATTTTTTTTTCCTTCTATGGAAGTCAGTGGTGACCTAAAACAGCCTGTTTACAATCTCTTTTCCAAAAGATCTTCCTTTGTGTACGGTAGAACAAAGAAATTCATACAGTCAAGTAATCTTTATATATATTTTACAATACAGATTGTGTCAAAGCACTTACTGTATACTGGTTTTAAAGTACTTGAGAGTGAGTAAATGACGACAGAGTTTTAATTTTTGGGTTTTGTGGTCCAGGGTCACATATATTACATTTAATTGAATGCTATGTGAACATTAACAGGCATCTGAGAACTGTGAACATGCACATTTGTTAGTTATTTATTGAAGTCTTAACTTAATGCATTAGGGGTACTAATATTTAAATACTATAAAAAAACATGTCAAAGTGGTTCAACTGACAAAAATGTCTATGAATACCTGCTTCAATAGCACAGAAAGTACATAAAACTAATTTTGGATGAAACCATTCTTTTTATTTTATTAGAATAGAATATTCTTAGAATATTATTCTATAGAATATTCTTCACACGCTTTTCAGTTACAAAAAAAGAAAAGTAATCTTTTGAAAAAAACATTTTCCTTGTGAGTGTCTAGAAGTATTTTTAAAGTGTTATTTAAAAAAGCCTTTGTGCCTTTACTGCTGTCAATGTTTTTTCATGGAAAGTAGGTTCACTTGGACATATTTGCCATGCCCCCAAGCAGTTATTTTGGGCATGCATCTATTTGAACAGGGGAAACTAAAGAAATCTTTTTTGGCCAAACTTGCCTTTATTTTAAATAACATTTCAAATCAGCAATACAACCTGATATGAACTGCCCCAGTAATATTGTCCTTTTCCCTTAAATAGCACTAAAATGCATACATTTCATATTGGCCTAATTAAAACACGACTCTTTTAATTAGAAGGTGGGATTTATTTATAAGAATTGTCATTCATTCCATTCATTGTAAAACGAGAGAACCGTCTTGGTATTTGTTGTTATGCACCTAAAAATGTTGCCAAGGAAGGTAACTCACTAGATATAAAATAAAAAATAATGTGTAAAAATATAAGCTTAAATTCTGAGTGTAAAGGTGCTTTTGTGAATTCTAAATGTAATTTTAAATTGCCAAAGATAGAACAAACTCTTTGATCAAAATATAGATCCTGACTTATGACTTGATGCACAAACACAGCACCCATCTCTCATTCATTAGCATAATACATCTGATAAAAAAAATAAAAAAAACTTCACTATGATCGAGTCATTTTTCCACGACTCACTGGATGCCGAAAAACTGATTCACAGAAAGTATACCTGAAAAAATAAGGAAGTTTTTCAAGCTCCTGTAGAACTGTGGGAGTGAATGTCCGCCCACAGCTGCTCAACAACTCTGAGATATCTGAACCTAATACAACCCTTTCTATTAAACTGCGGCAAAGCTGAGGAACATGGGAACTCTTTCTCTCTGGGTGTTTGAAAGTGAGTGGCAGAAGTACGAGAAAGTGAGGAGGAAGAAATGTGGGTGGATAAAAAGCCGAAATCGCTTTCCACACATTTCTTTTGTCGGCCTCTATTCAGGACAATATAATTACACTGAAAAGTAATTACAGCAGTGCTCAGGCCTGGTGTAATGTACAGAACGATAGGCTGCTCTTACGGATACACATAATCCAATCATATCGTTCTGGTTTGATAATCATACAACAGGACAATTTACTTGATCACCACAAATAATTATGGATTCTCTGTGGACAGCCTGTAATCACTGTTACAAAAAGATAATTTCACTGACAACAAAAAGTGCCATCTTCACAATTCGTTGACTGTATTATTTGGTCAGTGACAGAGACAATCGAAGACTCCGCAGAGTGTATATGTTTATACTTCATGATAATGACAGGGTCACTGAGACAGCAGAAGATGACGGTTTCCACGACAGTGGCAGATGTGGCTCAGGTTTGACTTATGGTGCACTAATGAGCACCTCTAAACATGTTTTCGCAATGGCAAAATACAGCTAAAACAATAATAGGGTCTGGAACAGACAATTAAATGGTAAATAAACACGCAACTAACTGTGCAGTTTTTGCAGAACTAGCTCAACCAAAGCCTTGATAATTGGATGGTAATGCAGCATGTGCAAAGCAACATGTCTATCTCCATCCACTGATATCTGCTTATGTAAATAACGCCGGCAATCTCAGAACAGCCTTTCATATGCAGTCGGCATGGCACCTGCGTCTCTTCTCAAGCAGACGTGACCGTTCATAAACAGATGGCCAGAGAGTGAAGGAGTGAGAAGAGAGGTGTTAAAAAAAGGTGTGAACACTAAGAAAATTGAGAAATGACTGAGAAAGATTAACAAGCTCCTTAGAGAGACGCAGTAGAGCAACTGTCTAGATGTTTTTAAGCGGCCCACGGAGCCAAAACATAGCATTTGTTTTTGGGGGGCTAAGACTTGCTTTGGTTAAGGCTTTCAAAATGCTATTTATGAGCCTCTATTTCAAAGCCCTCCGACGAATCCAGCAGAACAGCATCTCAGTTCACTTCAGAGTGCTTACAAACTCTTAAAAATCAACATGAAACGGTACTGAAAAACCATTTTGCTTCTGAAAAGTGACGTATTTCAGAGTGAAACAATATTTAACGAAAAAAGTAGCATGCATTTAATTCGAACTGCTAAATGAGCACCTTCTTCTACAATCACCGATCTCATGCCTCTGCTGTATCTCAGAACTGCATGGCCTTAGTTGTGCATCAAAAAATAAACACTGCTTTCAATTTTGTTCTAGCCCTGAGAAGGGAATACTTTCTTTTCAAAAAGGCTTCAAACATTCTCCACTGTCAGATCAGAGAGATTTCGAAAGCCGCTTTAAACACAAGCCCACTCACAGCATCAAGGCCTTCTTTCAAAGAATAAAAGCTACCTTTCCAGATCGGACATGCTCCTGTCCTTGTCCACTGACACCCTGAAACAAACAGAAACATTCAGTTTAGTTGCATCTGGCTACAAGCTGCTACCCTCTTCTGGTGGACACATGATACTGCATCAAAATCTGATTATGTATTGCTTTCCTGTCACTCATCATGTAAAAAAAAAAAGTAACGTCAAATTATTTGAATGAAAAATAGATAAGTTTTACAAATAGCAATAAATTAAAAGTTAATAAAAGGTGAATTATAGATTATGTATCTATAATAAAATACTAATACAATCTAATAATATTGTAAAAAACAACAACTAATGAATTTAATTAATAAGCTTTAAAATACAGTAATAAAATAAAAATAATGATCACAGATTTTCTTTTTACCTTGTTTTTCAGAAGACCTTTGAGGTCACCAGCCTCTTTAAGTTTGGACTTGTATAACATCCAGCGGTAACGCAGCTCTTCTAGTTCCACGTCCTCATCTGCTGACTTACTCTGCCGACCGACTATCAACTTTTGGAACTGATTCTGACCCCAAGCGGCATTGGCATGTAAACTCTATCAACAAAATTACATAAAAAACAAAACAAAAACAAAACAACATTAGACCAATACTGTCTTAGAAATGTGATGTTCACAATATGATCACTCAAGCTTTTGCTTTTTTCTGATGCAAGTACAGTACAGTTCAAAAGTTTAGGTTCTGAAAATACAGTAAACACCGAATAATTGCGAAAAAGCATTTATAACAATTTCAAATAAGTGTTTTTTGTGTGAATATATTTTATAATGCAATTTCTTCCTCTCATGGCAAAGCTGAATTTTTACATTTTTAGCAGCCACTGCTCCAGTCTTCAGAATTCATCGATTAAGCTGAATTTCTTTTTTTAATCAATGTTGAAAACAGTTGTGCTGCTTCATATTTTCATCTTTTCTGTTGACTAACAACCAATCTGATTCACGGTCGTTACAAATAAATGTAATTTCTTCATAGAAAAAAAATGGCTGATTAAAAAAATAGTCTATCTAGAAATAATACCCCTTAACACCTAATTTCCACATTATACTGAAAATCTATCAATTATTTCTATAAGAAGTAAAATGCATTTGCAGTTTTTAATGGAGAGGAGAGCAGTTAACAAAGTAAGGTTTTAGTATTGAAGCATCTGGGCACTTTGTCAGCTGTAGGGGGGGATTTAAATAACTAAAGACAAACTCAATGTGGCTTTGTCTCCCCACAGAGCACAGTACACGAAAGACTGAAGTAGTTTCATATTGAACAGGAAGACCACCTATGAATTGCCGTTCAAGAGCTTTAATAAATCAGAGCTGAGAAGCTATGCCTGTGAACAAAAAAAAGTGTCAATGTGACACAGTTGCTGTCATCAGATTTGACAGTTTGAAGTCTGAATTTTTCCAAGCCTGGGGTAAAACCTGTGCACAAGCCTTTCAAAGCTTCCCAGAACTGCAACTACAATTGCACTGATGTACACATACTCCCAGCACACATCTGTTTCCAACAAACATGTAGCTTCACATACTGAAAATTATCCAGCATGTTCTGTGTGACCGAAGTAAAATATCACACTGCGCTTTGTTGAATAAGATATCAAAGCTATCAAAGATTGTTTTTTACTCACACATTTTTTATATATTTTGGACTCTGCATTAAACTTTAATCAAAAAGAGATAAAAAAAAGAAGGCAAAAACATTTTAACAAACACCACCAACCTTGAGCGTATTCTGTCTTATCCTCAGTTCTTTAGCGCTCAAGGATCTTTGGTTGTTCAGAATTCCTGTGAGTTTGTCATTTTCCTTGTGAAGCCACGCTTCAAACTCCCTCCTCTGAGCCTCCATATCAGCATGATCCCAGGGCCCCTGAGAGCCCATCTGCAGCAGAAATGAAAAGAGACATCCCTCTGTCCGTTTATGATTACAGCCTAGGTACTGCTTGCATAATAGCAGCTTTAGGGCTGGGTGATCTAGCTAAAAAATTATCTATATTTTTCATGTCTTTTGGTGATATTGCACATCTCTCTTTATGTATTTGCTCTGAAATAGCACCAGACTCAGGGTATTGACTCAACATGTCTGATAAAGTAAAACTCCATGTTTTTCACTAAATAAATTAAAATCATTACTTTCATTTCCTCTACTAATTAAAAGTATGGGTTTATAAATAGGGGTTTATTTTATAAAGACATTTCTTATGCTAAAGAAAATCTAAAAACGTTAAAAAAATGATATGTTGATATATTTCAAAATGCAATTTATTCCTGTGATTACTGTAAAGGGCTTAAAAATGTAACTTCTAACAGTTCTTATTTATAATTCCATTTTGCTATTTATGTTTTAATCAGAGACATTATTATACTTATGAATCAAAAGTCAAGAACAGATGGGAAAATATTATTAAGCTTAATGGTTAAAACCTGCATCAAGTAAAAGCACTAGAATAATTACTATGTAATTTAGTTTATTGCAAGCAAAATCAGTGCAAATGCATATTTTGATATAATACCCAGCCCTAATTGTGACTGTCAAAATAACTTATTTCTAATCATTCTAACCTGAATGGCATCAGGTGGGATCTGTAACGCCCGCATTCTCTTCTGTGCATCAGAGTCAGTCCCACTTAAAAAGCTGTATCTACTTTTCATATCCAGGTCTTCAATCCCAGAACCATCTTCGTGTTGTTGAAGCCACTCCTCAGTCCAACCACCACTGTAAAGCATGTCACCTTCGTCCATACCAGTCCGCTTCCTATTGCCCTTCTGGTCACTTCCAGATATGACTGCATCTACCTCATCATCTATGGACTGGTCTTGGTATGTCCACTCACTTCTCCAGCTCTCTGAACCTCCTGCTGTTGAGATGCCCTCAGGAAGCACAATTCGAATTCGATCCAGATTTGCTCCCATGTTCCTCTCCAGTTTTGGGAGGCCTGTTGATTCTGATCCATGATAGGATCTCTGATGCTGGTCCGTTCCTGCATCTACTTTGGCAAGTTGCACTTCAAAGTTTGAAGCCATTCCCTGGTGATGCCCTTCTGCCCATCCGTCTAACAACTCGGTTCTCTGTAATAGGGAATCTTGGTCGCCAGAGGCTGCATGTTCATTCAGAAGCCTAATAAGTAATAGTAATAAAAGCAATAAATTAGGTTTTCAAAATGCACATTTTCATTTTATATTCAGTAGTGCTAATGTAAAATATACTGGCCAGGCCAGTGATTAATCAGCCAATATTTGAAGTGTTTTACACAGAAAAATTATATCACCTTTAAAATACTTTAATAGCAAATTTTACATTCTGGATCTTTTTCTTTAGAAAACATAGCATGTAAACACAGCACTGATTCACAAAGCAATCAACAATAATTACATTCAGGATGACCAGATGAACTGGGTGCAGTACAAACAGAATGTAAAATATGTCTGCTGTAAGCCTTTTGAGGTTTGTTCAACAGGCCTGACAAAATGTCATAATTATGCTCCTTGAGTCATAGTTTCTTGCTATTTCATACCAACAACACCCCATATTACCGCAAGCATTACTTCTTCTAACCTGAAGAGATTGAGACTAAGCGCGTGGAGGGACATCCAGGTCTCTCTGAGGCGTTTAAGGTCTTGCTGGATGTGAACTTTGCCTTCGTCTGAGGTTCTGGCCAACACAGTCTGACCCTGGGCCTCCGTCTGGTGAAGCTGAAGCTCCTTCTCTGGAAACTCTCCTAGCGCCCTCTGGAGGACAACACAAGTCAGAAAAGGTTGCATCTAAAAAATACTACATAGGCAAGCATTTATTTGCTTTTGTGATATGACTAAAGTGACTTTAATAGCAATAGAAGTAATACACATCAATATGACTTGTTAAATATCTTTTAAGAGCAGAATTATCACTCGTAAAATGTATTATGGTATACATGTTTTCTGACAAAATACTGGTGTTGTATCAATTAGCCAATAAATAAAAATGATGATAAAATAAACCACAACAAATATTTCATTATCATTTAGTTTGTTCTGTATCTTATATTCAGGAATTAGTTTTTTTAGCCAATTTCTATTACTTTTTTTGAGATTTCTAATTCTGAGTGGCTAATTCTTTTCTGGGTTTTCCATTAACAGTGTTAACTATTTCATCAAACATACATTTTTATTTAACCTTTAACCTCAATTAAGAACAGCCAAGCATTTTAACATTTTATATTTAAAAAAATAATTTTGCATTTCATTTTAAAAACTCCTTTTCCATTTGCACACAATAAGACATATTAAGCATACATCTGTATTTTTTTAATATGTATAAGGACAATAGATTAAAACGGGATCCTTCAAACATTGCAAAAAGCTTTTAGAAGCTCGTTATTGCTTCTTATTTAACAGTAAGATTAACTGTAGTAAATTGCTCATAGATGTACCTCTGCCTCATGCTGGCGGTTATCGATGCTCCATTGCCCATCTGATCCACGAAACGACTCTAACTTCTGTCTCATGATCATTAACCACTTCTCCATATTCAGCATATTATCATGGAAGCTCTCATGTTCAGCAATGTCCTCCTCACTTTCGTTCACCTTCATCTGTACAGATAACATCACATATATACATAAATACACACATGCATTATGAACACAAAACAGACGTGACAAGCATTTTAATGCAATAAAATACTGGTATCTTTTCAGAAAAAAAATTAATCAGGCCACAAGAGTGCATTAAAACTGAAATAAGGAGGTTTGATCAAGGCCTTTATAGTCATCTTCTTCATCATCATCATGATCAACACACAGCAGGAGGTGTGGAAACCGGGGTGTGATCACAGCGGTTTCCACAGATCTTCAGTGTTAAATCAGAATCACTTGTGAAGTTGGGCATTTTGAAGTGGCTAGTAAAAAGATATGTAGC
>JAUCMU010000033.1:4193171-4209652 GCA_032275025.1 Enteromius treurensis | reverse complement strand
CCCCCCCCCCCCCCCCCCCCCCCCCCCCCCCCCCCCCCTGATGCAATCGAGTGCAAGGTCTTTCATTTGACATTGAGTGCTCGCAAACGTAAACAACATGGAAAGCTTCAAACTCAAAGAGGAGCACAAAGGAAAATGGTGCAATGGGATTGATAAATTCAACATGCATCGTTTTGTTCTAGGTCCAGGTGCACTTGCTTTTGAAAAATCCATCTAACAGACAATGCAGTTTGCTATGAAACTGAGCTCGAATTGGCTAGAATTATAGATTACACAAAATATGATTGGTTAAATAGGATGGATATGCATGCTTGCAAAAGTTTGAAACCCATTTCTTGTATGAGTCGACATGGTAGTAATTGGGTTGTGTTAAAAAACGGCTTGTTGGAGAGCAATTTCATAAAATTTTGTGTAGCAGAATATTGAATTGACTGCATGAGGAACATTTGGTTGGTTGGCGTTGCGGGCAACTTTTTATGCGTGTGGGGGTGCTGTTTTCAGCAATTGCTTGATAAGATCTGCCATGGGGCATTGTCCCGTCAGTTTCTGATCAATTTCTACATCCTGTGAACTCGCTGCATGTAACAACTGTGGGGAACATTCACTGTAGCCCAACATTATGCAGAGAGACTGGCTGCGCTTTAATGTGCGAACTCCATGGCTGTAAAATGAAGCAATGGTTTTCCTTATTGGGGAAAATATGCTTGTTTATATTCTAAGGAAACTAGACAGCAAATCCCACTGAAATGTAAGTTGATTTTAGTTTGATTTTGTGGAAAAAGCTTTCATTGGCATTTTTTGTGTGTGCTTATAAACTACAATTTGGGTCAAAATTACACTAACTAGTTGTGCATGACTTTCTATACTTGGAAGTAATTTTTTGTTTGACGAATGCATGCAAAAAGCTTTATGCATGATAGCTAATGCATGATTGCAGAAAAATAAAGATTAAACCATCTTGAACAGCAGAATCAAGTTTGTGGTTCCATGTGCATGACTTTTTAGACCTGGAATTTCATGGCAAACATATCTCTGAACTTGAATGGTAGGCTAAACCCTTTTTTTTTGTCTTAAACTAAGCACAGACATGTGGTGGTGAAGATGGGGGACTGGAACTTGTTGGGGAGCATTTTAGAGGAGGTTCATATTCACTCCACCATTGTGGGTAAAATCTGGCTGACCATCCTGTTCATATTCCGGATGCTGGTTCTCGGCGTGGCGGCAGAGGACGTTTGGGTGGACGAGCAAAGTGAGTTCGTCTGCAACACGGACCAGCCGGGATGCAAGAACGTTTGCTACGACCAAGCGTTCCCAATATCGCTCATACGCTTTTGGGTACTGCAGATCATTTTCGTTTCCTCGCCTTCGCTGGTTTACATGGGACATGCTCTGTACAGGCTGAGGGCTTTGGAGAAAGAACGGCACAGGAGGAAAATCCAGCTGAAAGCCGAGCTGGAAGAGACGGAAGGCCTCTTGGAGGAGCACAAGAAGTTGGAAAAGGAAATGAGGAAGCTAGACGAGCAGAAGAAAATTAGGAAGGCTCCTCTTAGGGGTTCCTTGCTGCGCACATATATAATTCATATCCTTACCAGATCAGTGGTGGAAGTGGCGTTCATTGTAGGGCAGTATATCTTATTTGGGATTGGACTGGATCCTTTGTACAAATGCGAGAGGGTGCCTTGCCCAAACAGCGTGGACTGTTACGTCTCCAGGCCGACGGAGAAGACCATCTTCATGGTTTTCATGATTGTCATCGGAGGGGTTTCGTTGTTCCTGAACCTCTTGGAAATATCCCACCTGGGAGTTAAAAAAATTAAACAGACTCTAAGCGGCCTCCAGTTTGTCGAGGACGACAGTCTTTGCAAAACCAAGCACTCGACCATTCAACAGCTGTGTGTGATGACGACGAATATGTCGCCCCACAAAAACCAACAGCTGAAAACTTTTATTCCGCAGGGGCAAATGGACCCTCCGCTGTTCCTAACCAGTGCTTACATCGGCTCGAGCAATGACATGCTGCGGCACAACAGTTTCGCAGCGGCCTCCCTCCCAGTGTCCTGCATTACCCAGCAGCCCCGACAAATGCGCCAGCCTAGCCAGGGAATGATTCATGAACTGCACTCCCAAGGGTCTATGGAGTTACTAGAGGACCGGCAAATCCAGCATCTAGAGAGCAGTAATGGCTCAGAGAGGGATGTTAGGCCTTTGGGTCAGCTTGGTCCTGAGGGTCATACGGAAATACCTCCCTGCCTTCGCAACGCTCTGCACAGGCCCAGTCGCCTGCCAGACCTAGGCGACGACACTGTGGAGTCCTCCGAGAGCGACTTCTGTCCGCCCAACAGAAAAGCCAGTTTCATGGTCCGTATGCCCTCAGACAGCATTTCTGGCAGTCCTTCATGTCCATCCACAAGGAGTTCAGAGTCCGAACTAGGCTCCCTCAATGACCTACCAATGAACCCACCACCAGGAGGACGACGGATGTCAATGGCAAGTAGATGCAAATGACACCCAGTTATTGAGCTGGACCTATAAAAAGCTTACTTATTCAAAATTACAAAATTCAGATTTTTAAAATTTATTTATTTTTCCCAAGATGTGATTCTGCCAGCTACATTAAAGAAATGGCATTTTATTGATTGTAAAAAATAAATAAATAAATAAAGAAAGAAAAAATAAAGAAAATCAATGTTCTATAATGTATATACACATACACTAGGGCTGTAACGATACACCAAACCCACGATTCGGTTCGTATCACGATTTTTTTTTCGTGGGGGGTGGGACAAAAAACGATTAAAAAAAAAATATTTTATTAAAAAACATTTGAAAATTCTTTATAAACTGAACACCAAAGAACACGATTAACTATGCAAATTATTAACAATATAAATAGAAATGCGCCGGCTTGGTAATAGATAACGGGGCTCGAGGACACTGAGTAAATACTTGAACCCCTCGTTATCGGCAACCGAAAATGGTCGCGAATCTATGCCAATAATGCGCGAGTACACCACTGAAGAAACGGGAGCCGCGAGCTCATTTCAAAACAGCACGCGCGTGATATGTCATCTGCGCGCAATTCAAGGTAGTCACGGGGTGTGTCGCGATGCTCCCTTATCACACCGCGACACAGGATCGTGGATCCGAGTGTCGCGATTTCGGTTTCATATTGTGTATAGTTACAGCCCTAACATACACATATATTTTTTATGTTAATATTACAAATATGATGGATGTTGATAATTAATATTATTGTATTTAATATGCGTGTCTAATTTGTTTACTGATTTGAGAAATGTCTTATTTACAGAGTGTATTCTTGGATATCTCTTCCATCATGAAAAAGTGAAAGTAAGGACAGAAGGACAACAGGAATGTAACAGGCCGTTCATGAGCAGAAATGAATGGAGATATCAGTGACAAAGGGTTTCCCTCTGATCTGTTCTGCTTGGAAAGCACTGGTCTAACGCAGCTTCAATGTGGTATAAGTAGTGCTGTTTTGTACTGTTAATTTTTTATTATAAGCACCTTAATTTACCAGTAAAGCACAGTATATTTTTTTCCCATGTCTTATAATGGAAGCCAAAAGACATCTGTGCATATTTATAAAAGCGTCAGACCTTCAGACAGCTGGCAAAAAAAGAACATTTTTAGATAATTTAGCTTACATCCATAAAATGTGATGCAAGCTGATGGACTCTTACATCAAATTCTGGGGAAAATAAAAGTTTTCTTACTTCCAACTGTGTTTGTGTTTGAATTCAGGGTGAATACGGATCATGCAAACTTTATGCTCCTCTGAGCAAATGATGCAAAACACGTTCAATCTGCATAAAACATGCTTGGCAATTTATTTAATATCCTAGTAGACAAATTCAATGCGGACACATTCAAGAATGTAACAAATACAGATCATGAACATTGAGGTCACAACGTTTCAAGATTTGATTAACAAAAGGAAGCAAAACAATCATTTTCAAAGAATCCCACAAATACCTATAAACAGAATATGTACAATACATACAAAATCTACATAAAAAGAAACAACTGTAAAACATCTTTTAAAAAGGTTGTAAACCAGTTCTGCTACAGACCTTGTCCAAGACGAGAGGTATATCGATTTTACAGGTAGATCTGTGAATGTCAAAACTCTCCCTACTGCATGTAAACTAATTACCATATTCGTATTTTCCCTTATCAAAATATTCATATTACAACTGTGGTGCATCATATAACGAAGGCATGATGCCTGATTTATCCAAATCCATTCTTAATGGTCATAAGAATAAAAATGCACATATGCACAGAATTCTAAAGAATTTACTCTGCTAATTTGTAAACATTATGAGGACATATCTGAAGTCTTGACAGTCAATTTTTTTAATGTCATCTTTGTGGTGCACAAATGAACCTACATGAGATTTTCGATTGATTTTTCCCAATGGGAACTTATATGTTAGATCAGATTCCCAAAACGTATGGTAAAACAAAATATTAAACATGAAGTTTAATAAAGTCTTACATTTTATTAAAGTCATGCAGTCCACAAAAATGTGAAGTAAACAGGCTAAAGTAATTAAAACATATTCACCTTTGAACTTAATTATCGTGTCAGTGCAGATATGAGTGGCTCCTACACGTGGTAGCTTAAAGCAACAACAATGTTAGAAACAAAAATAGAAATGCAGCACTAAGCTTTTTTTTTGAATTTTCACCTCAGGTTATTAAATCAAACACGTCAAAATGTTACAAGACTAGAAAAATGACACCGAATTGAGAAATTTGAGTGAAAATATTAGGACCAGAGTGGACTGTCGATAAGCATACAAACTTCTTAACATTTCAAAACTGATTAAGGACCGAAACTCATTTGAACCCTCAGTAAAATGATCGTGTGCGTAACGCCCTGAAGGATTCAAACCAGATCCAAGTGCGAGCTGCCAAAAATGAACCAAGTCAGAATAACTTAATTTACTAAAGTTTGCTTGGAGAGTTTTAAAGACAACAGACATCCCTGATCGATCATTTTAACAGTCTCTGAGCTTTGGAAAAAAAACAAATCTGTAGAAAATTGCTTCCATATCAAATGATGCTTCATCACAAAATGATGGAATTGTTGACTCGTCATTGCTTCATCATCTATTTTGTAGAAGAGCTCTCCATTTCAGAATAATATTTCAGAAAGAGATCAGATGTTGATTTTTAGATTGCTCAGCTTCTTGCAAATTCAGGTGAGCGGCTGTTAAGCTTCTTCGTTATTCAATTTAGTAAGGAATGCTTAAATGCACGATAGATACAAAACACTTTCAAACACTCAATATCACATTTGCATATGCTGTTGATTTAAAGTTACCCAAAAAAAATCTGCAATTCCTGAGATAAATCTGAGAACTAGTGCTGAGCAATGATAAATTGCATCCAAATTAAACGTTTTTGTGTACATAATGTATGTACGGTGTATATTTATTATGTACATATTTTAGCATCCTATACAGCCTAGATGAGAACAAATCCATACGCACACACAAACAAAAACCCATCAGGTGATGCATCGTGAGTGTAACAACTGAACAGTCCCCTAAAGTACCGTCAAAGAAAACTTAACACTGGCAAAAAAACGTAACATTTGAGCACACTGAACCAACTGTCATGATAAAAGATATGAATGCATTTTACCAGACTCAGTTTCTCTCGGGCAGCTCTTCTGTCGTACACTTCTCAGTCATTTCCTGGCAGAAATCAGTCGTCACACTTGAGCTGCCCATGTGGGAAGGTTCTGACCTCTCAGAGGTGACAGCGTCTTGGGGCAGAACAGCCTCTCTGTCCACTCTTATGTGTGAGTGCGCAGGTTCGATTATAGCCTGGCAGTCATTTAAGCCTGGGGACGACACTACGCTGTTGTGTGAGGTGAGAGTTACGTCTATACTGGTGAGATTGGGAGAAATTCTGAGGTCTGATGAAACTGGGTGTAGATTATGCAAAGATTGAGACTGTGCTGGACTCCGCTGTTCTTCCCTACAGACCTCCTGAGACAAAAAGGAGAAGTTTTCCCACAGCTCCCCCATGCAGATCTTCAGCTGGCTTCGTTCGGTAAGGAGCTTCTGTCTCTCAGAGACCTAGCAGAGGAGAAATACAAGCATTAATGAAGTAGATATTGAAACAATTCTTGTAGAGCGTGCAAGGAAGCGCTCTAAGGATGTTGGTGCAGCCCACCAGTTTGTGAATCTCAAGCTCCAGGTTCTGGATGCAGTCCAGCTTTCTTTTCCTGCAGCGCTGAGCTGCGATGCGGTTTTTACTGCGGCGTCTCATGTTGTGGATGAAGTCTAGCTGATCTGAGGACAGCGTATGCATCTTTATCATCAGCTGAAAGTCATTGCGTGGAAGCTCTGTGATCTGGTCTACTGAGAAAGGCAGTTTCACCTGCAAGTGTATGGCATATTAGAGTTACGATGTAGTTACTGCAGCATGTAACTTCATTTACAGCATGAAACCAAACATAAACAAACAACAAAACCTACACTTACATTATATATTTTGCCAATTTCACAGAAGATATGGAACTTCACCGCTAGATGGCACTGCCATCTAACTTGTATGGAATGTTTTATTTATAGAAATCTAAACTTTTGAAACTGGTCAAATATAAGCCAATAAATAAACAACCTAATTTTTTTGTAAGATATTATATAAATCTATCTACCTATTATCTATCTAGAGATAGAGATTACATAGATAGATAAATAGATGTCTGATAAATTACAGACAGAAATATATATATATATATATATATATATATATATATATTATAGATAGATAGACAGTACAGACATTTATGATAGGTTCTAATAATCCTTACTATTTATTTTCTGATTAATCAATAGAAATATTCATTCAAATATTTCAAAATTAATCATTGAAAGCATGAAGACTGGAGAAATAGCTGCTGAAAATTCAGCTTCGCCATCACACGAAAAAATTATTAAAATAGAAAACAGTTATTTTAAAATATGTTTTAATACAGTATATTACTGCTTTTCCTGTATTTGCATGCTCAAATGCATGCATCCATATGGTATGCCACTGTAAATTGAAACTTGGGTTTAAATTTTGTTCTTCAACCTGAACGATAAAGAATTTTAGCTGGGTTGGTAATATATGCATTTAATAGGCTACAGCAAAGAGCTTCAGCTTACCATCTTTTTACATTGTTCAATTAATCACAGCACAGCTCTGAAAATGTCATGCAAATGAAGATGAGCACGAGACACATTATGGTTCAATTACAAATTATGAGAACAGAGTCACTGTATTCTCATTTCCATGCAATGACAAAGATGAAACCTGACTTAAAACTCTGCCGTGGGAGTTGGTTATAGTGATCACCATGACGAATACTCCCTCTCTCTGCTGTGACCTTGTGCCACTGCTCAGTCTGTGTAAAATGGAGGTCTATATTTAACCGCTCTACTACAGAGAGCTCTGTAATAAGGCTAGAATGACAGATTAGGCTTCCAGCAGCACAGGCACGTTTTCTCCTCTCCTTCTCTCTGAAGTCAGGTCGTTTCTGGGAGAAGGCACTCGTACTGTGAAGTAGGGCTCATCTGTTAGCCAGTGAGGTGAAGCGGCCCATCATCAGATGGGAGCCTGGGGGCCACTGCCCCATTTCTGTCTGGGGACCTGCAGCTGGGAGCTTTAAACTCAGGCAGAGTGAAGGGCAAAATACAGACGGCTATAGAAAGATTGTTTCTGAAGAGATTTCTACACTATAATGCTTTTTTCCCATAACCTATTTTTTCTTAAATTTTTTACAGAAAAAATGATGTTTTGGACATGTACTATTGTATTCTTAAAAGATCCATCTAAATACCTTGGTTCCTTATTTTGTCACGTAATCTTGAAATAGTTCACATTTATTGTTACTGACAATCATAAACCATTTTTCTCCCAAGTAATACAGTTCAAACTGCAAAACAAATACCGTGTTCCAGTTAATATCTAAAACACCTGAAACAAGATGCTGTGGTTAAAGGAAGAGTCGACCCAAAAATGAAAACTGACATGATTTACTCATCCTTGTGTTATTCCAAACCTCTTTCCACAGTATCAGAAGTTTCCTTAAAAATAATACAGTGTTTTTTCCCTTCTATGGAAGGAGATCAGAAACTTTCTGTAAGAAAGAAATCCAGAGGTTTGCAACAACATGTGGGTGACAGAATTTTCATATTTGGGGGAACTATCACTTTAAGAAGTATTACTCCATTAGATATTACAAATTGTTTTTAATAGGAGTAATAATGTACTTGTAGATGCTTTTTTTGGTTTAATTTTTTAATCTACAAACAAGTTAAAGACAAATGTGAAATATCTGCCACTATTCTATAAAAAAACTTATTCTTAATCTTACTGAGTGTTACAAGTATCTTGTTTTATGCATTTCTAGAAAACATAAAAAGTCAAATTGCTGCAAACAAAAGTGATGTTTGATCACAGTGTATCAGTGTGCATATATCAGCTATTTTACAACAGAAGGAAACTCATCCATTTAGATTGTAGAATCTGAAGCCATCAGTTTCATAACGCTGCTGTGAAATATCTGGCTTTTTATACTGTAGATCTGCCTTCAAAACATTCTGAGAATCCCACAAAAACATCTTTGTAGTCATTTGTATACTGACAACAACAGTTCAATTGGGTCATCAAAAATCAAATGAATAAATGAGACAGCAAATTATCATCCACAGATTCTTGAACTGGCAATGTGTCAGTGTTGTCAGGAGGAGGAACAATTATGTCATTGGGACCTTAGGAACAAGAACGGCTCAGAGCTTATTGCCATGGCAACCCTCCAGTGTTTGCCAAGTTACTGCAGCTCAGATGCTCAGGAATCAAATGTGGGAATGTTTTGCAGTGATAAAATTATTCGTAATTATTTATGGGGATTTAGCTTTTTTGATGGGATCATGAATTGGATTTGAACTTGTGCCCATCAAAGCTCAAAGGTCGACAACGTGTGCCAATCAATCAATGACTAACACAATCTCTTATTTACAGTGTGTGCATTTTTTTCTCTCTCTGATTGTATTGGGTAGATCTGCAAGCATCTGGAACTATGCATCAGTAAACTTACAAAAACAAAACCGAGTTCAGAGGAAACTCTTCTGATTTACCCACGGAAAACACCTCTGACTGACCATTGCTTTCAACAGAGATGCAGCAATACTCAACGCTGCAAAAACACGTAAACAAACTTGTGGTTTTGTTATTCTAAACCAGAGCATAAAGTAAAACACACAGGAGCCTGTAAAAATGGTTGACTACAAGTGGGTAGAGATATGAATTGGTACTAGTGGTCCCGTAAAAAGACCCCGCCACCACTAAAATGACTTTCTCACTGAATCTTGTGAGTTTTCTCTGGAAGTTGAGGAGTTTGCATCTATATACTATTGTAATACTTTTGAAAAACAGAACAGTATTGAAGACAAATTTAATAATTTTATTTACAAAACAAATAATATTCTTGTACTCATAATTTCTTTATTTTCCAGTCACATCTTTTGATGTTTAGGTGGAGAAGTTCTTCTCATTTCAAGTCTGGGAAGATGGTTGGCACATGGTAGGTTGCTAAACGCACATTAAGCGACTGAATGATGCTGCTGAAAACACTGAATCATGATGTACTTTCATATAAATGAACTCAGTGCCATGCTGCACTCTGAAACATGCAGTACTGACCTAAATATTTAATTAAATCATAGTGATTTGATATTTGCAATAAGCCATATCTTGATTTCACTGGACATATTAGTTGTACTAAAGTTGATATTAAAACTTGCAAACACAGACCACAAATAATATTTCCAAACACTAACCTCTTGAGTGTGCTCTTTGGTGGGAAACGATTCGCTATCTCCATCGGAAAAAGATCCAGATTCGTCACTGGAATTAGTGTCGTACGACTTCTCGCACTTGATCTTTGATGGCCCCGACATGCTATGGTCCTGGTGTTCAAAGGCCAGACATCGTGCCATGGTGGAACAAGGAGAGGTAGAGAGCTCAAACTGGGGCAGGCTGGAAGGAGATCCTCCACTGCCATCCTCAGCAAAGGAGTAGGAAGAGCAAGAGCTGGAGGTTCTGATATGGATCTCGGCATGAGACGAACGGGGACACATTTTAATGGGCACCGGACAGCTGCTCTTTGGCCGGCGGCGGTAGGGCAATGCAGGCTCTTGAGAGACAGAAGTAGGGGACAGTGCTTGGGAGCAGGGGAAAGACTGGCTGGAACCTGCCCATAAGTCATCCGGGGTCTCCTGGCCCAAACAGCTCTCACCCGGATAAGAGTGTGCGGGTGCCGCCAGATGGTAAGGGGCTCGAGAGGAGAAGATGACGCTTCTTCTGTCGCTCTCCCGTTCAGATTCATGGGAACAGATCCTCTCAAAGGAAAGCGACTTGAGTGACATGCCAACGGTTAATTTCTCAGCCGCCTTTGAGGATGCCACTCCTTGTCCCCCAAGGAAGGCCTGATAGTCTTTTTGGAAGTCATTTGGAGCAATTTGTGGTTCTCGAAGGGGAGAGGTTCTGCTGGTGAGTGGCAGATCAGCGGTAAAACAATGATCCGAAGATGTAACTTCCTTATTAACAAGGGAGCGCAGGCACGCTGGTGAAAGCTTGCTCACAGGCAATTCGTTGGGCGTTGAACTAAGTTGTCTTCCTTCAAACTCTGTTTCCATTGACATCTCACTCTCTTCACCCCCGACCAGACCGCCCTGCTCCAACTCGGACAAGTCTACTGGCACACAGTCTTCCCCACTTGCTGGTTCTGCTTTAACCTTTGAAAGATCGAGGCCCTGGGCATCGCTGCTGGTGACAGTATCCTGCAGAGAGCTGTGTAAGTTTGAGGTACTGCTGTGTGAGGAGGTGGTTGCGTTGTGCTTAGCAAGAACCTGATGGTACTTTCTATATTTGGGATAACGAGGGAGGTCGAAAGATGGAGGTTGGTCTAAATGATGCAGGTTGTTGGTGACCTTTATTTGCTCAGTTTCAGGGTGCAGCCTTGATCCAGACCATGGTGGTTTGGAGTCATTTGACTGAACATTTGCGTCCTCTAATCCATTATCCTGATGGTTCTGAAGCAGAGTCTGAGGTGATGGTGGATTCTGGCTGTTCTGTACGCCATCAGCCTCACTTTTCATCTGGGCCTGTAGGAAGAGGAAGCAGGAGTCTTCGAGGTTGTTCATTCCTAGGAATTGGGCGCAATGCATGACATCCTGGATGTTGTCCCTGTTGAGCAGCAGCTTGGCTGTGTAAGCAAACTGCAAGAGTGGGGTAAATCCTTTCTCCGTGATCTATAAAGACAAAACAAAACAAAAGCTGATATTTCAGGGTCATCAGTGGTATTTTAAAATCACAATAAAGGGGCACTTTTGTAAAATGTTCAATGTCTACTCAAGGTTTCCAGCCATAATGTTCTGCCTCCTTTATGAGAATTACAAAAGGCTGTTTTAATACTGTCCTTTTAAGACTTGGGTAATAGTGATGCATTGATATTTCTTATTATTGATAGACATTAAAATTTGATACTACTCTCAGTACCAGTAGCCATGTGGTTAGTACGGGGACCCAAGTTTAAAAAAAAACCTTTTCATGGTCCTTTTAAAGTTATAGATGACGACAAATGTACAGAAATGAATATAGAAATATTTTTATAGAAGAAAGTAATATGAAAAATAGATTTGATCAAATGTTTTTTATTTTATTTTAATATTTTTATTAAATGCGATAGTGATAGCAAAGCTTAATTTACAAAAAAAAAAAGGTATTTTGTGTAAAAACCAGAGAGAATAGTCAGCTTATCCTTAAATCACATTTTATAAATCATGCTATAAAAAAACTACATGTATGCAACAAATTATCTGAGCTTCCTATTCAATGTCCTGCAAGCTTTATACGTCAAGTAATAAAATGAAGTGAACTGCATAGTGTCAGGAACAAAAATAAACCACCCTTCTCATCACTTTCAATCACTCTATCGCTCTCGCAGGTATCCATGAATGCTCGGGGCAGTGCAACCACATCAAGAACATCATCTTTAAAATAGAAAGTCATCCTGCTGAAAAAACAGCTCCCCCAGACATTCAGTCAGTCCTCCCAGAGCTGCTAATAAATAGAAAAGCTACGGGGGGAAAATGCTGAGCATTCTGTGGATCTATTTTCAGCTGGCATCAGCAGCTGCCGCCTGCAGAAGCATGTCTTTATGGAAGCCAAGCGCCATATGAGACTCCTTTAATGTTATAACCAGCAATCCTAATGAGGGCAGCAGGCAGGGACGCATGTACACACAAAGCAGAGACTCCACACTATAAAGCGAGAGGGAAGCAGCTCAGCACGACTCTGAGGACAGAATGAGCTATGAAGCCAATTTCCCGGTCATTACAGAATACAATTTGACATTAAGTGTTTTGAAGATGAACGATAATTAATATATAAGCAGAGGCAAATGGGGGCCTTCTGACATATCTGGGATATTGTAATATAACTTTGAGCTTTGAGATCGCAAAGCACCTAAAGTATTACAACACAGAGAATCAGCCATGAATAAATCATACTTCCTCAAGCACAGTGAAGTTCTGAGAGGGAACTCTGCTAACACTCCTGGTAAACAACATAAGCAATTATGCCAACTCAAAGCTGAAGACGATGAACATGTTTTCTTCACTGACACATTCCTGTCGGACTTCTTGATCTATCTTTACACAAAGGAGCACATTTCTTGTCAGAACACAGTATTCCTAAAAGGAAAATATTTTGATCAAAAATACAGTAAAGCAGCAATAGATTACAACACATAACTAGTGCTGGGTGATATACCGGTTCAAACGGTAAACTTGTTTGATCTGCCGAGATTGCCAGTGGCCTCAAATTATTTTAGTTTCACATTCACAGTATGTTTTCAAGCTCTCATTCAGCCCGTCCGCTGTTTTTGTTTCATGCCGATATGTTTCATGTAGTAGTTTCATAGTCAGACCGTTCTACTTTTGCTATAAATTGTGAAATTATTATATGATCTAATTTAAATAAAAACTGCCCATGGAGCATATTTATTTGGATTTTGATTATAATTCAGTGGTTCGTCAACTGTTTCATGTATTCTGCTTCACAAAGCCCCAGTCAGTGACCAACTTCATGGTTCTAAAAAAAACGCGATACAGTAGTGTATATTCAAGAAATTTTTAGATGTTTTTTCAGACATTAGAAGAATTTCATTTCTCATGACTGTGGAACTGTATGCAAGATTCACTCTAAATGCAATCAGAATTATTATTGAAATAAAATTATTTACCAATATGTTGATCAACTGCCTTATGAAAAATTAAATAATGGTCCTAAAACTGATAAATAAATGAATAAACAAAGAAACAAAAACATGGGTGTTTATATGCAGCAAATGCAATGATTCTAGAGATCTCACATCTCCCCTCTTTTGACAGCTGGGATTTTTGTGATGTTTTCAGCGCAGGTCATTCAGGTGCATCCTTGCAGGCTGTTAATGTAGGCTGAATTTGTACCCCTGCCAAATGAGGACACTCACCTTCTGTGGCAGGTTGACGACCGGCTCGTGTTCCGTCTGGCCCCTGAGCAGCAGGGAGAAATACTGGCTACAAGCTGCCAGCACTGCCCTGTGGGCACGGATCTCCCTCCCCTCCACCAGCACTGTCACATCACACAGGACGTCCTGCTTCCGCTGTTCATTCAGGCACAGAAGGATGTTGGCACAATGCACTGTCGACTCATAGACATACATGGGAGCTTCAGGCTTCTCCTCCGTAGACATTCCTTGCTCGGAGCCTGTGGATGAAAGTGACATGACATGACTGCTCCACATTATTCAGGTTTCAAAAATATCTATTGGACATGTGTGAGAGAAAGCTAGGGGGAAAAATATGCTCTTCATTTCAACGGCAGCTCTTCAAAACCAATAATGGACAATTGGACAATTGCTGATGCAATCGGACATATGCCTCAAATTGAGCTGATGGCCGCATGTGTCAGCTTCAAAAAGTGAGCTGATAATTAGGACTTTGAAACATGAATTTCCGCTAGTAGAGTTTCCATGAGGCTGTAGTCACACAAAAACAGCATAAGTTTTAGCATATAGTGTAATGGTCTCAAAAATAAATAATATCAAACAAGCACACTGAAGCTCATTTACAATACTGACAGACCTTACAGGGCAGATGGTTCATAAAAAGGCATAATAGTATGAGTAGCCATCTCAAGGGAGTATAATGATGGTTCTGCATGGCCTTATAATAGCAAAAAGGGATATTAGCCTATTTTGCAAGACCAGGTTGCAATAGTGGTCGCCTCTGTTGCACTATTTCTGCCGTTCCCATTTTCAAGATGATAATAATACCCCGTTCGAAAAAATACTTGACATGAAAACATTTGAAATGTAGAAATTAAGTAATGATGTACTGTAAAAGTCTAGAATCGCTTTGATCAATTAATGCATCATGGCTGAATGTGTATTTGTTAAAAAAAATAATAACAGTAGCGTATACATAATACGGAATATAATTTTTAGTATTAACAATTATACCTTTTGATGCAAAAAATTACCTAAATAAATCATAAAAACATTTAAACAAAAGGAAGAATGTTGTATTAGCTAAATAAATAAATAGCTAAAATAATCCATAGAATAACCCATAGACTGCAAATTATACAAATATTATTTCAAGTTATTATAATATTAAACTGACTTTTTAGAGATTATACAAAGCAGAGATTATACAAAACAAAAAGATCATACCATAACAAATACAATACAAATATACAAAAACAAATGAGATCACACAATTAGTATATATTACAGAATATCATTTCCAGTATTGATGATTATATGTTGAGCATAAACCTTTTGATGTTAAAACCCAGTTAAAGCGAGATATAAACAAGATATAATGCACGTAAGACTATAAGTGAAAGTTGGTTCAAGTAAGATACAGTAACACCAGCGTCAATATTTATCTGATAAGTGGGAATATTTACAGTAAGACTGTCATGACTATACAAAACTCCTTGAGGATGACAGAGGACCTAATCCAGATTTATTTTGCAATAGTGATCGGTTGACCGTGAATACTATATGGGTTGATGCACCCATATATTACATATACTTCTACAAACACAAGACGTGTTTCTGCTCTATTACCACACTATGTTTATTCCTAGAGGCAGTGAAAAGCTGAAAGGAGGAACTAGTAAGAGGGTAATTCCAATTATTCTGAACCAGTCTAGTGTAGATGAGCTGCTGAATAGCAATTGCTCAGTCTAACATACAGCATCTTGGCTTTAGTAATCTCAGCATCAGCTTGTGAATCATTAACACATCTCCCAATAAAGCACAAACAGAGCCCCTCACACTGACAGAGAAATGTCTGATAGCAGCTGTCACTCGCTTGCTCTACCCACACTAATGAGATATCACCAGCATGTCAATTCATTCAGAGATGCTGCTATGAAAAGGAAAAATACCATGCAAATAAACAGAGGGAATTACAGCATGTTTCATCATCAACACTGATGCATGACTGTGTCAGACAACCACGACCATAATGCAGATGAGCGTCAATATAATGATGTCTGAAGTATTGTGTATTGTGAGTGTTGCACATGCAGTACAGTGAACTGGGTTATCAAAAGACAAATTACTCTGAGAAAAGTGATCCGCTGAAAACTCATCTAAGTGCAAAACTAGACTTTACCGTTCGGTCGCTGTGGAAACAAAACTACTACAGAACGAGACTATTCTGTTTCTGCTCCTCCAGGACTGAACAGAAATATAATTAGAAAGCATTTGTTAAAATGTCTACGATGCTGACCAACCCTGCAGCCTCGCTAATTTATGAAGCCTCTAATTCCCGACCCAAATCCATTGCCAACACCAAAATGGCTTTACAGAGAAGTAATAATTCCTTTGATGGAAAAGAAACTGTAATGTGCATGTGTGTATACAGTCAAACTGAAATTAAATGAATTGCATTTAACATGTATACAACTCAGGACAATTACGCATTATTTAGAATAAACAGACATTATTTTCAGCACAATTATTTTTTTCAATTTTACTTTTATTATTATTAAAGAGTATGTAAGTTAAAACAAAATAATATTTTTTTTTTTTACACAAAATGTTAAAATCTGTTATTTACACACCTTCCAAACCTGTATGAATTTCTTTCTTCTGTTGAACATTAAAGAAGATATTTTGAAGAATGTTGCCAACTACATAATTATTGACCCTGGACCAAAAAACCTTCACTGGGGTCTATTTGTAGCAATAGCCACAAATACATAGCATGGGTCAAAATTCTTGACTTTTCTTTAATGTCAAAAATTATTAGGACATTTAAAGGTGCCATAGAATGCATTGAGAGAATATTTTAAATTGTTCTCTGATATGTACATAGAAGGTATGTATC
>JAUCMU010000033.1:4161994-4179316 GCA_032275025.1 Enteromius treurensis | reverse complement strand
TAGGGTCTTATAGTGTATGTGTGCATCTGGATCCAGCGATCTGTCCACGGAGCTCATCTAGGTGTTCCGATGAGGATAATCTCTTGCTGGTACACCGCCTTTACGTTATACTAGGTGTTTTTAACTACACTGAAAAAAATGACGTAGAAGCAGTCTTTTACTTAGAAATTGATAGTAAATTTCAAGCTTAAGTCTTCCAAGATTCACATGTGATATAAACTACAAAATCACGCCAAGCCACATTCTTTACATTTTAAGTGCATAATATTAAAGACACCTAATATAAAGTTTGACCAACATAATTGCCTATGGTTGCTCTGGTATAACAATTGATCAAATTGTTGATTGATTATTTATTATATTAATAGAAGTTATTTAATGAACAATAAATTATTTAAATGAAAAATACTGTGTTCTGCATTTTAATTCATATGCATATATTTTATCAATATTTTTACAAATTTTTCTGTGGAATGCAATGGATTTGAGCAGCAATAAGGAATATAAAATTTGGCCACAGATTATATTGATGTTTTTGAATCGCAGACATCTATATTATGACAAACTTTTTATCATGTATTTGGTCTTGGCAGAACACATCTGTTGTGCCGCTGTTGTTAGTTTCTGCTGTAGTTGTAGATTATTGCTGCTACAAGCACATTCAGGAACTTGCTGCTGCCAATGCAATTGGCGTTATGGTGTTGTAAGTATTTAAGACATACTGCTGCTGCACAAATAACCTGTAGCAGATCTCTGCAGGAGGAGGGTATCAGAGGAACTTTGAAATCGTGCTGGAAAATGCTGGATTGAACACTAACCAAAAGCAGCAAGCTCATCAACAAGTCAGCTTGTTCCTAATTGTTTAATGCTGTGAATTCCAACAGTTACATTAAGACCCATCAGTCTGCGCCATTTAAAATATCATGAAGGAACTAGGCATTTTCTTTACTTGCATGCTTTTTTACCAAAACCTGACTTATTAAACTCATCAAATTGCATTAAGAGATATTCTGACTGGATGCTTAAAATAAATTGCCTGTGGTAATCACTTTCCAAAATGATTGATCATGTAATTGCTTATTGACAAATTTTGGAATGTGTGAATAATTAAACAGTTTTTAAGAAAATCCATATTTATTTTTATTATTATTTTTCATACACTGAAAAAAAAGGATTAATTAAATTTAGTGGTATCAATCCATTTATTTTAGCTACATTTAAACAAACAAACAAACAAATAAACCAACTTTCATCTAATTTGTTTATTTAGCTAAAATAAATTTTGCAGCCACTTAAAATTTTGTATAATATTTTTCAGTGTACATCCCTTGCATTTAAATTACGCACATCTGACTGTTATGGGCTGTAAACCTAAGAATTTAAACAGCAAGGATGAACAAAGGAATAATCCACGAGTAAAAACATAATCCTAACGCCACTGTTATAATATTTCATTTCCCGTTACGTGCATTTCTTTGCATTCCTGCATTTGCACATTAACTGCACACTCATGCACGCACACACAGGCTCTAAATCTATAACTGCATCCATGCATATGAACAGCACGGACACTGGAAAGGTATCCGAGCGCATGTGGGGAGGGGGACATCATTCTACATCACATCACACGGCGTTACATGGCGTCCTTTCCAGCGACGCACTCGCTCTCGTTCTCCGTTTCTGACCCGTAGGATCTTACACGTTTTGACTTGCAAGCGCGGAAGTCTGTCATCGTTGCGAACACATTGCAAGATGCAGTGATTCACTGACGCGAGGGCTATGGGTTCAGGTGCATCTTATCCGAATATTACCATCATCAGAGATTTTTTAGCACCATTCCGTTATGCGAGGTGTGTGGGACGTAAATAAAACAAGCGCATGATGTGGCTTTCACTCGAGGATGTTTGCTGATGGACAGGTGAGACAAACGTTTTACTGATATGAAGGTTACCTGTATGCTTTGCATGTATTGTACGACACGAGATGATGCTTTAAATATCACGCATTTTTTCATTCATCTCTTGTGGGATTTTTGAGTTATAATAATTAAGCATGGCACGCGCGCAGGGAAGATCGTTCTCGTGGGATGCTTCATGCGTTTTTTTTTGGGGGGGGGGGGGTGTACGATGCGGTTTTGCTTAAAATAGACAAAGCTGTCGAGATGGTAGAGAGAGGGAGCGTGTCATATTGAAGGAATAACCATATTTCGTTTAGTAATATGTCAGATGCGTGTGACTGCCTGTTTTAAGATGACCTTCAGCATCACTGGCAAAAGCACATCACCTTGCACGGTATCACGCTCGTTTATGTTTTTCTGAACGATTTTAGATGTGTGTTCATTAAATATATTACCATTATGTCACTGATGGGACATGCACGAATTTGTAAAGCCTGCAAAATAAACTACACAAATATTTCATATTTAATGCTTACTCCTTTCATCTTCCTTCATCTACATCTTCTATTTATTAGACGTGAACACCAAAGCCAACTACCAGCATGCAACTGTGTCCCAAATACATCACAATACATTTAAAACAAAAAAGCCTCTCTTTTCAAAGACTTCCAGAGGGACACAAGCATGCAACATTCATCAACCTTTGTTTACTTTAATAAAATCATGCATCATATGTGTATTGCTGACCAAAAATGATCAGTTGGCAGTTGGGAAGCTGGATATGAAATGCCAAACACTTTGCTAATGAAGTGACTCTCCCCTCAGGACCTTTAAACAGTATAAAGTTTGAGAATATACCATGCATTAGAAACCATTATATTCAATTATGTACTGAATGTGAGCGATGCTCGCTTTAACAGGTGTATAATCCTTCCCAGAAGCCCCATCTGTGTCCCGCTCTTTTACAGAGCTATGCTTTCATATAAGATGATTGAGTCTCAAATGCACTGATAAACCTTCTAAACAGCTCTTTCATGAGGATTAATAGCAAATGGACATTGCAGAGATGAAACAAAGCTCATTCCTCAACCATCAATGTTTTAGTGTAACGTGCGTAATCCCAGTTCATTATATATAGAAAATGTCCTTTTGATTGTCAAGTTGCTTGCTTCCTGCTTTATACTCTGCATTCCTGCACATGGTTTCACACTGCACACTGTGTTTACACCAGACGCGAATGAAGTGTTAAGCGCGAGTGAGTTACATGTTAAGTCAATGCAAAGACGCAATTAGACATCTATGGAAAGCCAAGAGGGTCAAATACACGCGACATTACCGCATCAAACACACGTGCTTTACTTAACGTGTACTTTACCCGTTAAATTCGCCTGTATTTCAGCCTCTTGACTTTCCACAGACATCTTGCGACGTGATTCGCGTGAAACGGTCAAGTTAAAAAATCTGAACTTTGGCGGAAATTCGAGCCGCGTTAACCAATCAGGAGCTTGCTCAAGTAGTGACGTGATTACTAGCAAGCGGAGGCAGAATTCCCAAACTATGGACAAAATCATGGTCGCTGTATGTGAAGGAGCTGTACGACACATCTTCGTGCTATGATAGAAACAGGAATGAAAAGGAAATAAATACTAGGTTCATTAAACCAAAGTATGCCTTTTAGATATACACAAAACAAATTTTACCTCATGTCCAACCATCACAGAGACTGGGAGCGCCTGGCTGAAGCCCCTCCCATGACGCGAATTTTGACGCGTGAATGAAGAGAATTTCACGCGTGAATGAAGAGAATTTCACGCGTGAATGAAGCGAGTAAACTCAAAATGTTCAAGCGTCCTATTAGGCGCAAATAGCGCGATTTATTCGCTCAAGTCTCGTCTGGTGTGAATGTACCATAAGCAGGGCGTAAGCAGCGTGTATTTTTTCCGGTGTCTATGTTAATGGATGAGAGCTTTCAAACAGCACGCAGGAGCAGAGCAGGAGCGGCAGTGCCACGATCTTTTCGGCATCTAGGCTATTTTTGCTGCGACGCTTACGCTGAAGTGACAGTGCATTGTTCTTGATCAAAACTGACCTGATTAACACGAAAAGTAACACATTTTACCATAAAATCGTGTAATTGATGTGTTTCGTGTTTCACTCACCATAGTTAGTTATCTAACAAATGGAACCTTACTGTGACAGTAAATGAATGTGACAGATATGTGACTCCCTGGTTTGTTCATTGATTTTTTTTCAATTGTTAATTTGCTTATACGTGTCAGATAAGCACATCTAGTTAAAAAGAACAGGATGTTATTAAGTGCAAGCCGTGAAGATTTTTTTATTGGCAGATGCCTCTGTGAAATTGCACAGTTAATTGAGTTGTTTATTCAGTCCGTTGAAGTTTATTGAATAAGGTAATTGAATGTTTATTCGGTGTATTTTGATGCTAATGGCCTTTTGAAGTCATTGGTCTGCTTTTGAACAATTTGCATGGAATGAACAGTATGGAATGCAGTTTTAAGAAAGACCCTTATTGTTAGCTAATTTTAACATCTTGCAGTGGTAGAAATTTGGTGTAAATAGGCCTTTTGGTTCTATTATCTGTTGACATCCTGAAGATGGCAGTGTTCCCATGTGTAAAACTGATTGTCTGAATGTTGTTGGTAAAGATCCAGAATTATTTTTGAGGTTACAATCCTACAGCAGGCCTATAGGACTACCAGAAACACTGAGGGAAGATGATCTTCTGTACTTTTCTGAACAGCGATAAAATAATATGTGGTTTTCTGTGACAAAAATATTAAACTTCCTTATTTGCCTCCTCAAATGTTCATTTCCACCCCACACAGAGTGTTATTTGATATTCAGTTTTATAGTCAGTCTTCGGCTTTAATCCTTAAAATGCTTGACATCTACCAGCAAATACTGATGCAGTGATGTAACCTATTTTCTGTCTTTTCCCTGCACGAGAAGACCTATGGTTTTCAGACCAACATACTTCTGGTAATAAAAAGAACCTGGAACACAATCATTTTATCTTCTGGAGATCAGCTAATTCGTCAGGTGAATTTTTAAGATGATTTACTTTGCATTTATGTTGGATTTCTCTACAAACACACACACATATATTCTATGCCTTAATAAATTATATGACTTCACAGTCTAAACCAGCCAGCATTTTATTATCTGAAGTGTCCTTGTACAGTCAAACGTCCTAAACACGTACAGTAAATGCTTCCCTATTATAAAGCCTAGCATTTATGTACATCTTCATTACAGTAGCATACATATAATCAGCTGATGGATGAAGCACCTCAACATACCGTATGTATTGCAAAAGTGCTCATTCTGAAATCTGAATAGTCTGTCCAAACAACGTAATTTGCCTTGATTAACTCTTGTTGTGTAACTGTAATTTGTGAGATTTGCTATTAGCACAGTAACTTACTGTACATAATTAGTTTTTTTTTTTCCATTTTGCACAGAACATGTGTTGAAAGCAGTTAAGATTACCAGCTTCAATTTCTGTAAAATTAACATAAATACACAACAGTTCATTCCTATGCTAACTGATTTGCTAGTAAAATGCCAGTTTTATAATATAATATAAAGACATGCTTGTATTTTTCAGTGAAATAATGCGGCTATTGCACATTTCCAAGCATTCATAGTGTAGTTCTGAGCAAAATGATGCATGGTATAAGACCTTGAATTTTAATGCCGTATATTAATATTAATATGTCCTGCATAGTTATGTACATATAGAAGTATGCTATATTTTGTGTTGTCATTCACCTGTGCTGGCAGTGTACTGTAGGCACACCCACCACGCTTATATATACTGTAATAGGCCTATATATTTATATATATAAATATATGCACAGCAGGTCATTTTAGGTCAAAGAAATGTCTGTCAGTGTCACAGTGCAGTTCATTAAAACTTTAAGACCTCAGAATCTTAAAGAAATAACTTGTTGATACTGATTATGTAACTTTTGCCAACTCACATCTTTCAAAACTGGTGCATGGACATTTGGTCTTCTGAAAGTCTTTTTGTAAAGACATTTCATCAACTGAACAGTCGGTATGTTTTAATCCATTGTACGCACTGTAATTCTGTTTTTCACAGCTTTGTTTTCATTCCTGTTAAACGTTAAATATAGCTCTACCTAATAAGCAGCTGTTTTATTTAATGACCCATGATCCTTCTTTTGCTTTTGGATCTTTATCTATTTCCTTTAAAGGCCAGAGTATGCCATCTGCACCAACTTACAGAATCCTACGACCCCTCCTGCTTGGTATCTTTTTATTAGGATGCTTTGTGACTTTGTTTTTAATGTACATCAAACCATCTACGAGCTGGTTGTCAGGCCCTGTTGAGTCAGAAACGTCCACAGCCCGAGTGAAGAGCCTTCTTTCCACCCGAAGTGAGCAGAACCAGACCACTGTCCTGGTCTGGCTTTGGCCTTTCGGCGAAACCTACGACCTGAACGTCTGCAGCTCTTTGTTCAGCATCGATGGCTGCTTCATCACAGCCGACCGAAACCTTTACAACAAATCTGACGCCGTGGTCATACATCACAGGGACATCACCAGCGACCTGTCCAACATGCCACCGGCATATCGGCCCACGTTGCAGAGATGGATTTGGATGAACTTCGAATCACCTTCGCATTCATCTCAGCTACCTGGAATTGAGAACTTGTTTAATTTAACTCTAAACTATCGGCAGGATGCTGATATAGAAGTGCCTTACGGATCGATTGTCGCAGCCCAAGGAGAGGAGGACTTTGTGCCGCCAAGCAAGAACAAGCTGATTTGTTGGATCGTCAGCAACTGGAACCCCGATCACGTCCGGGTGAAATACTACAATGAACTCTACAAACACATCGAGGTTCATGCATACGGACAAGCGTTCGGTGAGTACATTTCCGACCAGGACTATTTCCCTACAATTGCAAGCTGTAAATTCTATTTGGCATTCGAGAACTCGATTCACAAAGACTACATCACTGAGAAATTGTACAACCCGCTTTCCGTCGGCACCGTGCCTGTTGTGCTTGGACCACCAAGAGAGAACTACCAGAACTTTGTGCAGGGAAACGCTTTCATTCACGTTGATGACTTCCTGTCTCCGAAGGAGCTGGCTGATTATCTCCTGTTCCTTGACAAAAACGAGGAGCTTTACCTGAAATACTTTGAATGGCGTAAACACTTTAAGGTGAAAAAGGCGTACTTCTGGGCCGAGCACACTTGTCTGGCTTGCGATTACGTCAGAAGGCACAATGAGTACAAAGCAATTAACAATCTTGACAAATGGTATTGGGGTTAATTCACAACTGAGCCGCTGGACCAGATTAATGAAAGTGACTTGACAAGAAGAGCTTCATATAACATAATTCCAATGAGGGTCAGTTGTGAGCACTTACAGACTTTATTTTTGTACAATGTCCCAAAGTCGATGTACATTTATTTTGTGTTCGGTTTCACGCGTTTATTAATCTGGATGCAAATGATGCAATTTAGGTTGAAATAAGTATGTATTTATTTGGAAAGCTGAAATGCACACATTCATTTAAAGGGACAGTTCACCCAAAAATTTAAGTTTTGTCATTATTTACACACCTTCTTGTCATTCCAACCCCATATGATCTGTGTAACACAATAGAAGATATTCTGTAAGTGATGTTTTTGATGCAAGTTGTGCCACTAACAGTTAACACGGAGGGACAAAAGAAGATATTTTGAAGACTGTTTCAATTGTTTCTTCAATTGTTTTTTTTTCTACCATTGAATAATAAGTTAAATGCAATTTTTTATCTCAAAGTTTAGAGAAGAAAAGTCATAACTGCACACTCTCAGAAATAAAGGTACAAAAGCTGTCACTGGGGCAGTACCTTTTCAAAAGGTACATATTTGTACCTATTAGGTTAAAATATGTACACTTTAAGTACCGATATGTACTTTTAAGGTACCAAAACATGCACCTTTTGAAAAGGTACCGCCCCAGTGATAGCTTTTGTACCTTTATTTCTGAGAGTGTAAGATATTATCTTGTTTCATTTTTATTCTATGGCAGAAAAAAAAACAAAAAACTAAAATGTAAACTCAGACGTAAGTTCTGAGAAGCAAAATTTAAGATATAAATTTAGAATAGTGAAATTGTGAGTTCTTGTTTTTTAATTCCAAAGTAAAAACGGGTTTCCAAACTGTAGTTTTTGCCACTACAGTGAAAGTCAATGGGGTCCAAAGTCTTATCTTAATGCATGTTCTAGAGATAAAAGTAAGTCATTGAAATCATATGGGGGTGACTAAATTACAAAATGTAACTTTTTGAGTGAAATGTCGTTTTAAAATTCTGTTTTACTGTTTTCATACAACTACACGTTATACAGATACTCTTTTTATTTAATGAGAACCGAGCACTTTCTGAAACTGAGATTTTTATGCTTTATTTATACCATTGGTTATCGTGTAAATGTTAGTGCTAGAGTCATCTATGCAGTGTTTACAGAACTTATGTTGTGCAAAATGTCCATGTACTGTAAATGTTACGTGTATGTATTTTGAGACAACCTGCCTTTCATTTCCATGTTTTGGATGTTGTTTGCGCATTCATATTTTACCATGCCATAATGGAAACCTTAGTGACCAACATGCATTTGCTACTGAAAAACAAAATGCCAGAAGTGCATCATTGCTGATAATGTTTTACTGTCCTGAATAACTGCTGATAATATCACTGTTAAGTAGCTTAAATTTGGTTGGATATGTGATACTGTGAAGTATCAATGTGTACTGTGAAGTTCTGTCTATGAAATATTTAAATGTCACTTTTGTTTAACAGTGAAGTGTTGAATCCCGAGCAGGAGGCTAATATACATACAGTCATGTGTGGGTGGTGCCATATTCACAGGAATGCAGAAGACTTTTTTTTTAAGTGTTGCCAAATGTTTAGACACGCTCGGATGCTCGAGACGAATGAAATCATAATGTGAGATGCATAATTACTGTTTTTTTTTATTCTAAGTTTGCTTCAGATGCAAGCTTGAAAGATTTGTTTGCTGCCAAAGTTTTCTTTCTTGAAATATTATGCTTCTGATCTGATTTCTCTGGGATTCACATCATCCCATTTCTCAGATCGGCTTTCATTTCATGGTGAGGGACTGTTTTAGATGTGCTTACAGTACATACATGTAGTCCGTCTAATATTAGATGAGGCTGAAGAACTGTATTATTGATCAGCGAGAACATTTTCAGCTGTGCTGATGCTGTCACTGCAAAAAAAAAAAAAAAGTTATTGAATGCTATTTTTTCTTGTTTCCGGTTGTAAAAAAATCTAAACATCCTTAGAAAAATATATTTTTACTTGAGAAGTTCATGACACTGTTTTTCTTTTCTTTCTTTTTGAAAACGATAGTTAATAGATGTAAGCATAAATCAAACATCATTTTGAGAAGGTAATGTTTAAAGGTGTAATTCACCCAATAATTAAAATTCTCTCATAATTTAATCACCCGAATTTTACATTTCAGGGTGAACTGTACTTTTAAATTAAGAAATAAAAACCAATGTGCCAAAATATATTTTTCCTCATTTTAAGCATAAACGTATAATAATAATAATAATAAATAAAAAATGTATTTAAAAATAATTTAATAAATAAGACAGCACAAACAAGCCAATGGAGAACAAAATAATTGCATTTATTTATATTGATGTATTTTACATGAATTATAGGTAAGGAAATGCATTTTATCCTGGGATTTGCACCCCTGGCCTTGTTATTGCAAGCAGCATGCACTACCGTTTGAGCCACCTGAATGCATTTGGTAGATTAAAAAAGCCTATAGCGTTTATTTTCAGTGAAATGTCTTATTATCATAAACAATTTTGTACATCAAGCAGTACTGGTAGTAACTGATTACATGTAATCTGGATTACATAATCAGATTCTAAAAATGATGTACTTGCATGTCATTAGATTATACTACACATTTTAAAATACTTTTTTAAGGATTACATGATTAAATCTATGTGATAAACAATATCAAAAACATCTAAAAGTAATTCAAAAAGTAATATAAGTAATCCAGATTATGCTACTAACTGCAATATTTCTTGTGCAATTTGTAATCAGTAATGAACTACAATTTGTATCTACCCAGAAAAACGTTTTTTTTAAAAGGATGTTTACATGTTTTTCCTGGAAACGGAGACAAAAGCAACTAAGGTATTGATCTTTGCTCTGCTAATATGAAAAAGCACATTTTAATTGATAATTGTGGTAAACATTTTGTTTATAAGATTTATCAATCATTTCCAGGCACTCACAAGTCATGAATCACATGTATTCTTATGTCTGAAGCACACATGATTGTGAGTTGTTGTGTTGCAGCGTCTGTCAAATTAAGCATACTGTATAAACATTAACATCATCATCAGCGGGAAAATATTTCATGCCTGGGTTTTTAACTTTTGTATTCATGAGGGACCATCAGTAAAAAAACAAAACAGTGTGCTATTTTAACAAAGTCCATCTGTATATTACTCAAATGTGCACAAAGAGACTTTTTTTATATGAACTCTGCTGAAAGCTGAGATGCCGAGTAGTAACACAAGCTCCACTACACATCTCAGATCAATGTTTGTCGAAGATAATCGGTTTGCCGTGAATGCTCTTTATGCATTGTAAATAGCTGTATTGTTGGACGATTTCAAACCTGTAGCGAATGCCACGAGGATGAAGTGCTGAAATGAGACGGACAAAATAAGCCCTTTCTGAGCCTTTGCACCGAGGAAGAAAAGTCTTCTGCTGAAGACAAAGATGGCAGTGTTAAGCAGAAACCATTTTCTGTCCCTAAAGCGGTTTCCTCAATGAACATCCCTATCTTTTTGGGATTAGGAACTAGTCTTCTGAACACCGTTGGACTGGGAAACTTTAAAGCCTAAAAGCTTCTCTCATTCTCAAATGTGATTTATTGTACTGATGACAGCACAAAGATGTATTGACTAAAAAAAACGTGAACTGTGAAAAAAAAAAGAATGAACTGTTTATGGTTTCATCTTGTACAAAGTGAATCAGAGATTGCTTATTTACTTACTGACCATAATTACTGACTTGTATTGATTTGTGGTCTCTCTCTCTCTTCACCTCTGTATCTTTATCTCTTGTGCACAAATGTTGGCTGTGAGCTCTTGGTACCCTTTAAAACAGCCTTTGCATTATGAGTGTGTTAGCGGCGTCTGACTCAGAGCCCCTGCTGACTCACACATGTAGGCTGGTCGCACTGACGCCCGGCATGGAGTATGATATCTCCTCTATGCATTATGGACTCGAATGCGAAATGACCCACATTCCTATTGTGCTGAGGAACTCGAGGGTGTATAGAACTGTTCATTGCCGTTAATTGCCAAAACATTGTTATTTGCCAAATAATTTACTGTAGATGTCTGTTAGTAAAATAAAGAGCTGGAAATAAAAATACGTTCACAGGACATTCTGCTTCGTATCTTGACTTGTAGTGTGGGGGGAAAAAGTAGAAATAATTCAACAAAAATTATTTACTCACCTATACATTGTTAAAGTGCTCATATAACGCCAATTTTCTACAAGCTGATATGATTCTGATATTTCTTAATGGTAGTGTAGAGAAACACCCATTGTACCCTGTCAAAAACAGCTCTTTTCAAAACACTCTGTTCTGTGTGCTTCCCCTTTAAATCTTCACGAGCTCCGTTGACCCCGCCCCTCTTTCAGAGGTACTTTCAGAGGGTGTTTATTTAACCGTATTCACAGTCCTAGACCTTGAATTCAAAGTAAAACTTGCTTAGTAGCACATTATTAGGAAAGGCAATTTACAAAGATTCATTAAAAGACATACTGACTGCTTCTGTAGGTGAGGCTTGATCATTAATGATTTGCGCAAACATGAGTTTAGATAGATCAAGAGCGCATTCCCTTCAGAACCAAACATACATAATTGTTAATCCTCTGCATCTCCAGCCACTCGGGAGTAAATGTGCATTACATTCAACAACAAAGCACCTCAGTCACTTAGACTGTAAAAATAAATTTATTTTTAACTGTTAAATGCTGTAAAAATGCTACAGAAAAAAAAAACTGTTAATAGATTAACAGTAAATTTTCGACCTATATGGGGAAAAACTGTAAAAAAAAATCTAACATTTAATTTTACAATAAAATGTTGTTAATTGGACAGATTTTAGACGTAAATAAAACAAGTCAATGTATAATTTACAGTCAAAAAACTGTAAAACTATATTCCCAGAATTCCTTTCGTGTGACGTCACATGGTCAGACGGCTCGATTTAAGAAAGGTGAAAACATTTAAGGAGATTACATAAAAACTACTGGGTGGAGTTTTATCATTTTAGGGTATTTTTTTTTTAAATCCCCTTTTTAAAATCAGGCTGTTCTGAGATTCCTGTCAGAGTGACTTTGTTTCACACAGGCCCCGCCCTCAATAGTTGATTGACAAGGCCGTTTTACCTTTACGCGTGAGCTGTCACCAGTCGGTGTCACAGTGGTGTCGACTCGGGTGCAGGGCAAGAAAAGATGCCTAAGATTAAATTTAATTAATTAATAGTTTTTTTGTTGAATGTAACAACGAATATTGCAGTCAATATTTACTCCCAAAATCTGAGTTTACTCAAGAAACAGACAATTTACTTTTATTTCATTTTCAAGGGAATGTGCTGATCCCTGATCTGCCTAAATGGATCTATGTTTGCGCAAATCATTCGTAATTATCTACAGAATAAGTGAGTATAAATGTTTTTTTTATGAATCTATGCATATTGCTTTTCCTAATAATGTGCTAGTTAGCAAGTCTCCTGAGAACGGCTCATCACTCAGCAGTAGCAAGAGGCGGGGTCAGCAGAGCTCATTAGCATTTAAAGCAACCCGGACTAGAATGGCTTGATAAAAACAGAACTGATTTTTGACAGGGCAAAGGTTTTTACACAACCGTTGAGAAATATTACCCAAAGCATATTATTGTCTTTTCATTAAGACCCTAAAAAAGATCATGTTAACCTGTGTAAAATGGGCATCCAATAACGCCTTTAAACTATTTTGCGCCTATGTCGTAAGTAGAGCACCCACACCTGATAAGCAACGGCTCTGCTTATTTATGACAACTTTCGACTGCACTTAAGAAGATAAAGATAAAGAAGTTTAGTAACTCTGGCCCTAAATGTCTTAGTTTACAAATCAGGCAAGTGTTTTGTATAAGCGCTTTGTATTGGGGAAATACTATTTACCACAAATAATACTGTGTAAATGCTACTTTTGTGCTACACTTAAATAAACTAACAGCACATAGGTTTGAAAAAACAATTAAGATTAGTTTCAAATATTGGTCAACTGTTTCTTTAAAACACAACTGCAGGTCTACAAAAATTGCACCACCCGCATTAGTCAAACTGCAACTTGCTTTTTCAGCAGCACATCTCAGGCTTGTAAAAATAGCCCACCAAATCCACTGTACGCTGAATGATGACACCAAAGAGGCAGTTTGGTGTGCATGCCATCAAATCCCTCGCTGTTGTTGTGACCTCTCTGTGTTGATACTCTGGCATTTGGAGTTATCCTTCTGAACCCAATAAGGTGAATCTGTCTTATCCTGTTTTTCAAAACAAAAAGACTCACAGTTGTTCAGGCTATGTGCCAAATGAGGTGGTAAAGTTCATCCAGTTGCTACATATTACAGTAATACACTGAAGAGGGAATGTGTATGTTTCTTTGTGTGTGTGTGTGTGTGTGTTTGCGTGGGCATATACAGAGAACCAGAATATAATCAGTGTGTAAATCCATGTAAGACAGAGCTTAAGAATTAAATTCTATTCTGGACTAGGATATTTAAAGATCTGATCGACAAAATCCACAAACAGGGAAAATAATGTAGATCACCGAGCAGATTTACTGATGTACTGCTGCCATAGTCCAATGAAAACTATATATGAAATTAAAAGCTATTTCATTTCTCTAGAGAAGGAATATGCATTAGGAAGTCATAAATAAAATATATGTTGGCTTTAGCTATTCACAATTGCTTCAGGCACCTCCTGAAACAAATTCAAATAAATAAACTAATGATTAATTGTGCTTCGGACAATACAGCTGGTGTCTGGAGTACTTTTTTGGTCAGTAAAGGATTTCAGCTGTCAGGTATTTTCAAATATGAACACAAACTTGATATTAACATAAAAAACATATTTAATGATAATACATAGGTAATAGATAATATAATCATTTCAAATCAACATTTCATGTCATTAAGTTATTTATTTGGTGGGTTATTAATTTGGGGGTTGTGTTCATTAGCTTTTTTTTACCTCACGATGAATGTTATTTTAGTATAACTTTGTGTTTTTATTAATATTTTGAATAGTTATCAAATTTTATTTCAGTTTTAGTTATTTTAGCACATATATTAAATTAAACATTATTATTAAATCATTAAGTTGTTTCAAATTTTATTTTATTTTAGTTTAAGTTTATAGTAACCTAGCTCAAAAATAAACTATTGATACCGTAAATTAATGTATAAAACAATCGAAGATACCAAAGTATCATAAAGACTTTGGGTGGATTAAATTAGGTTTAATGGCACGTCCTGTCACCTTGTCCCACCATTCCCGCCTGGGAATCGATGAGATAGCGTCTCAGGATCCCTGAAGTGGTGTACGGTTCTGCAAGATCATAGGGTTTGAATTTTGCCTCTTTGTCTCTTTGTCCACCAAGCCTATCTTATTTCCAACTGAGAGCTCTGCATATCCTCGCCTGCTTTCGGGCAGCTGGGAAAGGCAATCGTCAACTCTGAGAAACTGAATGGTGTGAGTCCACTTATTACTGTGAAGGCCACCTGATCTCAGTCCAATGACTCCACTTATGCTGTCAACACTTTGTTAAGCATCTTAGTCCTGAGTAGAATGTGTGAGAATGAAGTAGCCGAAGAGATGCCTTCCCATCAGTGTCAGATCAGCAGATTTTACAGCAGATACAGTATGTCACAGCAGATTAAACAGACAATTGGGAAGTATGATTGTAAGATGCTGTTATTGCTTCTGCCATTTGTAAAGAAATAAAAAACACATGTGCCAGAGACATAAACTGCAGGCATGAATATTTAGCCAATGGATTGGAGGTGCACTGTTCTGTTATGAGAGTGGAGTGAGAGACGATTAGTGAAAAAGCTTATATTTAGCATTTTTAATATAAACTTTTCATTAGAAATGATCACCATAACAAAAGGGCAACTTTTTCCCCCTTCGTAATATTATATATTGTATTACATATACTTTTATTCCTTTTTAAAATTTCCTTTATTTTATGTTTTTAATGTTATATTTAATTTTTTTATTATATTTTTTCATTTAGACATATTTCATTTTATTTTTTAAAGATCAGATTTTAATATAAAATATTATATAAAATATTATAGAAAAACCTGAAATGTTACCTTTGGTTGAAGTTGAAGTACCAAAAAAAAAAAACAACAACAACTAAGGCTTAACAGAAATTATACACACACACACACACACACACACACACACACACACACACACATATATATGTGTCATGGTCCAGAGACGGGAAGACATGCAAAATCATTTGCAAGCTTTTATTTACAGTTCAAAGTCAATACAGGCGAGGTCAACAACGGCAATCAGGAACATTGGAGGCAAAGACAAGAGAGTAATCCGAGAGAGAGAGAGCCGTCTCTGGTAGGTCGTCAACGGTAAATCCAGATGCATACAAGAACACGAATGGACACGGGAAGACGCTTACAAGGGTGGCACGAAACACATACAATGATGAGTGGGGAACACTGGGAATTCTGGGGTATTTATACAGGGATAAATGACACTGAGGGGGAGGAGAACATATTACTTACTATGGAGACACATGAGGAGGGCCTAATTAGACCATGGGGAAACAGACATGAAACACACAGAAAGAGTCTAAGGCTGGAGTGCCATATGAGACTTTACTGGCAACTCCAGCTGGGCATAACATAGCCCCCCCTTAAGGAGTGGCTTCCAGATGCTCCTGAGGTGGGAGCCGGCGGGGACGACCACCAGAGAGGAGCAGGCGGCGGAAACGCCCACCTGGGCGGAATCCATAAAGATGATGCCCACCAGGGATGACCAGACCGCAACCATGCCCTCCAGAGTCAACCAGACAGTTTGAGTGCCCTCCAGGGCGCAGCAGACGACGGAGAAGTCTACCTGGCCGGAACAGGCGGAGGAGATGTCCTCCAGAGCGGGGCAGACAGCAGCGAAGACCATCTGGGTCCACCAGGCAGTAGAAATGCTCTCCAGAGCCGATCAAACAGTTCATGTACCTTCCAGGGCGGTGCAGATGATTGTAGTGCCCTCCGGGGCAGACCAGGCGATAATCCTGCTCTCCAGAGCCAACCAGGCAGCGACCGAGTCCTCCATGGCGAAGCGGCCTGTGAAGACGGCCTTCTAGGCGGAGCAGGCAGCAGAGAAGCCCACCGGGGTGGAGCAGGCGGCGGAGATGCCCAACGGGGCGGAGCAGGCGGTGGAGAAGCCCAACGGAACAAAGCAGGTGGGCGGAGAAGCCCAACGGGGCGAAGCAGGTGGGCGGAGAAGCCCAACAGGGCGAAGCAGGTGGGCGGAGAAGCCCAACAGGACGGAGCAGGCGGCAGGGACGTCCCTCTGGGCAGAGCAGGCGGCGGAGAGACCCACCGGTGGAGAAGTCCCTCTGGGCAGAGCAGGCGTCGGAGAAGCCCACAGGGGCGGAACTGGGGACGGAGACCTCCCTCTGGGCGGAGCAGGCGGCGGAGAAGCCCAACGTGGCGGAACAGGAGGCGGAGACCTCCCTCTGGGCGGAGCAGGCGGCGGAGAGGCCCACCAGGGTAGCGCAGGTGGAGGAGATGTCCTCCTGGGGGGAACTGACAGCGGGAACTCCTTCCAGGGCATAACAGGTGGCAGAAATGCCCACCTGGCTGAAACAGACAGCAAGGCCATCTTCCAGGGCGGAGCGGATGGCAGCAGAACCCCTCTGGTTCGGCCAGAAAGTGATAGGGCCCTCTTGGGGCCACCAGATTGACTTTGCATCCTTGAGAACCAACCACTCTTAGCCAACGCCCTTTTAGACCGACCAGATGGTGAGTACGCCCTTTGAAATCTGACCGACAGTGGGTGCGCCCTCCGAGACCAAACTGGCAATGAATTCGCCCTCTGTGACTGAATAGACTGTGATAGCACCCCTCTAGGCCAACTAGAATGTGCATACGCCCTTCGGGACCGGACAGGAAAGGAATACGCCCTCCTAGACCAACCAGACTGAGAATGCGCCCTCCAAGACCTGAAAGTCAGAGACAACGCCCTTCTAAACCGACCAGACTGTGAGTATGCCCTTCGAGACCAGA
>JAUCMU010000033.1:4134746-4161894 GCA_032275025.1 Enteromius treurensis | reverse complement strand
CTCGGCTTGGTTCCTCCTCTCAGTATATTTCCATTCCTCGCAGGTGTTTCTCCCAATTTTGTGACAGTCCAGCCTGGTACAGGCCGTTCTGTCCTTGAGCTTATCTGTAGCAATTTCTGTAGAAACGAAAGTTCAGAGAAGAGACAGCACACAGAGAATACAAAGAGAATACACACACACATAATACAACATACAAATCAGTGCAGTTACTGGTTTTAACTGAATTAATCTTTAAAATTGAATATTGTGAATAAACAGATTTAATACAAATATATTGAATCACTACAACACTATTGCTGAATAAACACTATTGCTGAATATTCTGATTAAACAGATGTAACAAAAATATAATCCCACAAGACACATGAGGAGGGCGGAGAACACATTGGTTACTAAGGCAACACATGAGGGAGGTGGAGACAGAGTACACAGCTAATTAGACCATGGGGAAACAGACATGAAACACACAGAAAAAGTCTAATGCTGGAGAGCCATATGCAGTCTTTACTGGCAACTCCAGCTGGGTGTAACAATATGTGTGTGTATAGTATATAAAACTGTTTACACAAATAACACTGCCAACTGTGTTTTTGCATTAACAAACTGTAGGCTAGTAGAATTAATTTTAAATATCTCTTCCATTAAAACTGATATGCAAATATTCCACTACGAAGGAAGTTTACCCGAAAAGAAAATAAGTGAATTTTGAAGTAGAATGAATGCAAATGCATTCTAAATACACTTTTGTCTCAAACATAGCTGAAAGTGTTTGCGTTCAGGTACTTGTGTCCCCATCATTTGCTGTCAATCCTCCAATTCATGGAAATGACAACAAATTTAAATGTAGATTTCAGTTCTTAATTTCCTCTAATTTCCCCTCCTAATCTCTTTAAACACATATAAAATACACACTTTGACTCTGGACTCACTAGTCAAACTAGTTTCAGTCAAATGTGCCGCATGCTCTGGGATGCCTAGCAACCGAAAGTCTGTGCATGTTTGTTTGTTCTGAGACGAGCTGTGCAGTTGGACATTAATCTAGTGGTCGCAACAGCCGTGCTCTGAGCTAAAAACCCCTGGTGATGGTTGTCCATCAATTCAAACATCTAGCAGGTCATGTTGACACCTGGTAAAGAGAATGAAAAGACAGACATGAATGCTTAGGACAGATAATGAGACTCGAAATACTGCTGTCGAGAGTTACATAATTGTGGCACACGGTTCTCCAAACTGTCACTTTTGGCATCCAGGACACTTCACTTTATGAGACACTTTTGCAAAAGAATAATTGGAACTGACTGTCATCACACTGAATAAATTGCCATGCAATGAATGTGTTTTTTTCTGTTCATTCATTGAAGACAGATGATGTGAGCCAGAAACTGCAGAAAATCTGAGGCAGCATTGATCACTACTTTCTCTAATAGACTGACCTCCCTGTGCGCATTCATGATGGATTAAGTTCTTTAACTACGGATCTTCTGAGCTATTTTTGCACAGAGATCATTTCCCTCATCCTCTTGATAAATGATATGACTACAAACTCGGAGACTCATTTTTAATTAGTTGGATGCAGCTCAAGTGTCAAGCGTAAAATTCTGCAAACAAACAGTTTATTACATTTTAGTACATATAATGTTTATATTGAAATCTTTTGCAGAAGTATTATAGTAAACAAAACAGATGAAAGATAGACATGCAAACTTGTCTAAAAGTTTAAAATAAGTTTGAATTTTAAAATTATACAGTATGCCTTAAATTCTTACATTTCATTTAGAACAAAAACGTTTAACAGCCTAATACCACATATTTACATCTGTAGATTGCTGCATTGATAAGTATTCAATATTGTTAAAAAATAAGTTGACCAACCAGAGTTTAAAGGTTTCCTGGAAACATTCTTTTACATATTTTGAAAACATTATGGGAACATTACTTCCGAATGTTGTTTGAAATGTAACAAGTAGTAGGTTAATATTTCAGAAAAAAAGATAAACATCAAACTAAAACATTTCAGTAAAAATTTTCATTTTAAACGGTTCGGAAAATGTTATTTTTTATGTTTTCTAAATGTTTTCTTTCAGTTTTTCATACGTTCCAACATTTTTAGTGACGTAAAAGTTAAGGGAACATTTTATATCTTTGCAAAAATTATGGAAACATTCTTTATCTTAAAGCAATGTTCTGAATTCTGAGACGTAGTAGCATTTTAAAAATGGAAGACAAACATCAACTAAAACGGTAACACTTTACAATTACAGTACAATGATTATCACGTACTAATACATGAATTAACAATTACTTGGCTATAAACTAATGATGAGTTAAGACATCTATTAATCAAGAACTAACTTAACTATGACACGACTCACTTACATTGAAGCATATCTGCCAAAACGAGGAATGTGGCACTTTATGATGTAGTAGTGTGACTAAACTCCGCCTCAGCAGAAGATGATCAATGCCTGCTTCCACATCACTGCCTGTTTAGCCCCGCCCACCATTTCTCACAGGTAGTAGGTAATTGTCAAGAGCAGCAAATGCAGGTCTACACAGAAACTTCATTTCACTATGTATTCGTTTACAAACAAGGCACACTTCAATGCAGTATTTTAAGAGAGATTGAAACTAAAAGACGATGCTTTGCTCTCTATATTAGATCTAATGTCACACCACACAAGTGTGAGTGTTTATGCATTTTTAACCTAAAACACAGCAGCATCTGTGAAGCATTTATGCTGTCAAACACAACTATTAGTCAATCATATCAGTGGGTGTTTACTTCAGAGTCTACAATCTGACTGCCATGCCTATTCAAACAGAGTCTTCTGATGAGGAGGTCAAAACAGGGCAGAAAATAGCCTATTATTTCTAAATTATTATGGTTTTTATGTAAAATCTTGACAACATAAGTGGACCTCAGAAAATAGCACAAAACAGCGGTTCATGACCCTTTTGAAGACCAGATATTTCTGGTAATGTACATTGTATTAATGTTACTGGAAGAATGTTTTCTCATAACTTTGAGAGAACCTCACCATAACATTAGCCAAAGTACTGAGAATGTTATCTGGGTATATGCCTTAAATGTAAATGTCAAGAACCAACTCTAGATGACATTTACATTAAAGATATCTAACAGAGCCCCCCTGTGTGAAACCTGTTAAGCTGTGGAAATTGCTTCATAGTTCTCATAAACAGACGTCCGATCAATCTAAGTAATTTTAGTGGTTCCAGAGAAGCTTGGACGCTGCAGCATTTGCTTTTAACTCTCTCTAAGCCTTCAGCAGTTGCTTGAGGGCTGACATGTGGATACAGTAAGATATCCGGTATCCGAGGACAGAGCAATCGCTAATTTCACTGATACGTGAGACCTGAAGCATCGTATCCGTGAAGGCAATGCGTTAATGACACAAATTCATTTACCTAAAATGCTGATTTCTGTAACTCTTAAAATGCAAAAAGTAGAAAAAGTAATTTGTCCATATATTCCCCGAGTCCAGTCACTGATTTGAGAATACACAAAAGGAAGAACATTTAAGTAGCACCATTCACATATCATCTTGACCATCAGGCATTCGTTGTGATTGGACTCCCATAAAAGGTGCAGAGATCAGCAACTGGGCCATTCTCCCCAGGGATTTCAGCTAATAAGAGCAATCGTATTTATAGAGGCTCTTTTTAATGCAGCCCCTCAATCACTGGCCATCTCACCCTTCAGCCCCTCAGAAGCCCATTGAGTCACTGAAGGTGAGTTTTACTCACTATTACAGATGGCAGGCTGTTCTTTTGATACCTTTGGTTGGTTTTAGGATCCCACGGAAGAGACCTAGTTTGCAGAGACCATCTTTTTAGCATGTTGTGTCTATTTTAAGAGGCGTTCATATTTTGTGGATGACACCTCCCTGATTGCTTTAGCCTGGTATGTTGTAACATTTTTACGGTTCTGTTTACTGCTTTTAAGACATAAACGACAATGTCTACAGAACGCTTCGACTGCCATTACTGCAAGGACACTTTGCTGGGGAAGAAATACATCCTGAAAGAGGACACACAATACTGCACAAAGTGCTATGAGAATCTCTTTGCTAACTGCTGTGAAGTATGTTCTTTGCCTATTGGGTGCAACTGTAAGGTAGGCATAAGCAATTACGGTTACACTTTATTTAGACATTCTTCTATAACTATAGAAGTAACTTTGTAACTACATGTCAATTAATTCTCATGAATGTGCAACTACATGTCTATTAACTCTTAGGGTAGACTGGTAGGGTTAGTAGAATAAGTTGACATAGCCAGTACGTTGTATGTTGTGGAACCAATAAAATAAAGTGTTAGAAGTTAAGCAGTAGACAGTCTACTGAAACTCAAATTATAGCTATAGTTAACTTGTTGTTGCAAAGTTATTTCCTTTTAGTCTAAAATGTTACCACAATTACTGACATCATAATTCACAAATTTATTATAAAAAAAATTAATTGAATTCAAATATTTTTAATACAACCATAAATTAGAAAAACTGTGAGAACAATGGACCCTTTTTACAGAATGTGATTTATTTTTTTAAATTAATGCATATAATATAAGACTATACCTTTGTGTTATAGTACATTGGCATTATATTTCAAAAATCATAGAAACGCCATCTTAGATTTTTTTACTTTTTAAGTTCACCCGACTATGACTACTTTTGCAATTAAGAACTCTGGAAATGTGAAAAGGATCCATTAATTACAAATTGTGACCGAAAGTCAGAACAGATTTGCAAGCTTTTAACTAGACTTTCTCTGCATGCATAATGAAGGACCTTTCCTACAAGGACCGGCACTGGCATGAAAATTGCTTCAAGTGTGCCAAATGCAGTCGATCATTGGTGGACAAACCATTTGCTGCTAAAGATGACCTTATGCTTTGCACCGAGTGCTATTCTCATGAGTATTCCTCAAAGTGTAACACCTGCAAAAAGACTATCATGCCAGGTAGAGCTGTATCTTAATCTTTTCTGAAGAAATTAAAAAAATATTATCTTAGCATGTTTTTTGTATAGGTTGTTTATCAAGGGTAAAACTAAATATAAGAATATATATTTATATATTTAAAGGTTGTCCTCTGTTCATGTTTCAGGATCACGAAAAATGGAGTACAAAGGCAACAGCTGGCATGAGACATGCTTTCTGTGTCAACGCTGTCAGCAGCCAATAGGAACCAAGTCTTTCATCCCTAAAGATAACAATTACTTCTGTGTGCCTTGTTTTGAGAAGCAATTCGCCTACCAATGCTGTGCTTGTAAAAAAGTAAGTTATATACTGTGTGTGAAGGAATCAGAAAAACACTACTGTTATTCAAGTTCACCCAAAAAACACCAGCATGCTTTTTTTCCTAAAGTGAATTACAAGAAGAGAAAGTATGTGAAGGTCTTTTTTGAACCTTTATTCAATGCCCAATTGCATGGAAAAGAACAAGCAGTGCGTTCGGGATATTGGAAGGATGTTAGGATGAGTAAACAGCAACAGAATTTCAGATCTAATGTATGACGCAATTATATTATATTTTGGTGGCTAATTTGTATCAATTTGTGGATTTGCAGTTTGCAGATAGTCTCCTAATGCGGTGCTTGTAAAAAGAAGGAATCATCGGACTGTATGAAAAGACGGTTACAGTCCATAAAAGTTAACTCAAAAGTGACTCATATTGTTCCAAACCAGTATGACTTTGTAAGACAAAATATGTAATTGGAGCTTTAAAGATTCAAAAAGCATTTAAAATCACCATTAAAATCAACTTAATTCAATTTATCATGCTTTCTTTTTTTTTTTTGAATTGAAAACTTCAGTCTCTATTTATTGCAGTTGTATGGAAAATTGTTTTTGCAAATTTTTGGTTAAGTTCTATTAATTCAGTTCTCATTCATGCACTGTTTATTTCTAGTTTGAAAAAAGAATGTTTACGTACAAATCAGATCATGCAAATGCATATGAATTAGCCACTACGTAACATATTTACGGGTTGGAATTGGATTGGGATTTTCAGTGTTTAAGTGTTGGACAATATTGCACATTTATTACACTGTACTGAGATCCACACTTTCAATTCTGCAGGCCATAACAACTGGCGGTGTCACGTATCACGATAAGCCCTGGCACCGAGAGTGTTTCACTTGCATTGGATGCAAGAGACAATTGGCAGGTCAGCGCTTTACCTCGAGAGAAAACTACCCATACTGCTTGGATTGCTTCAGCAATCTGTACGCCAAGAAATGCGTGGGCTGCACCAAAGCAATTACTAGTATGTTTTCATTCTTGACATCTGGCGGCTATTTTTATACGCCTCTAAATTGAAATTTAAAATTCCATCAGAGTTGTACTCGACTGTAAAACAACCATGTGTGTGTGTGTCCAGGCTTGGCAGGTGCTAAGTACATCTCGTTTGAAGAGCGGCAGTGGCATAGTGAGTGTTTCACGTGTATGCAGTGCTCTGTGTCTCTGGTGGGGCGTGGATTCCTCACCCAAAGAGATGACATCCTGTGCACCGACTGTGGCAGGGAGAAGTGAGCTCATCCCACTGGGTCAGACAACCACAGGAGCGGCACAGTCGTCCAAGTGTAGTAGGAAAGCTATTGAGAGCAAAATAGATGTAGAGGGTTTCTGCTCTCGTCAATAGAATGATGAATAAACAGGAACAATGAATAGATTAATTTTATGTGTAGCCTGCTGATTAAGATGCTTTTAATGCATTGATTAATAAGCTTTCAGCAATGATTTTAGAAGTCTGAACCAGCATGTCAATAATATTGAAAATGTTTGAAGTTTGTCACATGAAGTGCACTTTTGGTCAATAAACTTTGTTTTCTTCTTGTCTACTGCCTGATCTTTTAAGTCAAAAGATACATAATCATACACAACCCCTTAACCCTAGTCAGAAAGTAAATACGGGGACGTGCAGAGACGTTTAAAGGGGCGGGTGCTCAAAGTTAAAAAAGGGGCAGAAAAAAGGGGCATTACTTTATCCATGATAAAGTAATGATAGAAAATGTTATAGAACCAAAACATTGCAACTGTTTTTATTATTGTTTTTATCCATGAATACCTGTGTTCTTTGTAATCCAGCTGGTGAGGGATCCACTGCCTTTTGAAGCCTCACACAGCTCCTTTTGTAGATGTTTCTTCCTTCTCTCCTTACAAGGCATGTCTGGAATTTATGTTTTATTATTAGTAATAATTAAAACAAATCTATACACATAAAATACACAAACATGCACATGCAATGCTTATTAAATGTTTAAACTGTAGAGATACAATAATTGTAATGCTATCTAATTTTATCTAATTTGAAATATAAACCTAATATCATCTGTTACTTAATATATTTTAAACTATTTTAAAAACAGTGTTTTTTTTTTTTATATCATAAATATAATAATCCACAAATATGTGGATATCCATATTAAGTCGTTTTTAGTGAAATAATAGCTCTCCAGAAAAGAAGGGAAAAGTTCTGTAACTTACTTGGAAACAAAACATGTTCCCTAAAACAAAACAAAAAAAAAGCTCCTTTATTTCAATTCGTTTGTTGTTATAGACTATAGTGTGCGCTGTACACCCTACTTACTGTTTTGTTGCAGTCTGCACCTTTCAATTAATTTGTCTGCTTCTCCTCCAGCTCCGCAACACCCAGCCTGCAGAAAATGCGCTTGCACTCTGCAAGCTCGTACCCGGAGCGCTCTCTGGCCTCAAGGGCGAGCACTGGTTAATGGCAGTCATGTGACTGATGCAAGCCAGATCTTTTTATTTAGCAAATTGAGATTAATAGTTACATTTTATTGTTGAGGGGCAAAGACAGAGCTCCATACGCACATACACATAAAAAAACAAAAAAACAACAAAAAAACAAAACAAGAAAAAGGCACTTAACGCACCCTCCGCCCCGCCCCTCTGCACGTGCCTGAGTAAATACATTTATTTTTTACTAATACTAAGTGCAGTTCAAATCTAATAAAGTGCCCTCGTCGACTCTGGATCCTTTAAACGAGTCTTTTTTTTTTAAACGAATCCCAATCCTTTTATGCTGATGTCAACATTAAACATCAGCATATTGCCCCCCACTTGTTGCACGTACTGTCTTGTCTAAATGAAAATGCAAGTTCATTCTTTGCCACTAGGTGCCGCTTTTGGAGCGTTAAAAGCTCACAAGCACTGCTTTAAATGAAATCGACCATAGGTCATAGGTTAGCATCACGCAAAGTAGGGGTTCGAAAAATGAATCGCTGAACAAATCTTTTGGGAGTCATAGAGCAAATAAGTTAGTTTGTTAAAAAAAATCGTTTGTTATACTTTGAGTATACCAGTTTAGTAGGCTACAGTAAACTAAAAATCTATTTGCAAGGTATTTAAGTACATAACTGCATCATATTCGTTTACATTTTTGAGTGATTTATAATGCCCTATTGCATTTGAAATTAACATACACCTAAATTAAACTTTAAAGAACAACATGAGCAAAAAATAAATAAAAATCTGAAGCAAGCATGCAGTTTTAGCTTCCTTTCATACACTTTAAAACACATAAAAGAAATATATTTTACTAAAGGTTTTATGTCTCTTGGCATTGTGCAACCAGCTATCCATTCACAGACAGAGTAAAAGCAGTAAAACTGCTGACACCAACTTCCTCTCAGGATGAGAGTCACATGGCAAGGTCAAAATACACTTCAGTACAAAATAAACGTCCATAACGCTGACAGCGTCTATGCTAATGAGGTGAGACTCTTCTTTACTCTTTATATATAGCTTTACAGCATGTAGATCTCTGAGCTAATGAAGGTTGTTTTCCTTCTCTGCCCAATGTGCTAGGTTTCCTACTTATTTTTAGGGGTATTTTTGCAAACGGGACCTAAATTAAGAGTAAATAACCATGAAACTCTTCACCTCTGCGCTAGTCTTTCAAAAACTGCCCTCTGGGAAAGGCAAAGACAAATTCAGCATTCAATGTTTGGAGTGTTTTGGTAAAAACCTCTACATAGGGACCAAAGAGGGAGTCGTTGAGTACCTCACTGTAAATAACATGAGCACTGAAGAAAACCTTTCAGTGCGGGAGGTGGGGAAGAGACAGATGGGCCGAAGTGGAGCAATCAGCCAGCTGACGACGGTCCCTGTTCTGAATCATCTCTTAGTTCTCTGGGATGGTTCGGTCACGGTGCTTAACATGTTCTCCCTGGAACTCCTTCCTGCCCTGAAGAAAATACAGAACGTGTCACTCTTCTGTGTCAGTGAGTCAGCAGTTCAGACCGATTCTGTCGAGCTCGTTGCAGCTTCGACCAAGAGGAAAACAGTGAGCATCTATAAGGTGTGTGTGGACAGATGGGAGTGTGTGAGACAGGTGGCTCTGCCGCAGGAACCTGTGGTTCTGGCTGCGCATTGGACGTGTCTGTGTGTGGCCACTTGTGACAGATATTTTCTCCATGATTATCAGAGCCAAACCACCCTCGATCTTTTCCCACATAACCTGGGAAAGCAAAATATAATTGCCAACAAATGTGGAAAAGGAGAGTTCATTTTAAACGGGCCTGGATGTTTGGGTAAGAATTTTTATAATTGGTGAAAAAAAAAGATTATAAATAAAAGACTAATAAAATTATAATTATAAAATCAACTTAAGATGGCAAAACAAGGAAAACAGTGTAAAAAAATATGCCAGTGCAATAGAAATTGACTCAAGGCCTTTAAGTGCATGCAAAAAATATTAAATTGTATTGAATGTATTCAATTATACCCCCATAGGAAAATAAAAAGTAGAGAACAGATGGAGACTTTTGTTGATTTTTCTATCTAATTTCATATGTATCTCCACAAAAGTTTCAGATGAGACAGATTTATTAACTTGATTAATATTTTCCAAGACTTGATAGGCTAAGCTACAGTATTATGCAACTTAATTTATCTTTAATATACTTTTAATCAGTTCCTCAGTTGTATAGCTGTATTTAAATTATAGCCTAATTGCATTCTTTCTTTTATTTCCCTTATATTATTATTATTTTCTTTTTTTATATTAAAATAAATAATAATAAACATTTAATTGACACATAACTGAAAACTCCATTAATGCCTGTCTATAAATTTACGTAAAAAAAAAAATGACATTACACAATACATAGTGTTAATTATTCATTTGCCTTGTAAAGTAGTCTATATGATACACAGGTATGTTTGTGATGAAGAATGGCACTTCCCAGCATCCTCCAGTACAGTGGCCTGATGGAGTGGTGGACGCTGCAGTTCATTTCCCATATGTGCTCGCGCTACAAAATCAGACTATTCATATCTACAGCATTCTGGACCAGCAGCTGAAGCAAACTGTGCCTTTACAAAGTGCCAAATCTCTTATCTCAACAGAAGGTTCGTTTTACAATCCAACGTCAATCTTTCAAAAATCATTCATCATAAAGCATAGACAATTCAGAGGCAATATTGCATTCTTGATTGCTTGTATATTACACATTTATTTATTTAAAAATAAAAATTCTGATAACTTTTTAAAATATATTTAAATCCTTAATGAGCTTGTTGTCATAATTTGCAGATACTAATTATAATAATATCATACTTTTAATTTTAGTCCTTTAATGGCATATTTAAACTATTTCCTGTCTTTTTTGTTGTTGTAGAAAGTGTTTTTGTTGTTGCTGACAAAGAGATTCATCGGCTGTCACCAGTTCCTTTGGAGGATCAGATTGAAGAGCTGGTTAAGAGTCAGAGAGTCGATGAAGCCCTGATGTTGCTGGAGAGACTTCAGGATCTCCTGCCAAAGGATTCATTCAAGGTAAGACTCATGATTAATCACTAAACAAAGTGGATTTATGTCTTAAATTTCTGTAGAAATATATAATCCATTAAGCCAGTGTAAATATATGTAGTTACCACATCTACCAGCAGGGAGTCATAAATAATGTTAACCAGCCAATATTTGAATTCACTTGTTAATTTATATTCTAACACAAAGTATATCCTGCTGAAAGAAAGAGTTATATGAGAATAATCTTATAATAATAGAAACTGCATATAATGTTCAACAGAGCCATGAGGTCAATGAGGCTGAGCGTCTTAGACACTGAGCAGGGTAATTCAAATAAGCACTTGTGCCAGATGCACAGATGTCATACCAGCAAGACTAAAACCATCTTACAGTGGTATTAAACAAAGATCACAGAGGCACATGTTCACAGATATGAGCTCATCAAATACATGATTGTAAAATTAAATCTGCAGTTAAAAATAGTTATTATATACTAACTTATCAATTAAAAAGCAAACTAAAGTAATAAAATGTCCTATATTTATATTTATTTATGTATATATATATATAAACATGTTCTAGTGCCGTTAAATGATTAATCGCAATTAGTTGCATTATAAAAAGTGATGTGTGTGTACTGTGTATTTATTATTTGCATATAAATACAGGCACAGAGTATATATATATTTAGAAAATATTGATGTATATATATTTAATCTATAAAAATAACATATTTTTCTTAAATATATACATGCATGAGTGTGTATTTATATATACATAATATAAACTATACACAGTACACACATATATATACTATATACACAAAACCTTTATTTTGGATTGAATTAATCTAATCGTTGCCCAGCAAAAGTGTGTGTGTGTGTTTGTGTGTATATGTATGTATGCATACAGTATATATTTCTTTTTTTGTTTTTTTTATAGTCACACTTCAAAATTGGATTGAAAACTAATATGTTTATCAATTGCACATATATCCTGATTTATGCCATTCGTTGCCTTACTTTTAGGATTTACATAAAAATGTTGTCTGTACATCTGGAATGATAAAGTTCTATAGAGAGGCTTTTGTGGAAGCAAAGGCGCTTTTTATGTAAGTAATGTTTTAATGTGCTTTACAAGAAAGTAATTTTTTTTCGTCTTTTCATGAAAATTGTGAAGTTTGCTAGCCATTACTTTATGGAAATTGTTTCAACATTCTACACCTTTTCACTATAATCCATTATTTTCCAGTAAAGGTGAACTAGACCCAAGGGAAATCATTAGCCTTTATCCAGCTATGCCTATTATGAGTGAAGACTTTACACCTCAGACAACAGCCGTCAGCAATGCCAAGGACCTGTGGACGTTAAGTCGAGACGACTGGCCGACATTTCAACAGTACCTAATCTTTTTGGATGACTTCTTGAAAGAAGTCAGGCCAACAGGACAGGGCCAAATGTGTCCTCAGGACATCGACTCTGCACTTTTTAAGCTGTATTTGGAACAAGGTGAATATGGAAAACTAGACCAGCTTGTGTCGTCGCAGAATAACTGTAACCTCCAAATGTGTGTGCCTGACTTGGAACAGCACAAAAGGTTTGTTCTCATTATTTAAGGCTGTACCTCAGCGTTCAGAAGTTATTTTCTGTTTTGAGAAGCCAAGCTAATTAGCTGCCCTTTCAGGTTTTTCACACTTGGGTTGCTCTATCAAAGTCAAGGCCAGCATTTCAATGCAATTCAGGTATCTTTTAATCTTTGAAAGACACAGAGCAATGACTAAAGATGGATCAGAAAGGAAAATACTTTTTTTTTTTTTTTTTTTTTTAGACCTGGGTTAAAATTGTGGAAGAGCAGAGCGAAGACCCCGCGCACATCAGCGTATTCCAGCATATAGTTAATACTCTCTCAAGTCTGGATCATAAACCCATCATCTGGAAATTTGTAGACTGGGTTCTTCAGAGAGACCAAGAGGCAAGCATTTTAACTTTAATGTTTATCAACAGCAGAGGGCAGAGTTATACAGATTCCATCAAGCCTAGTTAACTATTTTGCCCTTGGCAGTAAAGAAACACTATTATATATAGAGACTTTGCTCTAAGACACAAAGAACAACCTTGCTATAACACACTTTTCATCAAAAGTTTGAGTTTCTTATGCTAACTAAGGTTGCATTTATTTTATATATTGTACAATTTAATATATTTAAAAAAAAAATGTTTTAGCATCATTATCCAGTCTTCAGAGTTGCATGATCCTTCAGGAATCATTCTAATATGCTGATTTGGTCAACAAGGAACAGTTATTATGATCAGTGTTGAAAACAGTTGTGCTGCTTAACATTTTGTGAAAACTGATGCATTTCGATAAACAGAGTTTTTTAGTGGATATATCTTACTACTAAACTTTAAAACATCACAGTGGAATTTTTAGCTAAGTGTTTTTTCTAAAATATGCTCTTTATTTTATTATAGGCTGGGATACTGATCTTTACAAAGACGCATACAAGCAGCCATGTTACATTTGCACCAGAAGAAGTCCTTACCATTCTCACCAGCTACCCGCTTGCTATGACTCTATACTTGGAATACTTAGTCGGTGAATTACACAGCAAGGTGACTTATCAGTTTGTAATTCTGTGTGGAATCAAATTTACATCAGTGTTTTGACATACATAAGCAATTATATGTAGAGTTATTTTAGTATTATTGATATACTGATATAGTCTTTATTAATATTTTAAATTATAGCTATTATTTTTTTGAATTTTGAATTTATTTAGATTTTTTTAAATTTTAGTTACATTTTTACTCTTTTTTATGTACTTTGACATTTTTGTTTCTAATATTTAAGATTTTGTTATAATTTAAAAAAAATGTCAGTTTCAGCTTTAATTAAAGATAACAACACTGCTATGAAAATATTTGTAACATTCATACCAGAACACTTCCTCATCAGTCAAAAAAATATTTAATGAAACTTAATTTTAAAAACCGACTTGCTCTGAACTTCTGCAATTTTGTGGCATTGCATCAACACATGACTGTCCACGTTTACACATCAGAACTGGACGATTAGAAACTTTACCCAGCCATTCACAGTGATGTAATACGGAGAAAGCAGGATAAATGCTATTATTTCTATATCTCAGTGGCCTGTTATAGAAAGTTAAGTCTCAAATTAAGCCCCAACAAACTTCAAACAGAAATCACCATAGTCACTAAACAGATTAGACTCTAGAATTAGGATGTTTCTGTAATATGCTCCAGAAAAGTGTAACATTTGTGTGTAAAACTACTTATTATACAACATGGGGTGCAAAGCAGCAAAAAAAAGAAACGGAAAGAGTACAATGACTGAGAATTAAGATTCTGCAAAAAAATACACCTTTAATCCCAGTTTTACTTAAGAAGCCAATTGTCTATTCACAGGAAGAAAAGCATCATACCATGCTCATCACATCATATGTCAAATGGATCCTGCAGTCATTCGAGGATAACTACAGCAATAAAACAAGCAAAGAAGAGATGAGACAAAAACTACAGCAATTACTTTGGCAATCTTCTTTCTATAACGTGGACGTCATATATGGTGAGCATAATACATAGACTTGACTGAAATTGAAACTTAAATGTGTTTCAAGTGTTCATGGATGAAACAAACACTATAGCCTACCCTTTATTGCCACAGAGCAAATAACACCCTCGTTTCTTCATGTGGAGAGAGCAATTTTACTTGGGAAGTCTGGTAAACACAAAAAGGCCCTGCAGGTTTTGGTCCATGAAGAAAAAGACCAGCAGGCTGCTGAAAGCTACTGTTGGAGGACCTCTGCTGGACGAGACAGGAAGTTCACACAAGGAATGTTCCTCTCCCTGCTTCAAATCTACCTCGAGTCCGATCAGCATGTGATCACAGCAGTGGATCTGCTAAACAAAAACGCAGCGTCTTTTGATGTAGTCAGTGTGTTAAGGGTGCTGCCGGACTCCTGGTCTCTGAAGCTGGTTCTGCGGTTCCTCTCTGAATCACTGAGAGGAACAGTGCATGACAAAAGAATGAAAGGTCTGGAGATTAGCCTAGCCGAGGTGGAAACCCTAAGACACAAGCACGTCTGGGTGAGACCTCTATAAATGAAACTATTTATGTGAGGGGGGGAAAAAAACAGAATTTACCTAAACAGCAATGCTAATGTTATTCTTTATGCTCCCAGATGGAAGCAACACATGAAAAAATCCAAGTTGACAGAGGATGTGTTTGCCATTCATGCCAGAAACGTCTTACAGGGCCCGAGTTTCTGCGCAAGCCGACAGGAGAGCTGACACACATATCCTGTCACGGTGGAGAAAGTGGACACTGAACAACAGAGACACTATTATTCACACCTTTTCACATTTTCGCTTTACATTTATGCTCTCAGCAGATGCTGCTTACTAGGTTGCCCGCAATAAAGACAGTAATTACTTGGACAGTAAGTCAATTACTAGCACAAATTGCAGAGAATAGATGACACCAACAAAGCAAGCCAAGAAATCCAAGCAGGAAACTCACAACAACTGCATAACTACACCACAATATACTGTCAGTACAGATCACCTGAAAGCTGAATAAATTAGCTAGCCGTTGATTTATAAGGGTTTATTTTTTTAGGATAGGCACATTTTTGGCTGAGGTACAATTATTTGAAAATCTGGAATATGAGGACAATCACCTTTTAAAGTTGTCTAAATGAAGTCCTTACAATGCAAATTGCCAATTAAACATTTTAAAATAATTGCGGTAGGAAATGTGCAAAATATCTTCATGGGACATGATCTTACTTAATATCCTAATTATTTTTGGCATAAAAGAAAAATCTGTCATTTTAACCCATACAATGTACTGTTGGCTATTGTTACAAATACTGATTATGACTCTTTTTGAGGTCCATGGTCACAAATAACAATATTTTTATGCACATTAAAAGATGTTATAATTACAGTAATGTACTGTAGTGAAAGATAGAGACTAAACAAAAAAGATAATATTTCTAAGTTTAAATCCCACTTTTTAAAAATTGTTTTTGTTTATAATTCACATTTTTTGTGCTTTTAAGTTTAAATTGTTTTTAACATTGTTTGTCAACATCCACTTCTCCAATCTTCTTTTATGATCCTTCAGAAATCATTATAATATGCTGATATGCCCATTATTATTAAAGTTATGCACAGTTATTCTGCTTACTAATTTTGTGTAAAACCTTATACATATTTTTTTAGGATCCTTTTTATAATATTTGTAATTTAAAAACATGTCTTTGCAACACTTTTGATCAATTTAATGCATCCTTGGTGAATAAAAGTATTAATAATATTTTTCAAATGAACTCACCTTTTTTTAATTACTTTACAGTATTTTTGTCTTTTTGCAGCTTTCTCTGAATATAACACACATACAATTTCAGTACACCCCAAAGCCTAGGCATGCCAACACAAACAACGATAAACTATTCTTTCATCCATGTTCATTCATGCTTCATATAGATCCATTGAGGCTGAATGTCTTCTGACTTGGCTAAAATGACCTTTGCATACTATGGGCCTCGACATGGGTTCCAGAGAACAAACTCTATACTATAAACAAGTCGACATCTCTTTTACACCCACTGGACTGGGTTGGCTCAGTGTTGTCTGCTTCTAGCCCAGGCATGGTGAGGAACTGGCAGCTTGACAAACCCAGGCCGTATACCACTTCAGGACATGGTGCTCTCCAGACAAGCCACCTTATGTGGACAAATTCTCAGACCAGACTGTTTAGTTTGTGGACATGAAAAAATAAATGACAAAACACTTCAAATATGTTATCCACATAAATCAGAATACCAAACAGACTGTGATATGTCAAAGTGATCCACTGTTACATAAAGTCTTCTGCTTCCATTCCTGTTATAAATAAATCTCTTGCCACTCTTGTCCTATTGCACAATGGACTTTCATTTTATTGTGTTTACAAATAAGATAACATTTTAAAAAGGCTTGAACACTATCTAATATCTGCATAGATGGTTTTCATAAGCTGTATTTAGAAGGCTAATTATCTAAAGGGATGCATTTTAAGAGCATGTATTTATGAACTTATTTGGGATATCCCACAAAAACAGGTCTATATCAAAAATGTAATTTAAAAAAAGAAAAACAAACCCAGACAGGTTGTGTGTAATTAAACTTTGCATTTGCTCTTCATGAACTACACTGTAAATAATGTTGTGCAACTGTGCATTAGGGCAAAAAAAAAGTGAATATGCAAGTACATCCATATGGGTCTATGTTCAGCAAAGATGGTTTAATATTCAATATGCACTTATGTTTTGACCAATCTGACTGTGACTCATTCTACCCCCAGTTCAAGCAGACCGCTTGTGTGCAGGGCCGGGCCGATGGTCATTTGGGTGGACTCTGAGTTTACTTTAGAATCCCTCCCTTCTTTGATAGATGCCTCTTGGGACCTTCAGTGTTTTGACATTTCAGGGCTAAATAGACTACAAACCCACAAGTTTGCAGTTATAGCAGAAATTTTAGTAGGTTTGATTTAAACTATCTTCACTTGTCCTTTCACTTGGTGTTGTTTATGCTCACCAATAGGCTACTCCAGTAATAAAGCAATCTGGTGCAGATACTTGCTTATATGGCCAGTCAGCATGTCCCCTGGAGAGAAGCCTTCAGCACAGATGGTCATTTTACACATGAGGAAACAGGATGGATGCAAAAATCAACAGTTACAGAACAAATTGTGGTAGAGAACCAGTCATCTTTATAAATATCTACACCACAAACAGAGGAAAAGAAACAACATCTCGTGCTTCTAAATATAAAGGTAGACATCTAAAATGCCTGTGTTTACTTCAAAATGTTTTTATTTAGAAATGAATTGGAAACATGCCCTGTACTTCCAAATGGAATCAGTTTTATACTTTGTGTTTACTTAAGGCTGAATTTAATGGGGATATAAAGTGCTGCCATTTTATGATTTAAGACCAATAACAAAATGTGTCATGAAAGTAAACATTAGATAAGTTGAGCTGGTAAAACTGCTGACATGTGACATCCCTGCTGAAAAAAACAGCATGTGCTGGTTAGGTATGTTTTGATGCTGGGATGCTGGTCCTTTGTTGGTTTATGCTGGTCTTTTTGCTGGTTTATGCTGGTCACATGCTGGCAAAGGACCAGCATAAACCAGCAAACGACCAGCATAAACCAGCAAAATTACCAGCTTAAACCAGCAAAGGACCAGCTTTAAACCAGCATCCCAGCATCAAAACATACACAACCAGCATATGCTGTTTTTTTCAGCAGGGATATTACTTGATGTGTGAGCTTGGTCTCATGTAAATGCCAACCAGGCTCACTGGAAATATGTGCCTCTACATACATTTCTACAACCCCGTAATTACGTACCTTACTGCACGTTTTGCCACAGTTTCAATGTGAAATGTCCAGTGGCGCTAAAACACACGTGTAATACGTAACCGTGGCACGTTTGTATTAGGTTGGTATAGGTAGGTATTGCAGTGTTTTTATAATGCTGCTTGAGGTACATTTTGTGCCGATTAAGAATTCAAATATTCAGTGAGCTACAGATTAATGCTGTATCATGTTGGAAATATCCCCTACACCAAACCTAAACCTACCCGATAGCGTTAACAAATGCAAAAGTAATTTAAAAAACGTATTCGCTTATGCAGCCATGCTATTTTAACTTCCTTACTCTACTTTGAGCTGTTTTGTCTAACTCTACTGCCTCTAGTGTTCATTTCAACTGGAAACTGCAGAGATTAGTGTGCATAGGTAAGTTTTTTCAGTTTACAGAAATGTATGAAAAGGCATTTATTTTCAATGAGCCTAGGTTGGAAAATGCGCAAAAATAATGCGCCAAATACAAACATTGTTTTTGTTCTTGGACAACCTTGATGAAAGTTTTCGCTTCAGATGTTGACTACTATACATTGTAACATAATATATAGTATTCCGATGTAAAGAACTGGTGCAACACTTTTGATTTTATACGTGGAGACACACTGCATTTTAAATTTCTAATTTGAGTCTGTTTCTCACAAACCATTGGTTTGGCTTGAAGACAATGTGAGGGACAACGCACAAGTTTTTCTTTTCTTTTTGGAGTCTGACAGCTCCTCAACACTATAACTCTTGCATAACAAAGCGTCTGTGTTCCTTCAGAAAAAGAAAATGTACGAGGGTGAATTAATAATGACAGAAATGACATTTTAGGAGAGCTGTTGGTGCCAGCAATGCCAAGATGCAGTAATCCTGAGACATCTGTTGGGCATCAGAACAAGAAGACATCACACTGTGAGCGTCAGGTACCTGCTTAAATACAGTATAACCATGGGAACCGGTACTGTATATAAAAGGAAGTGCTTCTCGGCCAGTTTTAGCAAATAAGCCGCAAACGATTGCAACATATTCTTTATGACGCATTTTTCTGGCCTCAGTGGTTGCTGAGACACAGGGAGAATCTTAATTGGCAACCTTTGGATAGCAATAATGGTAAGGTACCAAAGAAATGTAAAGATAGAACCATGCCTAATTTGCAGTTTCCTTGAAGAAGCTAATGCTATAGTGAGGAAATCCGAGAATAAACACCTCAAAGGATGATCAAAACATATCTATTTTTCAGTCCCTATAAGCAACGCTGTCATTTCCATAGCTTTCTTTACCTTCGGTTTTGGAGCCAGGCCACCGGGGGATAGTCACAGCGTAGACCACTGGAGACACCGGGGAAGAGGCAAAGACCACAGGCTCCTACTATGTATCCTGGCTCCCAGACATGGCCTATTAGTGTGGCGTGTAGAATAATCCCACAGCAGGGCATATGGGATTTGCTCATTTCCAGCACACATCTTTCTCTGCTTTGTCTAGCCGTCGTACCCTCACACAATGGACTGAATATTCATGTTTGAAGGCCATGCAATCAGTCTAATTAACATGTAACAATGGCAGTGTCAAACCTCAGCTGCCTTCCAATTTGTCACCAGAGTGCTATTTAAGGGCTAAAATTAAATTTGTTTAGTATGCAAAAGAGCTATGCAGGCTGGCAAGGTGAATTGGCTTTAAAACTTGAAGTAAATGGGGCCTTTTGCATGCAGATGTTTTTGAGAAGTAAATATAGATTCATGAACACGCCATACTTGGAAACCTGTTTATCTTCTACTTACGGGTTATTAACATAACAAGCGGGACTATAAGGACTAATGACTTTGAGAGATTGGTTGACGTCCATAGAAAACTCTTGGCTCAAATGTGTTAATTAAGGGAAAATGAAGATATTGAGTTTAAATATGATATAACAAGCCATGAAATAAATATGGAAATTTACAGATCTTGGAATCGTAAAACAATATTGCCATGCTGGCACTAAACCGAGTGTAGCTCAAGGGTGGTTCCTTTGACTTGGTTTTGAACTTGAAGACCCGAATGTAATATACATTTAAAGTAGTTTTCCTAACCCTTCTGCATCCCTGCTTCTGGGAAGGACAGTAATTGCTTTCGCTGACTCATGAAAGTTAACATTATGGCATTGTTATCCTTGCTTTTAGTGTGTTCACCCACAAAATTCTCTATTACAGTTAAATGTCATTTTTAACTGTTCAGCATGGTTAAACCACCACTATTTGCCCATACACAAATTTCTGCATGATTGTTCTATTTAGGCTATATTTAAGGTTTTACTTGTCAAAGTTTCACTCATTTTAAAGATGTTAACTTGAATGAACAATTAAAAAAAAGATGTAAAGTACAAATTGTTACTAAATAAACTATGCATGCAAAAAAAAAATAAAAAAATGGAAAGCAAATTTACTTTTGCAAATAAGATCAGTACCTGGAAGCTGCAACTAAATCTAAACGAAAAAATTCTGATAGCTCAGACAGAGTTTATAATAATATGACTTTTAAAATAATATGTACTCGTCATGAGAAAATTTACTTTTACCCTCTTTTACAGCAACTTCGCAGTTTCATCCCGGAATATAACGCTGTTGATTAAAGACTAAACATTCCTTTACATACACTTAAGAAACTACAAACAGCATCAGCTGTGCAGTAATTAGAAATTCAGCAACATCACTTTCCACAAATGAACACACCCAAACAAATCGTAGCTTGGTGGGAGAGCAACTACGCACAAGCAGTTCCCACTGGCACGTCCCGAGAAATTACGAGACCACCAGTCACAGTTGGACAGTTAACATTACGCCTGCCATCAATTTTCATAAAGTTCGCATGAAAACACCTGTTAAACCACAATGCACAGTTTTACATCACATCCTCTCTGGCACCCTCTAGCTTAACATTGAAGTGTATAAAATGACCGATTTTACCATTTTAAAATTATATATATAAAAAAAAATAATAAACTGTGTTTATGCAGAAGCAATTAAGCTATTTATATTGAATATTGTCCCAAAAGTGGATCTCTCATAATAATTTTCCTCCTCATCTACAGTACATTTTGATTTTAATTAAGCGCAGTGGGCCAGTGTGTTATAATTGAGCCAGGCTACTGTAAGGAGTTGGCTGAAGAGAGATATGATATTATAAAAAGCAAGGAACAGCTCCATATAAATGTCAGAGGCACTATCATGATTTATTAGTGGTATAAAAATGCATGCTTCAATATACAAGCATGTTAATGTTAGAATATGTCTTTGCAAGTATATGCAAAAGTTTTCACCCTGTAGCAACCTGTTACAGGTTAGGAATATCAAAAATAACTTTTGCTTATTCACAATAATGAGCACTTGGCGTGAAGTTGACTGTCAGCCACTTATCTCAGATTAAGATGAAGATGAAGATTGAGTAGGCGCTGCTTTAAAAAGCACACGGCTCATAATGTTGGGCTCTGGTGCATTTCTGTCCTTTAATTTAGAAAGGGCGTTTCAGAAATGTCCTGGAACTTAGAAAGATAATGGAGGGTAAATGTATAGATTACAGTGGATTTCCAAGGTCCAACGATATAATTTGGCTAATTTCAATGGAACAAACCCACAAGCGGAAACCTGTAAATGTAGTTAAACACTGATAAAAATCTTCAATTGACTTTAAATGTTCGACTTTTGTGTGAAAAAACAAAAGGCACTTAACTAAGTGATGTTTTGTTTTTATACAAGAGAATCATTGCTAAATTCAACTAAAAGCATGACAACATTTATATTTATATAACATGAATCATTCATAAGTAGTTTATGGAAGGATGCCATGTTTGGAAAGTAAGTAAAGGCTAGTTATTTATGAGCAAAATTGCCTCTTAAGTGGTGATGAAGTATAAAGAAAACCTGTCCAGATGAAAATGTTTGAATCTTGGCTGTCTGCTTTGTGGATTAATGAGCGGATATTTTTAATGGAGTAGCATGGACAAACCTTTAAGGAAAAGCAAATCAAACAGCAAGAAAATCTGAAGCTAATTTGTCTGCAATTGTCAGTTCTAAGTTGGAACATCTGAAGAAGAGGAAATTTAAAGATTTTTATTTCTACCACTAATAACTGAATTTCAAACTCAACTTACCAAAGGCTCTAAACCCATGTTTGTGGCGAGTTTAGCCTTGTGGTTTCAGCTGTTCTATTTGTACACCATAAAACCACAAACTGCCCTCTCTGAATATATTCATATATCACTGCAAATAGCCTAAGTGTCCTAAAATCAACAGAAACACCTTAAAAGTGCGTTTAAAAGAACTACAAAAAAATCCAACACTTCTTGCAAAGCACCTTGAATTTCAAAGCTTACTAAAATCTCTAATCACCCAACCCAGAGCCATAGCATACGGGAAAAACTTCACCACTGTTCTGAGGCTGGAAAGTTGCTATTGAGAAAAAAACCTCAGAAGAGATCATTATGTGGGCCAGGAAGACCATCTTAAATGTGGTTCTTATAAGACAACAGGTCATCAGTTGTGGTTCCTGAAGAGCAACTTTGGCACATGGTGAAATTACAGAGATCACTGCAGCTCTCACAGTCAAATGCTCTTGAGGTTGTCTCATAGTTTGGTGCCAAGTTCCTACTGTATATTAGCCCAGACTTTCCACTGAGGACCTGTCTGCTCATCCGGGCTCCAACTGTTTATGAATGGCGTAGTTTATAAATGCATTAGCCCACAAATATACGTTACTATATTTCTGTTCATGATGGCATACACAAATGTGACCCTGGACCACAAAAAATCTTAAGTCGCTGGGGTATATTTGTAGTAATAGCCAAAAATACATTGCATGGGTCAAAATTTGTAATAATTTTTTTTTTTGGTCAAAAATCCTCATGCTCCATGAAGATATTTAGTCAATTTCTTACTGTAAACAGATTAAAACTTCATTTTTGATTAGTAATATGCATTGATTAGATCTTCATGTGAGAACTTTAAAGGTGATTTTCTCAGAATTTAGATTTTTCTGTACCCTCAGATTCCAGATTTTCATATGGTTGTATCTCGGTCAAATATTGCCCTATCCATTCAAATGAATCAATGGGAAGCTTATTTATTCAGCTTTCAGATCATGTATAAATCTCAATTTCGAAAAATTAACACTTCCAACGGTTTTGTTGTCCAGGGTCACATATGAGAAATTCAAGAATTTTTTTGTTTGGTAACATTTTACAAACAAAACAGAAAAACAGAAAAAAAGTGAGGGTGAGGAAATTATGAATATGTTTTATTCATTCACTTATTTACTCCGGTCATAAAATCAGGAACAGTGTTGATACCACAATAACAAAACTAAAGATACTAAATTTTTTTGAGAAAGACAAAAAATAAGGACAGAAATTGAATATCTCATATATTACTTAGAAAACCTGAAGATAAGATGCTCAGCTCTCAAACTGCAATTTTAAGAAGACCAGTAACCGCTCTAGAAAAGCGTTTTTTCCACACAGTGTTTGAACTCTATAAATGAAGTCTTTTTAAGCCATTTAAGAGTCATCAATATGAGGACTTTCAAATCATCAACATCTAAACAAAAAAGCTTCACATGTTAAAACAAGAGCTGTTAGTTCCTTGAATATATACAATAAGTTTGATTGCTAAATGGAGACAAGGAACAAAATACAAGGACAAAAATATAGTGCAGCAGCATTTTTAACAGACCAAGAAATCCCAGGTTACAAATGTTTTTAAAATAAGTGTTGCTCCCTACTGTGTCTGTGTGTTGGCGCTTACACGTGAGAGACTGACCCCCTGCAGAGACTGTGAGCTCCTGTGATTCGCAGAGACATTTAAACAAAATAGTCATGGGCCTTAAACACAATGTCAAAACAATGACTAAACCAGCATACTATCATCACAAAAACAGCGTAAGAATTAGATGTCCTGTCTCCAGTCATCTCTCTGAGAAATTTGTACGCATCTTTACCACAAGTGGGGAGGATTATTGTCACGGCATCCAGTTATATGGAGATTTGGTTTTAAAGTACTTTTACTTCAGTAAAATGACTAGGATCAAAACAATTTACAGATATAATTGCTGAATGTAGACCTAACAGATCACCCAAATCAGTTTTTAAAAAACAGGGATAGCACAAAACAAGGCAAATTTGTGTTTTAGTTATTGGGATGACAGCAGTCGGTACAGATTACAGAAGGGATCGTCTCGGTTACGTATTGTAACCCTCGTTCCCCTAGCGGCAGTAAAGCCCCTATGGCAACAGGATGTGACGTCTCCGTTCCCTTCTTCAGGGACCCCCATCTATATGCTTTGGCTGCAAAGTATCTAGCTATTGCAGCCACATCTGTTCCATGTGAACAAATATTTTCAAAAGCTGGTGATGTGATCAGTAAAAAAAGGAGCCGCGTAAGTTCCAGCACAGCAGAGTAAGTAATCTTCTTGAATAAAAATCTGTTGGGCATTTGTATTGTTGCATTTGTGCTTTTTACCAAAGTGCATGTTTGTGATGTGTTTGTCAGGAACAAATATAAAATTGGTCCAGTGATAAATCACACAGTCATAGAATGGAAAAGACAAGTAAGATGTGATGACACATAAAGAACAGAGTCTTTATTGTCATTGTACTGTGCAAAAAAACAATTACATTTGGAAAGAATATCACTGCAGACACGTGCAACACCATCATTCTAATGACATCTGTGTTTATTAAATATACAAATAAACCTTAGAATGACATCAAATGAACAAATCATCTATATGACACAGTTGATGTAGTCATTTTTATTGGCCACCAGATGGCGAAGAAGAGCACTGTCTCAAAAGCTTCGAAGCACCAACGCAGTTTGTTGTAAAAGCCTCACTGCTTCAGAAGCTCCGTTCGGCACATCCCTAAATCTGAAGTAATGACGTATTTATGTGTTTAAGGCTGATTGGCCATTCACCAACGAGCACGCGCATGTATCCTATGTGCTGTAGCAGTCTCTAAAACAAGAAAAGTAGTCACCGCTAGCACCAACATACAGCCGCGAGTCTTCTGAGGTGAGATATTTCGTATACTTTTATACAATTATTAACACATAGCTTGTCGAAGCATGATCGTATAGAGTCATTCTGTATTGTTTTTATTTGGTGCAGTTCTTTATGAGCGTCTTTTCTTGCCTCTGCTGACTGAAATAAACATTTAGCCTAGCAGCAGGGCATCCAGCCTTTCCAAATAACACAGAATCGACCCGTGTTCGAGGCATTGTTTTCTCCCGTGTACGCATACACTGTATGACCACTCAAATAATGCGAATAACAAACTCTACAATGAAACTTATTTTTGGACACATTATTGTTTGGGTCGCGAACGTTTGACGAATGCGCTAAGACCCAGCAGAATCCTGGTCGCTCCCGCGTCACAGCGAGAGGTTAATGATTTACTATTATGTTTATTAATATTACTGCATATGTTGTGATTAATTAACGCTCCTAAATTACTAATACACCACTAGTTTATAATATTTTTTTTTAAATACATATAATACGTTTGTAGAACTTCCAAGTTCAGAAATTGAAACAGTCACTTAACAAATTGTATATTCTTTACACTGATTTTTCCAGAGCCATTTGAAAAAAGAACTTCCAGTAGTGAAAAAATAAGTTTAATAAGCAGAAAAAATAAGCAGTTATTTTGATTGGTGTATGACATAAAAGTGCTGTTTGTAACTGTTAACTGTAAACTATAACTTTTTTTTTTTTTTTTTGACAGATTCCCTTCAAAACCCACAAGAACAAGGATTGGTGAAAGAAAGCCAAGAACATGACTGATTCAGAAACCTGCAGCATAAAACAGGAAGATACTGAACAACAAATAGGTTGGTGTGAGTCTCTGCTATTCAGCATGGATATGAATGTGATATATTGTGGCACACTGTCTGGCACCTATAGTTAAAGGCATTAACAGTGCATAAGTTGCTTATGCCCATCCAAAAAGAAAAGACATGCATAATAAATAATATAAGCAGGTACTGTCTTCAACTGTTGTTTTGAAAACAGATGTTTTAACACAACATTACAAAAGTCAGACAGTATGCCCTGCAGAGTTATGTTCCAACCTCCTTCAACGCACATATTATGTAGTTTTCACATAAGCATGAAGGACTTTTTATATTTTTTAAATTTTTATATTTTTTAAATTTCTTAATCAATGCTGTTGGTAACCCTTTACATCTGTTTGTCTTTTTAACAAATAATTTACCCACTAAAAGGCTTTAAAAGCGTATCTCTTAGAACCGATCAAACTGTCAGTCAGACTTCACGACTCCGCCCCCTGAGCGCACATCAGTCTGAGTCATAGAGCAGAAGCAGATGAACGTATTCGTCTTGTAACAATAAAATATGGTAAGGCAAGGTAATTTAAAGTTTATGAAAAATAAATAGAAATCTAGTATTGTATACTCCCCGCTCGTCTTCACATGTATAAAAAACCTACAGAAGAGTGTTGTTGTAATTAGTTTTAAAGATACCCTCTATATGTATATACTATCTGTATAAAAGTTATTAATACTAATTAAATATAATATAAAAATATTATTGTGTGTTATTTTTTTGGTGGTGGAGGGGGGGTGTTTTTTCAGTTTCAGCACATGCCCCTCAAAAGATCTGTGCACGGCCCTGTGTCACAGTGTGTGTGTGAAGCACATAGGCAGGCTCAGGTTCACCAAAAGTATAAATCCTTTAATGATCAACAAAGGTTACAGGGTAGACAGGGTAGACACACACATAATAACCTCGAGACAAGAACGACACAAACGGAACTAAGAACAACTTAAATAGGGCAGACAATGATACTACGGTCGGGTATAGTACGTTCAATTTTAAATGTAGTACTTACTTAAGCAGCATGCGATTACGGACGCAGCATAGGTTACACAAAGCACATAGGGAACAAA